>OU974057.1:10000000-10600000 GCA_918843915.1 Notodonta ziczac
GAGCCACACTGGCCGAAAAAGAAGTGACCAATCTAAAAGAACAGCTAGCCACCACCAGCCCGACCACTCTCCAAGCTGCCGTCCCTAAAACCAATGGCTCCCACATAGAACCGACGAGGGACCAAGCCACAGAAACCAGGGTCGACAGGTATAGCCCCGACATCAAGGAGGAGAAGGAGGTCGATGACGAGCTAGAGCAGAAGATGGAAATGGCAGCGACCGGGAGGAGTCACAGCAACTCCTCAAGGAGCAGTCCGGTGGTGCATCAGCCCGGCAACTTGGAGAATGAGCTCGCGGCTAAGGAGAAAGAGGTAAATAGCAGAAATATAACGTTAATGCTTTTTTGTTATGAGCAAATGGTGACTTTCTCATACACGAGCTGTAACTGTTACTGTAACAGTTGCAGTTTCAGTAACCAGCGTCTAGTGTGTACGCAATTTCCACACCCTAGCTAGTCAGTCGGTTTAAAAGTATATGCGTATTGCTCATACGTATGGCCATGATAAGGATGGCAAAGGTACGGTTAAATTAATCAATTTTAATGTGTGTACAATACAATAAGCAACGGCTATGTGTAGATTTTCAGACAGCTTTACTTAAAAAAATCATTCACAAAACAAATGGCATACCTACTAGTAATCTATCGTCACCTACCTTCAATTCCAACCTATTCCGCAGCGGATGTTTTTCGACAGCACACCAGACTGTAGGCGTCCACCGGCTGTGACAATGTATACAGAGGAATTGACTCAAACGCTGCATCACCACTCTATTGGGCTCAATTAGAGCTGCGCTCACCCCGCTCGCGTTAATTGACTGTATCGATAATATTGATTGATCGATTGGTGGGCGTTCATTTGTTGCAACACTTCCAATGATCAGTTCATTGTTATTTTTTAAATTAATATTTCAGAAATGTGAAGCGAACCGAAATATGAACTTTTGATAATTTTATTTTAAAGAGATGAAGACTTGGATTTCAACTGACAAAGTTATTAAAGAATACTTCTAAGTTATAACTATTTCGTTGGAAAACGTGTACTAACGAAATCCACATCGAAACTTAGTAGATTTTGATTTGACGCAAGAAAGTTGCAAATAGCGCTAACTTAAGTAACGCAAAATATTAAGTCACATGGAGGTTCCATTACCGAAACGGCTCGAAACAATCACCGATTATTTTCTGTCAAACAAGAAAACTCAATTTAGAACTCGTCTCGCGTCAAACAGGAATACCCACTCAGAGTGCGGAAAAAACTTGTCATTGTCGAAACGTCGACATATCGTTGGCGCAACACTAATTGAAATTAGCTCACACGGATCGTTTGCCAATGCCAATTAGGATGGTGAAAAGTTTCACTGATACATACATCTTGTATTACCTAAAAATGGTGACTAGTTGCCAAATACACCTAATGACAAAAAAACCGGTGTCATCTAAAAAAATAAAATCGATTGACCGAGTCGTTTCTTGAATTTGATTTATCCACTGCCCCTCAAACTAAGCTAAATATTTGCTGTTAGCTCAAGAAACCCACACTCACATAACTCTCTTCCAAAGCAGTACGTTCTGGGCGTTTATATGTCTACGACTCTGGTCTGTCCCTTTCCTCATATCCACGGTCTATCTCTCTGGGACCCACGCATTTGCGTACCAATTCTCCAGTCAAGCACTTTCTTTACCTCATCAGTGGTCCATTCTACGGCATAGCCAGCTCATATATCCACTTCCTCCGCATGATCCTTAGGTCGGGTCTATAATCGAAGTAAGTTCATTGAGAATTTATTACTTATTTGATCCTCAAGTACCATTACTAATCTACCCCATCGGCTATAAATAGCCGTATTATTAACGGTTTTGTCGCGTGTCCGTCCATCTCGGGCGCGTCTCATAAGCGCTGGTATTTATTTAGTGCAAGGATTACCGTTCGTTTGGTGCCGATCAATCATCCCATTGAACGTATCCTGTTTCCTCTGGATAGTGGTGGGGTATTCCGATCACTTGTCGATGACTTATTTTTTTTGTTATTGTTAGTTATCGTTCTTGATAATTTTGTGTACAATATACCCATTTCTCCGTTTATAATGATGGGCATTACAATTTGCAGGTAAAATCAGACTATTTTTATTCATTTATTTTAGATGTAACTCAAAGCAGTACTATACCATAGGCACATGAAAAAATTCGTACACTTCAAATCTTACATACATACTTCGTACGTCTTTGCTTACTAAATAACTTTTTTCGAGATACCAATATGCTTGAAAATGTTTCTACACATTTACACTTTTAAATCATTTTCGTATAACTTCAAAAGTCTTATCGATATAACTCAAATTTGTATCCCCCATCCCTAAACCTAACGAACTGTCAAACCCAATTCAGCGATGGCCCCGCACACATGTAATTGATTTATTGATCGTACGTTACATTCGATACGAGACGAGTTGCGCCCGCGCACCGCGCCCGTACAAGGCTGCTGCATCCTTTGACTTCTCTAACCAGTTGACCTGGTGACCTCGGTGCAACTGTAGCAGGGGTTCGGTGCCGATGATCATTCTATAAGATCTTAGTAGTTTGTTGATAAGGGATATTCAGAAGGCATTGATAATGACAACTTATGTATATATAATTGGAGGCTTATTATCCTCCAAGCAATCTACGCGTCGTTTATTCACCCGGATGTATATCGAACAACATATTATACATTGTGTTTACCAGCAATAACACGATCAAGATCATCATGCTACGGAAAACCTTGTCCAGCTGATACTTTGGCAGTAGCATACAATTATTTAAGTTGGAGTGGAGTTGAAATATAATCGTATTCTGTTTTATTATCTACTCAAAATCGTTTTTTTTTATTAATGTAAGACAACTAAGCATTTATGAATAGTCAGAATCTACCACCGGTTCAGAATGGCGCTTCCACTGAGAAGATCCGGCAAGAAACTCAATGGTTACTCTTTGCAATTAATTAAAGATGGTGTACATTTTGGGTACAGGCAGATGTCCACCTGATGGTAAGAGGTTTGATACCCAGGATATCTGCTACTTAAAGGGAGCAGGCGGTTCCTTGCCATATATTCAACATATCAAATTGTACTGATTCTAACTTCTCGTAGGTAACATAATAACATGTTTATTTACAGCATCCCACAATAAACAAACATTCCCATGAAAGATACAACACGAATACAAATCACGAAAAAAAAATTCCCATCCCATTTGAAGTGGTACTCCGTCAATGGATGGTCGAAATATTTGAAAGACGAGCGCTGCAAGCTGCACCCATTCAAGCTTCAGAATCATTAGTCCATTGAATCGCCGAAAAGGCTGAAACTGAAATTTGAAACGAATTTCAGGTCTTTGTCGGTCCATTGAATGGAATTCGTGTAATTACTGCAGGCTGGATTGATACTGAAATGTTTTTTTGGATTGGTTTAATTTAATGATAATAATGGGACTGCAATGCCTAGACTGACTCAAGAGATAAGGATGTATTAAAAGTGATATTAAATAGGTTTGATTGACGGAAAAGTGGTACCACGCTGACCCCAGATAATTAGAAAAGATAAGGCAAGCGACTGAATAAAAAGTAGCAGATTTCCCAGAACCTAATGACTCAGGTACCATATTAGTGTAGCCGTTATTGAACTGCCTCGATCGCCTGCTCTAGCTGACATACAATAAATAACACGTAGCATAGTGTTATTGCTCAGGAGTAGGACATTCACTGCTGTAGAAAATTATATATCTAATGTAAGATACAAAATTTCTGCCATTTCTGCAACGAAATCAATTATAGCAGTGAAAACAGGCACGAGCGATGCAAAACTCGAGAATATCAATAGGATTGCGAAACGTAAAGGCCCACCCTTAAGAATATTTGTGCAGTGTCGAAACTCCATTGAGTTTCGCGATATAAAAGCTGTTATTTGCCGTAACGAACGCCTTTGTGGCGCGGAATGCTTTTATGCCGTTTATCTTGAAGACGGATCGGCGTACAACGCTGGCTAACTCTAGCCAACGGGTAGGCGAGTCGCAATGATGCAGCAATGCAAACAATGCTAGGCGATACTTTCGCGGGGGAACTAGCCATAAACAATACGATAAAGGTTCGGAACGGGGAAGTTTTGATAATACAACACTTTTTTATGCAAATGCGTGTCCTCAGCAATATCTATGTTCTAATAATACAACATTCGGAGTTTGTACTACTGCAATTTTCTATATATATATTTTTATTTGTTTCTTTAGACCTGTCATCATCATTTCCTTGCCCTTATCCCACACTAGGTGGGGTCGGCGCAGCACGTTCTTTTCTTCCATTCAAGCCTATCATCCGTCATCTCTGCACTCACTCCCTTTTCGCTCATACCCTCTTTCACGCAGTTCATCCATGTCTTTTTAGGACGTCCCCTACCCCGACTACCGCTCACTCTCATACCCATCGTCCTTTTGACCGCATGATCATCCTCTCTTCGCATAACATGTCCATACCACGCTAACCTTCCGCTCTTTATTTTCTCTGTCACTGGCGCTACTTTCAGGCTTCCCCAGGCAGGCTTGTTTCTTTAGACCTGTATTATATAAAAAATCGTTAATAATAAATCGTTAATTCTAACCACTTGCGTGTCGCAATACTAACAAATCAATTAATCTCAAATACACAAAGTATCAAATGACTTACGACGTCCAGCGAATCACGACAAATATTCCGTCACCCACAAGAAGTTAGATGAAAATTTTTCAACTCCAATCAAATTCTGAATCGAAAGGAAAGTTGCCAAACCATTTATCGGAATGTCATCAAAAAGGAATAACAGTCACCCTTCCGGGAACTTAATTAAAATCTTGGCAAAAAATCCGCGGGGACAAAGTTCGACGCGATGAGGTTAATAAGTTTCCAACCACTCTGGAAAAATTCCCCGACTGTACCCAAAGACTGTATAGTCCTTTGTACCGATTTCTTGGCTTTAAAAACCCTTTTGTTCAGTTTTCAATACAGTTTTTCCGGGTTGTTTTGGCTTCCTGCCCTTCGAAGTTGCAACAATGCCAATTGAATTTTGTTAAACTGCCTTTTGATACAACTAAACAGTTACATGATCATTGGCACTTACATATTAACATACTTACACCATCACGCCTGATTTTCCGAGAGGGTGGGCAGACCTCTAAAGAAGTAGTATCTATTTTTACAAATGGTTTATAAGAATAAACTAACTAAGATTTAGTGTCAGCGACCAAATTATGACAAATGGAGTTGGTGACTTGTCTTTTTTATAAATTGGTTATTTATTTCAATGGTCAATGGTGTTATTGAAATTTGTTATGGAGTCGATATAGAGATTACATTATTATTCCAGTGGTAAAGTACCTAGCGTAAATATATGTTATTCTAGAGCATATCTTATGCCTGTTGATATCCTAATAATTGTTTGATGCTCAGTGCAACGGACAGTCAAACACATTGTGGCATTAGTTATAACTAAGGATTCAAACTAAGCATTTACAATTGTTACAATAGCCAATAAAAGTGCGTTCATTGCTTTTCACGCAAGATAGCGCCCTTCCTTTCCATAATTAAAACTAATTTTAGAAACATATTTTCAAACCGTTCGCTCCCAAACACGCACCTGTCATTAAAAATCATACGCCGAACAGACACCTGACATCAAACTACGTAAACATTCACAATGCGATGCGAACACAACGGCGGGCGGCGCGCGCGCATCGCGTACGTTTAGTATCGGTCGGTACCGCTACTATTTAATTTCAAAAAGCAATAATAGCCTTACATAAATCATAAACACCTTTCTTTTTAGGCAGTAAAAACGTTACTTTCATCTCGCATAGATGGCGCTGTAGTAAAATCCAACTGTAAATTATAGTTTAATGTCACTCCAACGCGGGACATGAAAGAGTGACGACGCTATTTTTGTACGCGCCCAAAACGAAAACACTCGAAATTAGTTTATGACGTTTGTCTGTAGTTCGATTTATTTTAATTTTGTTATTTCGGGGGCGGCGCGCGTTCCTCTTATTATGTGTTCGTCGTAAAATGCGGAGTTCGACACTGAATTATATCTCGGTCGAGTTGACTAATGGCGTCTGCCGCGTGCACTCATTTAGTCTGTATTGACGTTTATCGATGATGACTGTGGAGCCGCGGAGCCGCGAGGCAAACGCACACACTCTCATTCTAAAATATAATGTCAAATGTGAAACAGAGAATGCGAGTGTCTTGTGAGTTGACAACATAATCTTTCTCTGTTCACGTGGGAATTCCGAAAAGTATCTTGTATTCTCGCAATTGCTATCAACTATAAACATTTGTTTTCCTAGCATTCTTTTGCAATTATTTATCAGTGTAGATATCCTAGTTCATATATCACATGGTACCAAATGCACTACGTAATGTTGAGCGATTATAACTAATCAATGGCTCATTCGATCGCTGTCTTTCTTATGCACGATGATTATGACAAGGATGGGGATACATTTAGTTTATTTACGTTTAGTTTTTGCGTGAACACCATCAGCTTATACATAATTATATTATTAAGATAAAGTGATAAGTTTCTTCAATTCTTTAAAGTCTTAATACAATTGTTTAAACGTGAATCTTATCTAACCGCAGAACCCATCGCATATAAGAAGCAAATAATAAATACAGCCAACAACTGGGGCGCTTTACTGCCATTAATAAGTATCTCCCTATTCACAATAATTTACACAGCTGAGGATGCCAGGACTAAGAACGGCGACATATCGACCGATATATTGACCGATTTGCTAGTAGATATACGATCGAAATGTGACGTAAGTTATAGCGATCGAAGATAATGGTTGTGATGCTGGCAACCTGACAATAGATGTTAAGAGTCTTGAGTATTTTAGGTTGCTTGAACTAGTTTGAGTTTAAGATTGCGTAGGTCATCAGAAACAAATAATGAACGTACACGACGTTCTGGTAGAAAAGACTTAGGTTAATGACCAACGGGACAGGAATCGTTTACATTGTCCTAAGCTCTTATAATGAACAAACATAACCAGATATTGCTTCGTAATTAAATTGAAATCATTTGTAATGAAACGCTTATTTCGACATTAGGCAAAATATCCACACAACCACAAATCAAACATTGCATTAGAACAAGACCAGCATAAAGTAATCATCGTTTTTTTGCCGCGACACACAGATCATGTTTGATTATAGACGTACCGACAAACAGACACACACATTGTGACCTTTGCGTTCTGATTTCTAACAGCGAATCAAAGAGAAAGCATCGAGCCGCGTCGACAAGAGGCAATCAGATGCCCCATCAAACACAACCTATCATCTTGTCAGAAATCGGCACGCACGTTAATTTAATAACAAAAAAGCCTAGAGTTACATTAGAAAAAGGACCAAAATAAACTCTAAGTACGAGGCCGTGGGGCGAGCCGGGCGACGCCGTAATTACGCTCCCAACACGCGAACCCAACTTGAAAGCGAATGTCAAACTCACATATTTATTTCCAAGTATTGAATGCCGGCCGCTTCTCGGAAGACCCGATGTAAACATCATCATGTCGATGATGAAAGCGATCTGCGGCTTTGTACTCGATGCTGATTAGTCTAATTTTATCCAGCGCCGACAAAAAATACCACAAATATGTAATTTGATGGTACCTACCGTGACAACGGTCTGGCGTGACTCGCATCTCAGTAATGGCCGGAAAGTAAACGCGTCTCCGGCCGCTACCATCCGAGTGGAAACTTTGTTAGTCAGTCAGCAATGTTACTTTAATAACCTCGTAATTAACTAAAACGAAGACGGCTCGTCGAATTCGTCCCGGTTTATTTATACGCGGGCCCGCGTCGATATTCAGAAGCCAACTTGATAGATTCATAGCAGCGAACATCAAAGGCCGTACATTAATCATAACTCACATCAATCGCCGGTGAAACATTTCTGTTTTTATTGTAAATCAGTATTAAAAAGCGACAGGGTAAGCATATGAATCAAACGTGCGCCTCGAGACGTCGACTATGTGCAATAAATTCGTGAAAACGTAAATTAAAAAGTGTAGCGGTCCGATCGGACCACCCTGCGGTACACCTGTTGAATCTATTAGCGAGTGCGCGCGGCGCGGGCGGCGCGGGCGCGGCGGCGGCAGTGGCGGCGCCGCGCGGGGCAGATAGCATCAGCATCGCCACCGACTGTGAAGACATCACGTGTCATATATCAAAATACGCGATGCGTGCACAAAAATCATCGCCGGCCCGTCCCCGCACCTCGCGGAACGACTTTCCACGCAAATAGTGCGTGGAATTTCGCTTTTTAAAATTAAAATGAGTGCGACTGTGACTCTACTGCGCCAAACTAAAACTATACTTCCTACGAAGTGATATTTACGTATGTACTACGTCTGGCTTTTTTTTATGATCGTCAACAGTTACATATTTAATGTTCGATGTTTATCAACATTTCTTTCTTATGCAGGTTTTAGTGGAGCGATAAATTATTTATCATCAAAGACTCGCTTATTTTGAAACTTTTGTTTCTCGGTGCGCGGTAATTCCTGGCTTTACAACTAACGTCATTGGAATTATTAAGTAAACTTCAGTATTCTTTTATCATACGATTTGGTGTATTAAGAACGGCTGTAAATTCAAAGATAGTGTTGTTACGTGCGATAACAGCTTCGACAGTGGTGCGTCGATAGTCCCGCAGTGACATCACTGTGTACACTGCGCACCTCTCACATCGTTACTCAGTAGTTTGTCTACTGACTCACACTGAAAATCTCTGAAACAATGACGCACTGCCGTACATTCTTAGCAATTTTCAATTAAAACATTTGATGACTTGTTTTATTACGGCCCAGGGTCGGGTTTTTCTTATCAGATTGGTTACTGAATAGATATTGAATTGCGTTTATCTAACAATTTTATACCTGTAAAGTTATGTTCGTGTAATTCTATACAATGACTCATCCGTTCATCTCCACTACAAGGTCAAGAATCTGTTCGCCCTAGTACATTTCTATATAGACTTTTTTTATTTAAAAGCTCTCTTTGTCTCAACAAAGTGGTTTACGTTTAATAAGATACATCTGTTACAACTATATTTCGGGGACATCGCCATCGGGACGTCATCATGTGGAGAGCGCAGATATTCGATTACAAAGGGAATTTCTTAACGATTTTAAACCTTACCCCCTTGCGATAGAGCCGCTTGAATCGCGTGAAAATCTTACCACCTTTGATGTGTGTCCATTTCTTTTTGTGGAGAGCTCAGAATTTTCGATGTTTCATTGGAATCGACGCCAGATGAGTAAGTCGGCGGCGGGAGACGAAATATCAATATTTTTATCTGATTATTAATAATATCGTGTTCGACTGCAAATTTTACTTTTCAACACGGATTTGTCATCGTAGAAATAATAAAATCTGTCGTAATTATGTGTACAAGTAGTAAATACATCATCTTATGAGTAATAAATCATTGTGGCTGAAACTACAAAGAAAATTAAATTTTAATATTCACGAGTTACAGTGTATCTACTTTTATTCCTATGGAGACTTAACATTTCAGTCATTTTACCATACCCTATCCTGTGTTCACCACCCTTATCTATCTGAAGCATGACTTGTTTGATCGGGTAATGTTTTATTTATGTCCTCGTAATTAGTTCGATCTCAGTTCCGATTCAGATCATCAATATTAATTTGCAATTACAATATTCTCTACACCGTCGGATCGGTGATTATTTCAGTGCTAGAGTTTAATTAAACTTCGATTCCTATTTAATGTATGATTTCTTAATCACTTTTTTTGTTAATACCAAGTTGGTGTATACTATCGTGCTTGTGTTAAGTGGAAAGATAGGTAGAGGTGCTCTACTGTGCGGCCACACTCCAACGATGGTGTTTTGATCCCATGACGACTGAACCCTATAACTTTGCAGTACAGAGGGAAGTTTTTCTTGATATTTTCATTAACTATATTAATTGCACGATTAAAATGTTATGTTGACTTATTATCATGTTTATTACGTTATCGTTTAATTGAGCGTTAAATTAACAATTGTGGTTACAAATGAAAAATTAAAACGACCAATAGTACCTAATAACCAACTCGAGTACACACATCGAAAAAGCCAATCATTAGAACATACAAAAAAAAACCTAATTAAAGGAGAATGGCTTCAATAAGAAATTACTAATAAACTATCGAGATGCTACATGGATGAATGTACCACCTTATTTAGGTACTGTAAGACCCAATTTGCACTACCCCACTCAACTTGAATATATCAATCGATTTTAAACTGCCTACGATACGGTCTAATTTTGTTTGTATGTCGTTATCGTGTTCATACGTCGTTGCTTGTTAGCTGCGAGCAGCACGTGTGTGGAATATGTCAATTCATTATAAACTTTGTGTCGTGGAGATGATTTGTGACGTAACTATATCTATTATAAAACTGTGACAGAGTGCGTCTTTACATTGGAGATAGTTAAAAAATGGAACGTATTCAAAGACAGTGTTAATAAAACCACTTCTTGATAGACTCTTTACGAAAGCAAAATTATTGGAAAAGTCGTAATTAACTTAATCGAGATTAACGTAAGCGACAATTTTTATAGAAGCACATTTTTCTGGCCCATGTCACTGTCCGCCTCCTGGACCAAGCTGCCCCTATTTTACATACTACTCTGTCTATGACAATTTCCATTTACTATTATTATTATGACTACAAGCAAAGTCGCAGGCGCGCGCTAGTGATAAGGGCGTATCTGTCATCCATTAAGGACATATTGTTCATTCGCTGATACGCCCAATTCCCAGTAATTGACGAATTTAGTATTCGATGTGAGCGCCATTATACGCGTGTAATTAATTACAGTGTTAATTGTTCCTTCATCGAATATCAATGTGTATGTTTGTCTGTTTATCGGTAGGTACAGTCTGATCATTCTTTCTACTGTTGGTTTGTTTTTTAGAGTAATTGTTTTTATCTGGGTTAAGTAGGTCAATTTTTTGTGGGAATTTCTTTTTTTTCGGTGACACTATACATTGTATCAATAGTTAGAAGATGTTTAACTAAGTTTCTTACACTAAGTTGAAATAGTGTTACGCGAGAGTTAGATTCAAAAAAATGTTGGGCTAGTTATAAATCTTCCTACTGTAAATACAATCAGTTGTTTTCGTTTGTTTACTGAAGTCTGCCTGTCTGCAAAACACCCAAGAAAAATGCTCCTATTATATTTCTTTATGTCTTGACTATAATAATTTCCATGCAAATTTACCAAACTTTACCCGAAACAAGTCGCCCCCCGTCTGCAATTTCATTTCCACCATCAAATGCAATTACGACGCGTCCGAAACACAACTGACTATTGTTTTTATTAAAATTAATTCCGAAAATCAATCAATCTAAAACTTCTTGCCGCCCACCCCTGGTTCTCAACATTTTTCTCCGCGTCCCCTCACCAGAGACAATAGAAAAACAGTTATTAATATTCTGCTGTAAAAAAACATGGCCGCTTAACAATAGGTGTTGTTAATTTACTCATTAAGGATTCATGGGGCGAGCCCACCCCTTGGGAGGAGGGGGCGATATTGGCTTCCTTTGATACATTCGGTTTTGATACAAATTGAAATTTAATTTTAGATCAGTTTTAGGAGCATCTAATGATAAAAAATACCGGACAAAATGGCGTTTATTTAGAGAAGTCCATTTACCCAAAAATTCTGTAAGACAGCCGGCTGCGTTTAGTTCGCGATAGCATTTAAAATATGTATAATATTGGTATAAATCAACATTTTTACGCAATCGTATCACAATGGGGTGAAAAACAACCGATAATTTTAATACATTGAATGACAATCCCTGACCACGTGTCGAGGGTCCGAACTGGTCCTAACCGGTTCCTAATAAAACACTATTCAACCCAATTCCGTACATGACACCACAAAAGTTTACCAACTTTTCACGAACCTGATACGCTATTTACACCTCTAACTAATCGTGATAAAAGTCAAAGTTGACAATTCATATTTTCGCTGTACGCCAGGGTAGTGGCACGGCCGGTGGCACGATTTGATCGCGAGCCATTCATGTTCCAGATTTAAATCTATACAGATGTCCAGCTGGCCTCGGTTAATCGAACGAGATCTATTGATACGATTTTTTATTTCCATTATTGTTAATAGCGAATCATGAATAGAGTTTATTGCGTGACGGTTGGATTTGAATCAAGGGACATTAATAAATCCATGACCATACCTATTGGTTATTCTAGAATAGGGGCTTTTAAGAACAGTTTGAATTCCCGGGTTGAAATATTTAATAAAATATTTGATAAAAAAACTACTGTACTGGTCTTACCGTATACACGAACGGAATTTGAGAGTTACTTAATTTGGATGCGGTGAACTACAAATAATAGATAATGTCGTCTCAAATAGTTCAATGGGAATTAAACATTTGAGTATCGTTTCAGTATTCGACCGTAAATCTATTATGTATGCCTGACAACACAATTTAACAAAACACTACAATTATTAGCATGCACAATCATCCCCTGCCCTCCTTGCCAGGGGAGGGCACTTTAATTGAACATTTTCTCTCGAAACAAAGGCGTCAAAAGGAATATTTCGCATAAATTATGTTTTTTTTTCTTTTCTACGCCAACACTTCATTGTGCAGATATCGTTAATATTAATTTTTTGACACGGGCAACAAACGGACCTGGGGATTTAATATTCGCGATACAGCCCTTTGTTATTGTAATCTGCACCGATAACTTCCGTAGAGAACCTTAGAATTGATTGTAGAGTCTCCTCCATAAGTGATACTATCCATCTATGCTTTGATCATCAACTCTTAGCCAGTATAAATATATTTATGATGGAAAAAAAGAAGGCAAAACTAACAGTGGACTGTCATTACCTATACCAATTTAAATTCATTACTCATGTTGATAAAACAACTATTGGTTGTGGAATACACAGAGGTCTAGTTAGTTATATTGGGATGATTCCGTCAACTCATCTAATTTTTTCTGTCTTGTAATGTGTTTATAAAGGGTGTTTCAAAGACTATAAGTATGTTACTATCATGATTTCTGAGTTACAGGACTTTTAATAATTGTCACAACTTTCGTGTTGCGGCCTTAGAAAATATCCAGTGACATAGAAAAAAACAACGTTTAGCAGCCACAGATATTTAAGAAATAGTTTGCAAAAATAGGACTTAAGATATGACAATTTTTTATTTCCTTAATTGACAGGAAAAATAAAATTGAAAAAAGTTCTCATTGAAACCCCCTCAGTATTAGTTCAGACTTTGGAAACACCGTGTAGAATTGTGTATCAGCGAAGTCATGATGCAATACGCAACACGTGTAAGTATCGTACAATTGATCTGTACAAAAACAATCGATAGTGGCCGATGATTTAGGCGCGGTAAGTCAACGGCCCGGCTTATCGAACCGGGGTCAATATTTAAGTGTAATTTTAAGTTGACCGGACTTTATAGTTTATCTGTAATCGTGGGGACAGTGGCGCTCAAAGATTGTTGTTTTATGTGGCGATATTATGTTTTTGTGAAAGAAACACTTTAAAATGTAATTGATCTTCTTCCTACATTATTTAAGTATTGAAGAAGGCTCTCGTGGCCTGGTAAAAGTTCTACAAGCATTGGATGCTAACATACAATGTTATTAAGACTGTTCCTAATGAGCAATATGAAGTATATTGTAAGTCCACACCAGCCCCGCTGATAGCCCACTACACAGCCCTTGTGGAAAAAGTGGATTTTTTTTCTTCCAAATCCTCCTATTATTTGTTTCGATTATATTCGTTCGGGTTCCAAGACAATTTAACTTTTCCCCGGGACTCGTCGATGGTCAAACCTCGACGTCATTATTGGTCACTATTATCGATCCTGCCTTACAGGAGTTACAGTAATGGCAGTGCGTGGCGGTACTAGTCACAAAGTGAAAAAAAATACAGAACCCTTAGCGATATAAGCAGTTTTCATACAAAATGTTGACAAACACAACCCAATCGATACGCATTTATTCCTAAAAAAATAACAATGTACACAATATTAACGCGAGATAAAGCGGCTTTATATAACAGTGCTGTGTCCGCACCGATGCCGCGGTGTTTGGGCACAAGTCAGAGTTAGCCGCTGGTGATAACGACAGCATCCGTCGTGATAGTGCTCAGTGGCTCTCCTAGCGATCGACATTATCTATTGAAGTTTAAATCACTATTATCAGGTCAGTTTATCCTAATAATGGTCTAATTACTCTTATATGAAATTAGGGACAGTCTTGAATTATGATGGATTGAGTATTTTCCTATTATTAATATACTTATCGCATCACCTAATGGTTTTATTTACTAAATTCAAATATGAATAAATAAAAGATCTTGGGATTAAATAATTAATAATTATTTCCAAAAACGTTATGTCAAAATATTATTTATTGTGCTTTGGTTTCTTCGTTACCATATTGTGCGTAATTTCACTCGATATTTATACTCAATCTTACTAATTCCATGTTGTAATAACCCCACGTTCGCACTGGACGAAACATTCACACAAAACTTGTTGTTGTCTCTATTTTATGACCGCACAAAATAAGGACAACATCATAAATCTGTGTGTAGTGAGGTACCAAGACTCGCAGCCAAGATATGTATTCCCATACTTACGTAAAACAATATAGGTACAATTGCGCACAATAACATTAGTAGGTACAACTGTAACGAAACATTTCCACAAACAATTTACTTAATACCCTTTACCACACCACAATCAATTCCAAGCCTAACGATCCGATCGATAAGATTGACAATCGATTAAACGAACCATCCCCGAATACCAATCTAAATACCTAATGGAGGCGATTACCAAACTAGAATCGACTCTATAGCGAGCTAGTTTAGTTCACTCTGAGGCGATAGTCGCTTGCGCCGTTTGGGAGGAAGCAATCGGGATAGTTCTCTAAGGAAGGTCTAATGCAATGTCGTTAAATTAATGCGACGATTTATGACACTCGGAATTGGGACCAACATTGGGCCAGCGATCCGTTGCTTTTATTGATGGATGTATTTGAATACAAATATCTGTTACATTGTCTATGGTGTGAGAGGGAACGATCGATTTTCAGGTCTATCACCGTTGAATTAGAGCCGTTTTATTTTGCAAATTTTACTCCTGCTATTTTCCAAAACAACACAACGCAAATTAAACTATAGTGCTATATTAAGCAATTACATATTCATTATAATTAATCCCATCTAGCAACCGATAAATCCTTTTTAATCTTTTAAGTCGAAACTTGATTGAAGCGTTCAAATCCCTAATAATTAGTACGATTTACTTTTTGGTAGCCAGAAGCTCAGGTGACAAAACTCTCAGCAAATAATCGAAGTATTAGCGATCCCCTCGATCGGAGGGAGAGGCTATCTATTGTTTTAAAGACAAAATGTCTTCAGCTTTGTATAGGGAAACAAATTATTGATCAATGGTTTTAAGAGTTTTCAATATTTACAATTCGAAATCTGTTTTGTTATCAAATTAACACTGACCTTTATAATATTATTAAATGTTCTTATTTTAAATAATGCACGATATTTTGCACCTTGCCTAAGTAAAAGCTAAAGATGAAGTAACTACCCAACACAAAAAAATGTGATGGATAAATATATCCTTTTATTTAATCAATCAGACATAAGAAAGAAACCCGTCAGATCATTTAAGGCGCCAGTCAAAATATCGTGCATTAATAAAATAAGAGCTTACCTATCCTACTATAATCCTACTAATATTATAAATGTGAAAGTTTGTGAGTGTGGATGTATGTATGTATGTTTGTTACTCCTTCACGCAAAAACTACTGAACGGATTTGGATGAAATTTGGAACACAGATAGTTTATAACCGGGATTAACATATAGGATACTTTTTATCCCGATAATCCCGAAATTTTTGTTACGTTAAATTCTACGCGGACGAAGTCGGGGGGCACAGCTAGTATTAAAATATTTTCGCGAGACTATGTTAATTTTTATCAAATATATTTACCCGAAATGTTTCGCGTTCTGATAATTATACTAATGATTACTATTGTGGTCCTGTTTGTGCGTTTCATTTGAAATTTACGTGATAATTTTATATTATTTTCTCATATAATATGACATAATGATAATATAATAGTTCTCGCATCGCATCCTTTGTCTATGGGTTCTCCTAAAGACTGAAATGTCTCTGCTAACCACCTTCGAATTGCGGTCGTCATTCTAAACAGACAAACAGGCACATCAGTTCCATCTCGCATCAACAAACAATTTCCAACGCTTTGTTCCGTAACGATAGTAAAAATGAAAATAAAAAATCGGTGTATTATTCAAGAAAATTGCTTGCACCGGAATCGAACCCAATTACGAGCGCACGGTAGGCCGATTGTGCACAGGGCACGGTGGATTTGCTCAAGCGGCCCGCCAATGGAAGTCACTGCAAATTGACTTGTGGCCTGTCATTATTATATTAAGGCGTGATTGATGGGACGATATGGGAACTTGTCGATAGGTACGAAGAAAATCTACTTACATATAAATAAAATTCAAGTGTATGTTTGTAATGTCAAAATAACAACTTTTTATTATACATATGAAAGTATATACGGTACTTTTAACAAGAAAACAATATTTAAAATTATTGTCTGTCTGTCCGGCTGTTTGTTCCTGCTAATCTTTGAAATATTCTCTTGGTATAAGGGCTTATTGCCACATATCTTCCAAAAATGTATACCTATCGGCGAATTCATACCCACCAACAATTATTAACCGATCACAAGGCATCCTTACAAAGAGGCGGTTGGGGCAAACCGATACACAATTAAAGAGGAAAACAGGGATACTTGTACTAATGCTAAGACGAATGTTGCGTAAAATCGCGGTCCCCCTCGCCCGCGCTTCCCCCCACCGTCTACAGGGACGGTTGATTTACGATTCCTGGAGGAGGTGCGGGTTTGTTTTGTTTTTATAATTTTTGTTGATGTGATATTTGCAAGTGTTTTTAATTACTATTATTTTGTATAATCTATTTTTAAAGGTTATAAAAGAAAATGTGTCACATTGGAATTGGTTTTAACTGTAGGCGTAAGATTTTCGGACCTCTTTCTATATACTTAAAATTAATTTGTCGAAGTAAATTTAAATTTAAAATACTTGAGGATGTCATTTTTTAAATTATATATTATCTCAGGTCTACAAGGAACTGTCAAGTGTATTTTGCAATAGTAAATTATAATGATGATAGATACCATTAAAGATTTTGTATTAGGTAATATAATTAATTATTATTTGTGTTAGCTTATACCATCTCAAACCAAACATATTCCACATAAAACCATCCGGCAGTGTCTCCCTCCCGCCCGCTCGCCCCCGCATTCGGTTTTCTTTCTCTAATTGATAATTCTTCCGCGATCCCTCATCGGGGGCGCGCCTACAATAATACAATTAATTCCCTTATGCCGAGACCTACTTACGAATTTCTTACGCGCAACCCTTGTTGGGGACCTTGCACACCGCTCGGAACAGTCGCGCGTCGGTTTTCGTTCAAATATCTCATTATTAGCTATGCACACTAAACCTGGCAGATACTGACTTGGCCTAGATTTTTACAAAACTAAACACAATAAATAAAATAAAACAACAGAATTGAAATAAATTATAATATGTACACAAAAGCTGACAAATGTTGTATTATGAGTGTTCGTAAGTACCTAGTTACGAACACTCATAATAAAAAAATAAAAAAACAAAAATTATAATAGGCATCAAATAACTGTTTTTTTTATTACTAATAAGCGCAAATTTTACAGTACTCTGTACTGTTTAACCGTCCATATTTTAACAAAACTCGATTAACCCTAAAACGCGACTGCTAAAACCGCGCGACTCCACTCCCCAAGTGTAGCTCCTCTCTCCTCCTCTATGTGTCGTGTTCACCCTTCTGACACCGGAGACTCGCCAGTAATTGCTTCCTCGCATCTTCGCGATCCAACACACACAAAAACATGTTCAGTATTTATTGTTACGATCGCTAATCGATGGTTATTTGTATTATATTGACCAATATCAATAACAGTAGACGTATTGTTCATAACGATTACGTACCAGTAATGTGAGGTACTACTGCATTACTAGTAGTTCCATGAGGTTGTCCAACTATTACTACCAACGTTCCAACTATTACTATTAACTACATTAAAACAGAATACGTGAAACCTCAAGTTCAATCTTAATATTACTTAAGTATAAAGAGCATATTTTTTGTCTCCATTATCAATTATTGCAAAACTTTTAAATGTACTCATCTCAGACATATCGATTAAAAATTGGTCCTTCCAAAATCGAGTAGTATTGATAATTCGATTTGAACAAATTGTGAGTGGCCCACCCTCTCCGTTTCCAGATGGTTTGCCGTTTCGCCCCGGCCGCCTCGCTACATTTAAATATGGCGGACTGGTTAATGATGTCTCTATCTATATGATGGCGATGTTTTGTCTGTTTGTTGTTACGCTAGGACAGTTTTGGTTTAACCAGCAAATGACGTATTTCAGACGATTAGGGAAAGAGGCTACTTCTTATTAGAAAATACCTATGTATATACTTGTCAATCTAAATAACAATTCCTTTTCTTGTTTCAGGTAATAACTACAGAACAACATGTCTACTGATTGCGAGTTATTTCACAAAAGAGAGTTAAAAAAAAACCAATAGTTATTCATAAAAATATTAATGATTTGTAACTAACCTTACTTTTTAAACTCATCAAAAATTTGACACTTTATCATTACTCTGTCGCGTCAATCAACCATTACACTAGGGCGCCATCTGTCAGAATATCTCGAACTATAAAACAGATACGGAAACAATCGAGGTATTAAACGCCCACAGATTATTAAATGTTGAAATTTGTCAATAGGAACCGATTGCGTGAACAGGTATTAAATGTTTGTGTGTGTAGACGGGCACTGTAGGTAGGATCTGGACACAAATATGTGGCGATAAAAATCGATACCAAAAAAAACAAGTATAATCATGGCGTCTGCACAGTTTTCATTTCACAGGTAACAGGATTAAATAAATAAAGAAAATACGTTAAAATAAAAATAGTCCAATAAAGTGAAAGGAATGGTCGACTCGACTAGTCCCACACCAAAGCAGTAGCCCGTCTGTACAAACCATTAATATCGTTAATCTCCAAACGTCAAATGATTTAAAACAAATCACATCACTATAAAAGGTACCATTTTTAAAGAGCGCTTTATCGAGCGTCACTTACTCATGATAAAATGCGTTGAAATGGGGAACGTGATTAAGTGATGCGTTCAAATAATATAAAATTATAAATAGGTATTTCATAAACCAATAGGTACCAATGTAGATAACAATGTAGGTAAGTACATGTATTTACCGATGAATTTACTTAATTATGATTAAATTGTGAAACATAAAAAAATTGATATAAAAAATTCAAATTAAGAATACAATAATTTCTACAGGCATTTAGTACTCATTACAAAAGTTATTAACTTACAAAGTAAGCTTGATATTGCCCTTTCTATAACGAAATATCCATAACACGCAAAGGTTCGTTGCATTATAAAATCAACGATTTTTATGGTGTAACGTATTGATTGACAACAACAACGTCTAACTAGTTCCATGGTACACAGCACTCACTGTTCTTTTTAATTTATTATATTTTTTACTTCCTGTTTATAAAGATACGAGCGATCAACACTCCAACAAAAGAAGTCGGTAAAAAAAATATGAATACTGTTTTCATTACACAGAAAATCAAATGAAGTTAAAGATAATTATAACCAACTATTTAATTTACCCTTTAAGGCACCGTGAATAGCCCTGCCCTTAATACCCCAATAATCGTCCATAAACGTAAAGTAAAATCAAGAAATAAAGTATAAATCAATAATCTCAAGTGGAACAAAGAAATAAACATGGCAGTCAACGGGTTATTAATTTTTCGTATTTATTTGTTTTTCCTTCACTTTTTTAACGGCGCAAATATTCAAATGAGGGTTTTAACGATAATTTTTATTGACAGTTTATGGTATGGAAACTGAAAATGACTTAGATATGAAACGATTTTCGAATGGTTAATGGACGTCGGAACGCCATTTTGGAAAAAGATTAGTGGAATAAATTGAGTGAGATAACAAACCTCTCACAACACGAATAATACTTAGATACCTACACTATTGTCTACCATGTTTGTACATGATCGATTAAAGACTTAAATACATACAAAGTCATCAAAAATCAATGAGGCGTCTTCTGACGGTGAACATCAAAAGATGAGCGCATTAATCATCGCACACGATGTTACAATGGCCAGCATCTATGAACACCCTCCCACACATATACAGTAATTAATTAAAATTATTAATGGCGCCGCGGTAATAATGGATAATCGATATTCTCGACTTACCGCTCGCGAATACATGTAGCAGTGAACGGGTTATTCTTAATCCTGTCTGTTTGTTGTGTATACTCTTTGTTTTTATAACGTGGCCATCTTGAATTTTCTTTTGCAAGAAATTAAATAATGTATAATGTCCAATATGATTATCATCTGCTTATAGTAAAGAAACACATGTCGTGTGCTAGAAAATCTAACCAATTGTCACAAGACATGTCAAATCCGCCAACCTGTACTGAGCCAGGTGGTGGATTAGACCATGTATCCCCCTCGAATTGAGGGTAGGCCTGTGCCCAGGAATAGGACATTAAAAGGGCTAATTATTATTATCATCAATTAAACCTTATGGGCAAATGTTTCCTTTAAAATATATTTGTAATATTGAACATTTTGGGACTGGCGATATAAAATTCGTAAATAATAAATATTAATAATAATAATAAAAAGTAGGTAGATACCAAATTTTTTGTATGCCAAGGTAACTCGCCTTACATTTCACCGCGACATTTTTCCAACATGTCGTCACATGCCGGTCGATTTTTAACACAAACGAATTCCAACCATATTTGTATGATTAATTATACGCATTTATTAGTAGGAACTACCCCGAGCGTGGGGGCTGTAAGAAAGGGTTGTGTTATGTGTGCCATTAATATTTATTTCGCATGCATAAGTTATGGCGGAGGATTGATTGCTGAGACCCGCGATTTTGCTTCTGATTGATAATGTTGCCCGAAATTATTCATATTTTAATTATAAAACAAGTTCAGTGTATTAATCACATACATACCTGACGTAGAAATTTAAATGTTGAATATACTTAGCAGCCATTGTTTCAACAAAAAAGAAAAAAAAGACAATAGTCAGTCTCTTAATAACTTAACTCCATAACTTTTATATCCTGTATATGATCAAATTATTGATTCTCATTTCAAATAAAAATCCGCCAACCCTCACCGAGCCAGCGTGGTGGATTATGGCCTAAATCTCTCTCACTTTGTGAGGACGCCTGTATCCAGGAGTTGAACCTTAAGGGACCTGTTGTTGTAATTTCCTCAGTTTTATATCACCAATAGGTTTGGATTGTACTCATTAAAACAAGTCTATAAGAGGAATAAGAATCAGATTATTATCACCATACATCATTCTAAACGCAATTACGTATTTACTTGCAACACCAAATCGCAAACCCAGTTACTGGCAACACAAAACAGAAACGAAAACAAGATAACAATCGCTAATTGTACACCAAAAAGCGGGACTTTAAACGCGAAAATTTGAGTGTGAAAACTACAGAGGATTCCGTGTCAAACGTACCGCGCGGGGTCACGCGAGCCTCGCCGACGCGCCTTCCAACTGGCTCAGGACGTACACTGTGCCTGGTGGTATGCCACCACACCTTCCCGTGTTGCATTGTGGGGCCCTAAAACAAAGTCCATCATAGATATAGAAGAGTTTTAACTACGTTAAGCACGGTATATTGAGTAGGTACAGTTCTTCGTATAGGTATAGTCTCATTCTGAACGTATCGCCTTTATCCTTCTTCCTTTCAATATCACACCTAATTTTTATTTACCAAGCGGTCACAAGTGAAGCTGGATGGTTCAATTCCTTCAGTAAATTTTCCTGGAAATCTTGGTTTTACTCAAGATTTCTTTCTATAAGATGACATCACCCGCTGAACGGCCGAAAACATCGTGGGGAAAAAGTCTTTTAAAAACGGGAAAAAATCGCCAATCCGCACTGGCCCGGAGTGGTCGCTCGATATTCCCTCATATTGATGTAGTATAAATAAGGATCACAGTGATGATGGTGGGTGGCAACACCGTGCCAGGTCCGTGTCTTGATCGTGTAACACCAAATGTTATCATAGTTTCGATGCGCTAAGTACAGCCTATCGCATGTTGCTCGATAATAAAATTGCATTTTATAATGTATTGTTAAAGTTTTCGGTTTGTTATTCCTTTTAAATGGGTCTACGAGTTTCAGATTGTTTAACTCGTTACTTAGTACTAACATATACATATTATCACGCGAACTCTCTTGATTTTTCGTAGTTTATCTCGTGAACACTAACTTCAAAAACTTACAAGGCGTGTATATTGAAAACGGCTAGAATGACTTTCATTACACAGGTTATAATATAGAAAACAGCATTGTAATCAGTCCATCTGTTTGATAGCTACAATGCCGCTCACTATATGCATTCCCATAGGTCACACACCAATCGTATGATCCCGAAGTGTTTCACTTAAAGTAATTTGTTGCGGGATCAAACCTCAGCACCTTAAATAGTTGCAGGAATAAACAGTGGTAGGTATGCCTGGCCAGGACTCAATTGTAAGCCTACGTCGTAGAATATTAACACCAGTACCAACAGACGAACAGACATTTTATATACACATTAGACAGTATCTGCACCCCTTGCAATATTTTAAACTAACCCTTCGGTCCAACCCTTTGACTGCGACTTGGCGATCAATCGATCGCGTTTTGTCCACCCCCTATTATTTACCGATAGCTTTATTGTGTATCTGGATATAAATCTGTGTCGTCGCGGTGTGCGCAGATGGCAGATGATAATCCTATGTAAACTATTTAATGGATACATACATTTTAAAAATAGGTAATAGGAAACACAGATTTATCGAATGCGTCTTCATTCAGCGCACTGATATAATATTGTTAAATAAATATTCAGTGAATATACATATTTACAGAAATAAATATTAATTTGGCAATTGTCTATTATGGAAATTTTATCATTAACCAAACTTGTGTACAGAAATAATTACATACAAAGTTATACGAAAAGAAGTGTTAAATATTGCGTTCGGTACAAAAACTGACTCAATAATTAACTTATTAAAAATATGTATTTCGTTTCAAATATGGCTAGCGATTAGAAAGTCACCCTGTAGACACATATTCAACCCAACCAATATATATATAAACACAATATTATATAATAGTCGATACCAAATCAATAGCATTCAGCGCAAAAAAATTAACCCCTAAAATGTCAACCCTTACTCACACCAAGACAGTGTCGTACTGGGCCCACCGCGTCTGATTTTTGAACCCCCATCTCAAATTTGGGTCCCATGAGGGCCCACCCTTTTGCAACTATGTACAAGAGTTGCACATTATAGTTTGGATGTAAATAGGAATTAAAACTGCCCCCTAGGGGGCTCCATGGAGAATATTGGAGTTACCATCGACATTTCATTTCATACAATAGGTAGGTATCTAGTTACTTTCCATGTGATACTAGATATTTTGGGAAAGACATAATGGCTGAGAAAAGTCTCATAATCTTCCCTTTAGTCCGACTTCTGGGTATCTGACCCTGACCCACCCACTCCGAGTCTCATTGAACCCGTAAATAAATATTTTGAGGTAGTTTAAGTAGTAAGTAAGCAGTGATAGCCGATTGGTTAAGCACGTGTCTTTCAGGCACCAGGTCCTGGGTTCAAACCTCGCATCTCTGAGTAGGGGAGGCCCGTGTCCAGCAATGGGACGTCACGTATACTGTTAACTAAGTAGTGAGTGAAACGTTTAGATAGTATAGTGTCATGATGTCCATAATCATCATTACATCCTATATCCTACCAAACCTCATGCTATGCTGTTACCATAGGTCTACTGTCATTTCTTGAAATGCAAGTAATTTGCTTTTCTCTAACTGGCATGCGAACTGGCACCGTGTCCAATCAATGCTATGTAAAGAAATAAAGCCTGCGGCATACTCATATTTGAGTAATGCTTAATTTTGACACGCCATACAAAAAACAACAGATAACGCCAACTCAATCAGCTGAGTGGGACTTAAATATTTGAGTAGCGTCTCAGTAATAGGCAATATGGATACATTCAATAATGTTACTATACTATGCCTCCCCGCGCAACAAGAAGGATTCGGGCTCATTATTAAGGTATATCTGCAAATCATTACATTCTAACCGCAAATAAAAACAATAAGAGACAGTCCCGCGCCCAACCCTCAAATAAAAAACAACATTGGTACGCAACGCAAACCGGCACACACGCAGAATAACCCTTTCGCTTAGAATTAACCCTTTCGATACAGAAAGGTGAACAACCCGGTTGAAAACGGGACTTTCTTACCCCCGCAGTTGAGTTAGAAGATGATAGCGATTAAAAGCGAAACAATAGCCTAATGATTAGAAAGACCGAAATTCATTAAATAAAATAAATATACTTTACTAGCTGTGCCCACGGACTTCGTCCGCGTAGTATTTAACGTAACAAAAATTTCGGGATTATCGGGATAAAAAGTATCCTATATGTTAATCCCGGTTATAAACTATCTGTGTTCCAAATTTCATTCAAATCCGTTCAGTAGTTTTTGCGTGAAGGTTTAACAAACATACATACATACATACATCCACACTCACAAACTTTCACATTTATAATATTAGTAGGACTAGGATTCGAGATCATTGTAGATGCCAATAAAATTTAGTTGGTGCAATCAACTACTACTAGTAATGTGAAAAATCATTAATGGCAAAACATCTAAAAAATAAATAGTGATTCCGTTTGTGATATTACCTATTATACTTTCGTACTATCAAAATCATAATGCTTGTTTCACACAAGGATTTCTATATTGACTTAACACATAGATTAATAAGGCATCACTGATGATCATCCAAATCGCTACCTCTCATGCCTCAAACGCGGATATCATCCGCAGGGCGACACGACGCGTGGTAACGAATATTCATATCGAACTTTTTTTTAAAAAAAAGGTTCGTTCATTTAGAAATAATCTGGAACGCGTCCAAAACGCTGTCCGCCGTGCTTTATTAGTTGCTACATCAAACGCTTTTAATTAAAATTGATATTTATCGATAGATGCATATATCATTCAACATTTCGGTAACGGGACTAGTTGTGGAACGTTATTATTTATTTCTATTTGTTTTCTAAAACTGAATATTGGACGTTATATTGAATGCAATATTGTGTCTGCTCTTATGTTCCTTAGGTTGGTACCTACTTATTTATGTCGTTATTAATATGTTAAAAATTGGGGATACAAATCTACACAGATTTGTAAATAGATTTACGTTTTATATTTCCCTGCTCCGCCCAGTTCTTTATGTCAACAACAGCAAACTATAAATAAGCCCCAAAGTCGAAACATCTACGGAAATTAATATAATTTTCTGGACAGACGTCCGATGGCCGTCACGTCTTCGCTACGAATGACACTTGACATTGATGGCTCGCTAATGACGGGTGACATGTCTACAGCGCCCTCTATATCCACCCTCGCGACGTAGACTGTCGTCTTCACATTGTTTTATCTAAATAATATTATAATGATAACTTCACAATTTCCCTCTCAATAAAAACCTTACAAACTCATAATCAAAACAGGAGCATCATTAAATATCTGCGTGCGATCGCTAGCTAAAAAAAACTAAATTAATTTCGGCGAAACGAACAAAAAATACCGCGCAAAACAATGCCGAGCGGAGACGGAAACCTCACAATCCGCCATTAATTATTCAGTGTCATCGCACTGCTTGTCGAAATAATAAACGTAAGCGTAATTGTTTTAAAAGGAAAAATAAAAAGACGCCATGTTGAGGGAAGGCGTGTTGTTATTGGTTAGTTTTCGAATAAGGAATCGAAAAGCTTCACGTAACGCGCGTTTGTTCAAGAAACAAAGATAATAATATGACACAACTATAGAACCTTAAATGCCAAAAAAATTAAATGGTGGTAACATACCAAACCATACGGAAAACCTTCTAAAAATCTTGGAAAATTATTAAATCTTCATTATATCACTCGTGGTTTTGTCCATCTACGTAATCCTTTTAAACTAATTTTCTTCCGGTAGTCTCAATCATGTCTACGCACCTTAAAAACTTCGTCCCGAACCCCGCACAAAACAACAATGAGTCTAAATTATTTACAATCAATACTAACACACACATACAATCGCACATTCAAATCTCACGCAAACAAATAAACGAAACTCATGCATATTTATAAACTTAATGTGTATATTATTTTATGTATCGCGAGTGTGTGCGTGCGGAGGGTCTTAATAACAGATATTCAATCAAAATCAACCCCTTTCCCGGCCGATATCTTTGCAGTGTGCATCCCCTTGCTGATCGGACTGATGGATCGTGACATCTCCATGTTGATAACTCGATAATAATATTTTGCTGTCATCATCGTTGGCATAATGAACGCATAAAGTGACCAAGTTAAAAAGCTACAACTGACATTAATTTCTTTTTTGGACAATTTGAAATATGAGTTTCTATTTTCAAAGATGTAAGTAACTGGCAAGCTAGACGCTAGTGATGGTCGTGTAAAATAAATGGAAAAAAGCAACTAGGTATGCATGCAAAAGTCGTTGACTACAAAAATCTTGTAACGTATTTAATCAAACTTCCCTATCATTAGTTACAAAGATTTCTCTGGATTTAACACCGGTACGTACCGTTTATAGCCGATATTTGCATATGAATACACCGCCTTTGTTACTTATCGTCTGAGAACATTGAAAAAGTGCAACAAACTAATCACAATTTGCTATTATGTCCCCCTGTTATAATATATTACAACCTATTTTATTAGAAACTTTTGTAACTGTGTAAGTGTAACCGTCATTCTAAATTCTAATTATTTGGTCTCAATCAAGAAGCTTAGAATACCACTGGAGAGTGCACGTAGAACTACGGAGTGAAGACAGGTTTTTTTCATACATACATATGTTCTGACCCTCTCACACTTCATCTGAAATTGCCATGATAAACACAATAAAATACCCAAACTAACGTGTGATGAGCCAAGATTTCGCAAGTCCATGGTTTTCGTGTCTGCTTTTTTATGGATTTTATTTACATATTACTTATGCGTCAATTTGAGAATCCTCTTTTGACTTCGGAAATTTATTTTTATATAGAAAAAAAAAATAGATCAACCGTTCACTTTCCTGATTGTCGGTAGCTGTTATTTTAATAATCTAGCAACACTGATACAACACTCAACAAACATATGTGACGTCATTCAAGGTCAAATTTCTTGGCTTCAAAACATTGTTCGTGCTAAAACATCCAGTGTTATGTATAAAGTTCTTGGTCTCAATCAACGAGATCTTATCTATACTTATCCATATTTTAAAATGGGTTAAAATTTAAACTATTATTGCTAAGAAAATTATAATTATAATTTTAGCTCTTTTGACGTCCCACTCCTGGGCACGGGCCTCCCCTCACCACGAGGGGGATTGAGGCCATAATCCACCACACTGGCCCAGTGCGGGTTGGCGGATTTCACATGTCTTTCGAAAATTGGTTAAATCTTCTAAGACATGCAGGTTTCCTCACGATGTTTTCTTACACCGTAAGTAAGTGATAATCATATATAAATTATGATTCGCACATAGATTTCGAAAAATCCAGAGGTTCGAGCCGGGGTTTGAACCCGAGACCTGGTAGCCCGCAAGACGCGTGCTTAACCAATCGGCTATCACAGCAAAAAAAAATTACAGTCTTGCAGTCATAGATTGTAGAACAAATTTATTTCTAATTAAGAAAATTCCGCAAACGTCGGTAAATAAAAAAATAACACATTCCAATTATGAATTCGAATTTTACAATTAATAACGACCGTTTCCAAAACAAAAGGCGTACTCAGACGGCAAAAAAACGTGGAAACATATAATGCATCAGTGAATCGTAGAATTTGAACAGTATCGCGCCGCGGCGGGGCGCGGGGCGCGGGGTGTGCGATGTATAAATCTTTCGGGGTGGCCGTCTGGACGCGACCTAGCCTTGTGTGTAGGTATTTAAAATTATTCCCTTTGATTCGGATGATAATTTCGTTCGCAACCGACTAGACTAGCGTCAACAAAAACACTGTTCTTTTTTGTTTTTTTTTTTGGGAAATTCATCTCACTCACGTAAGACAGTAGACATTTAAACATGACAACTCATGAGAAAGTGTACGAGATAAATAATTAATCTTTCAAAATCTTGACATTTAAGTAATGTACCTAGGTCATTGCTGCAAAAACCTTGTATTATCCAAACATACTTCAAAGAAATTGCCAAGAAAAAGTTATATATTGTCATGACTACGAAGTATGTCGTGAAAACAGACATTCGGAAATCAAACAATCGCGCGAGTGCGGCGGGCGCCACGTGCGGCGCGCGCGGCCCGTGCGGGTGCAGTCGCCCAACTTTTTCCCGACGAGCCGCTCGCAAAGTTGTCCGCGGGCTTTGTTTCGCCAATCATACGCTACGGTTGTAAGAATGCGAACATCCTTTTGCGAACCGTACCTACTCTGATTTCCGAACCGCTTTGAATCAAAACTTTTAAGCATCCCGTGTTTTGACGTCGAATATTGCATTTCCATGTATGTTTAATTTGATATTTGTTTGAAACTACACCGCCCGTATATCATGTGTATTTGAAATTCAAAACTTCAAACGGCGTTTCCTATAAATGTTGTTTAAAATCTGACGCGGCGCGATCGGGCCAATAACACTCAGTTTCTAGTTATTCCCATTGTATACAGTCTCACCCTACGCACAGCGACCCTCCGAGAAAAAATAATAAATTATTTTAGTTAGTATGCAAATAAGCGCGGACCGATATTTTAAGCTACACCCCATTCAAATAGCGCAGTTAAAAAAAAACCTTATCTGTTGTTTATGGTACCGAAGGATATGATCGTTTTTAAGATGTTAAAAATCGAATCTATTGTCCTACACTTACAAATCATAAATACTGCCAGCGAGCGATGTATGTAACCTACGTGACATCCAGGATTTTCTTAGCTTGGAACCGCTGCTGCGCGCACCTTTAGAGGTGATTTCATCGCTCAAATCACCAACTAACTACTCAAGTCCCGGATTTTTTATTATTAGCTATCGGAATAAAAGCCAATGATTTCCTATTCATATAATATAGTAAAAACTTAAGATGCAAACTAGGCACTTGGGCTATAGGTCCCAAATCACGGTATATTTTTAACGGCTCGATGCCACATGGACCCTTCATCGTTAATCTAGATCTTCGCGCGTCTGTGTGCGTGAGACAGGGCAATGATATTTAATTCGAAGGGTAGAATTTCTCATCGATTTTAATTTTATGCGCGCATCCCGTCTCGGCGTGTATTATTTGTTTTTTATGTAAATATTCCCGATCTCTTATTCAGACGAGTGGCGTCCATTTTGCGGGGTTTTTTCGGAAATTTTGAAGTTGGTATATTTTAATAATGGCTTATCCTGTTTGCATATTGGCATAACTTATTTGGAAAATTCTAATTCGACGGTCGTACGTTTTAATGCAGATTCAGTTTTTATCGAGTTTCCTTTGATGTCGGATTTAATGTGTGAAATATTTCACTTCATCATATTCATATATTTTATTGATAGTAAACTATGTTTATTAGACCTAGTCTAAAGTTTAATAGTTAAGATTAATATATTCAATCGTATACAAAACCTTAGGTATAAATAGCAGAATATGAAACTGGATAGATATATCGTTTTAATATAGACATGGTGTCTTATATTCTAATGAAGGGGTCAATGACGTAATTAAGCCGCACGCCCACACACAAATACCTGTCGATATATCAGACCAACCCCTATAAACCCGCAAAATTAATATAGCCGAGAGCTACGTCAAAAATCATTATATTTTATGGGCGGCCAAAATAAATGACGCTTATACGGTACTGGTGCAAAGTTTATATTCAAATTTCACTCAGTCCGCCGCGCGCCGGTCCGGCATCTCTAAGGATCAATTTACATATTTTCACAGGTTTCCTCGATTACATTTAATGTTAGATATGTATGCGGAACCGTAGCCGTTAAACATACTTTCGCGATTTCGACGCTCACGTGTTGTCGGCGATCGTCGGGCTGTTTGGATAGTTTCCTTTGCCTAAGACAATTAAATAATATTTTCCACTGACACCTTTTCCAAATTCAAATTATTTTCTGCCCTTTTTCCTTTTCGCCCCTATTTCAATGACACGAAAAGCAATGTAGTATTTTTTTTAAATTGACGTCTGACGTGTTTTGTTCCACGTTGAGTTTTCTTTGTCAAACTTTGCACGTTTTCTAATTACACGTGTGTTTTCTACAATGTAAATTCCAATTAATTCTCGCGAATACTAAATAATAAAAACAAAGGTTTTAATGTGTAACGTCTGAACATGGCGGACGGTGGAACACGCAAATTAATTCCAAAGAAGGCGAATGTCAAAAATAAGTTAAAGTCAAACGGTGTATTCAATTAAAATAATGATAGGGATGTGTTTGTTACGCAAATAATGATGTTGGTTTGGCGCTGGTTATTTTGATGAAGGGAAACGGAACGTTACAAGTAGGTATTGTTCTGTGCCTATTATATGCCGCTCATGTTGGTACCTCTTGCTTAAAGAAAGCTGGTGATTGGATTAAATAGTAAACCTAATAGATTGTTTGACGTTATCGCCAAGTATGATGCTGAATGAATTCTTCAACAATCTGTTCAGAATGTTAATTTATCTAAAAAAAAGTAAAAAAGTAGACAAATTAATTCCATTTTCAAATGTTTTTATCTTTTTGTTTTTGTAATGTCGAATTGCTACATTTCTCAAAATTGAATAACACTGCCATAACTCACACTTATAAGTAGTTAAATAATAACAACCAACAGATAAGAAAAATATAGACAATACAAAACCACAAACCATATGGAACGAGCGAAATCAATTCCCTGACGCGAATTAAAACGCATTAATAATACAAAATTTGATTATCCCATAAAAGATTCGGCCCATAAAACTCATAGTTGCTATAGTGTGCATCGTTGCCGAATGTACGAATTAGGAACCCTTTTGATCGCGATCCCCCCGCTCCCCCGCCCCCGTCTCCCCCTCCCCCGTCGGGTGGCCGCTCGCCTGCCATTCATTTTCATAATAAAATCGTAACAAACGGAGCAGGTAACAAAATATGGAGAGAGATCCCGAATTTATGTGAACGCAATGTGATTATTTATGTCGAAACTTGAGATTTCGCGAGAGATATTGTCGGCAACCTTGATATATACGCACTCATATATACAGATACGTGATTATACAGCGAAGATTGATGCATTTTGCAACAAAATAAGTTAAACCTACGTGAGAAGAGTAAGTATACTCACTTCATTGTGAATCTTCACGCCTACCTCAATCCTGCCTCTTGAGATTGAGATCGTATAAGTATTAACGAGTCGAAGTAACCAATACTAGTTCTTGTTATCCTAGGAAAAACAGTAGTAGAACTGACACATTAAAGGTAGTAAATTCGGTTCGTATTGTATAATATTGAAGCCAACATTGATCCACCTCTCCATCGCATCTGCAGGAAGGGCCCAATCAATCTGTCTGTACGAGATACAACCTCTAAAATCTAACTATTGTTCACGAATAGGGAAATTTCCATTTGGATTTATTCATTTGTCTTACTATTGTCGGCTCTCCCATTTTGTATATTAAAATAATTGTTTCGCCGCACAACGCTTCGATGTTCCGAATTCAAAATTTGATTTTCGTATGGTGGCAGTACTGGTGCCTCAAGAACTCTTTGTGTTTTTTTTTTATATTTGTCTTAGGGAATGTAATTAATTTTGGAATCCGCATTCGAAATATGAATACTTAAAATCCGAAAGCGCCAATAAGCGTTCCGTTCCAATTCGAAAACCGAAAGCCGCCATTATAATAAATTTAACGACAAATTCCGATAAGAATCGGCGACGTACCGACGCAATTTTCATAGATATAGCTCAATTAACAATTGGTTTCAATCGCGAAGACATTTCGTATAATAAAGTGCTCCCCCCACGGGCCAGGGGGGTGCCCCCGGCAATCTTATTTCTGTTTGTAATATTGCGGTGTCAATTTCGCATATTGAAGTGTGAGCACGAATATGGAACGCCATTGTTTGAATCTATATTGTCTATGAACTTATGCTCCGCTGCGATCTGGTAAATTGGATCCGGGGGTGGCTTCAAATTTGAACTAATGAAAAAGTATTCAAGTAAGTCCCAATATAAATATTGTCTTAGTAGTCTTCGCGCACCTATTTCATTGTTTCTTAAGAAACATTATAAAAATATGTAGGTAGGTACTTTGTTTCCCAATGTACCTACATTGTTTTCCAAACACATAACATTTTTGGGGTGAGGGAAAAGAAGTCAAATTTCAAACATCGATGTAAACAAACAATCGGCCCAATTACATCACTCATAGGATCCATAAACAAAGTGAACGCTCGTTACCAACATTCAAAAACAAACAATCAATAAAAAAATCAAACATTTTAACAAACGGCCAATAATCAATACACACAACATTGAAAAAAATCAAAAGCATTGTGTGGAAAAGCATTACACACAATATTCAATTGTGGTTCCGTCAACGAAATCTGTAATAAAAAAGCCGCCACCCCACGGAACCCGCGCATTAATATCAATCCATCAATAACACTCAATATAGAGGCGTGATCAATAAGCGATAATAAAAAATACCCTATTTTTTTCTTCCCCCTATATTTTGTCTATGATTCGTATCTGTTTTGATTAGAACCTCAATACTAGTTGTCTATTGAATTATCAAGTATCGCATTTTAATTCGTTCAATGTGATTTATTTTGATTCGGTTTAATTTATTCCGATTGAATAATTCGATTTCGATAATTGTTTATGGTTACGACTCAATTTTTGGAATGAATGAATTAGACGAGTTGGAATTGATTCCGTGTCAACGTTTTCAATAAATTACAAATAATATTTATCAAGTTTCTATGTTTGTTTTTGATAATCTCTCTTTAAGTCAATACCATTGAGTTATTGAACTAGTAGAAACGACACGTACACACCCCACAAAAGCACTCCAACTCCGAAATCTCCAATAAATACACACAGAGTTAGAAACTCGGTACATTTTAAACTCCATTACTTATCGCAGCGCGTCTCAATCCGCATGTTCTTAATTACGCTTGGCAAATACAATGACGTCACATCGATACTCACAATAGATAGGCACGAGGGGGAACTTCGGGAAGATAGGAATCGTATGTTTTCGGATTAATTCGTTCGTAAAATCGTCTCCTCCCGATAAGAATGGCAACTGCTCTGTACTAATTGAATCTACAATTGCGTCGGGATGTCTGATTTCATTAGACGTTTGTGTATGTGTGTGTAGGGGGCGGTTAAGTATCCGAACTGATGGAATGCTCTTGAAAGTTGTGCGGGTGAATTTTTGGCAATATCGGTTGGAAACTGTAGTTTGGAGAACTCTCGCTTTTTATTTTTCGGCATGTGGTTCAGTAAGTTGCAACAAAAAATTACGATTTTTTCGATTTGATTGCCGTAGTTATTAAGTTTGAGGATTAACTAACAAAATGAATAGAATTATCATCTTTGTACTTTATTTTTACCCCCAAGCGCTTTTAATGTTAAAATATCTATAAATAGGTAGACCTACTTACATGTAAATTTCCACGATTCCTAAAGATATGTTATATATCTAAATCAAAAGTTGTGCGTAAATCGAAACTCTTAACTTTGTGAATATATCAACTAAACTAAGTTTTACATCAAAATACGCGAAATCTCGAGCCGTCTACACAAACGTCTCGCCCGATCCACCCGCACCAAACAACGGAACGGGGCCGAGCGCGTGAATTGTTTCAGAATAATGGTATTTATATGCTACATTGGTTTCAAGGGAAATCACTCTTTGGAATAGTCCATAACGTCTGGATCCGGTGGAACCGAAGATGGCGCAAGAAGCGCTCCCTTTACTGCGCTGTACTTGGAAACGCCAGAATTCGATATTTAAACTCGTATTGAAATCAAGGGGGAGGGGAGGCTCCGAATATTAAACATTCACGTTTATTAGTTTGTCCTCAACGTATTTGGTAGTCTAAACGGGAGTAGTTTTCGATGGGAAACTTGGAAAGTGTGTTAACGAGTTCACCCTTAGCGAGTGTAGTCGATTCCACTAATGGGTATTACGTTTTAGTCGATTGTGTCAGTTTCCAACTTACTTTTGATGTGAGTTCGTGTGACGGCTCGGTGCACTAATGACTTTGATTTTGATATTGGAGCGAGATTATTTTGTCAATAAGGCGAAACTTTGAAATTAATTTTGTTATAACAATAATTTAAGTTAATTACAAATCAAACAAAAAACTAACTTAGCTCTGTATATTATCAAAGGCTGTCATTGGGTTGGTAAGACCTGATTACTATATAGTTTCAAACCTAAAACCACACTTCTTGTCACCAGATTAAAATATGTTGTATAACTAACAAAAGTAATATTATGCAAATTTTGGAGTATTTCTACAATCCCTTTCAAACAACAAACACGACTCTATTAAAATACATCAAACCTCCGACGCGACTTTCCAAGTCAAAGTCGCGATAGAAAACTCGGCTTAATCGATGGCTCTCTAAAAAAACGACAAAAGAAAATTGGTATCGTATGATCTCCAGTGCACAGATAGCTAAAGGGCCCCACAAAGGCAGCTATCGGAAGGAAAACGAAAGGGTAATGCGGGCATAAGATGCGCATCGGCACACACGGCCTAATCACGACACCCCCGACACCCACCACCCAACTTTTGCATATTGCCCAAATTGCCCCAACCTCCCCCTAGCCTCGCCGCTAAGCGTACATTTTTGCTGGCCGGATGGATTTATATTTTACTGTTTTTAAATACATTTCTATTCAAATACGACCCTTACTACTCGGTATTAGAGATCTTGGTTTATTTTTTTCGAGTGTAGTATTGTTGTGTTTGTAGTGTTAGGGTGTCATGACGTTTGAGGGATGTTTCGACTCAGAGGACTTCTTAATTGTGAGCGTGCAGTTTTGCTATTGATTTTTTAATGTGTCTCTATGTGTGGGATGAGACGGATGAGACGGGGTTTTAATGCGGTGAGATTCAAACGGACTGTGATGTATTATATTAAAGATGAATTACAAACTCTTTGTTGATACTTGACTAGCTTAGTTTTTTTACAATACGTTACTAACAAGGTTACGAATAAGTACTTACATGTGAATTGAATTTACGAATTTGACTATCTTCACTAAACTGGAATGTATTTTTAAAGTTGTAAAATAATAAAATATTTATTTGATAGAGAGTACTACGAATACCGATATTACTACGATACTGCTCTATTCAATCATTGCTCTATGTTAAAGATATTTTTAAAGTTCCAGACAATTGGACTTGGTGCGTTAAACCCTCTAAGTGCATAATTCTGAGACAAAATAGCACCAAAGACGCCGCTTGTAAGCGAAAACCTGTCTATAATTCCATTCCTTTGCCAATGATTAAGACAAACATATTATCTACCTTTATGCCTACAAATGTCTTGGAAATAAGAAGTCAATTTATGATTGTTTATTTAAAAAAAGCGTAATAAATAGAACGATAATTAAATTTAATTAACAGATTATCTTGCCATGGTCGGTAGGTATCGTTGTTGTAAATAATGAGAATCTTGTGTTACCTTCAATTGTCTCAAACTTTTTATTGATTTATTTTTATCACTGGAAAAATAATGATAAAAATATATTGTTATTGATGCAATTAAGTAAATTATTTGTCTGGAGATTACCGAGATACGACTTTTATAACTTTGTACATAAGTTATTTCTAATTAGTAGATATAAGTGAGTATATGTCTAACAGTGAATTTATTTCGACTTATGGATCAAAGGATGGAAGTGTATAACCGTAAAAAAACTTAAATACAGGCAGGTGGACATTTTAACTGACAGTTCGCATTCGTAACCTTTTGTGTTTAGCCAATTCCGTGTTAGGTACCTTAGTGAGGATATCCCGCGTCGCCCCCGCCGTCTACTCTCTGACATGAATCTCTATCTCGTTAAATTATAATAATTGCATCAACATTTAATAACTCCGCTTCATTACACACATTTACCTTCTTTCGTATTAAAAGGAATTATTTTCTAGAAATTGCTAACCCACTTTAAAAAAGATGGAGCCGCGTAATTAATGTCAATTTTATTTATAATTACGCACCGCCGCCGGCAGATGGCGGTGTTTGCGTAAAATCCAGTCCGGCCCGTGAGTTATGCGATAATGTAAATATTTCTTACTATATTACACTTATCTGTGCTACTGTTTTATTTGGTCTATGGCCGTGTTCTTTCGTTTTTTATGCACACATACTATTTCAGACCATAGATCATCGAAATATAGGCAGAACTGCCCGTACGTAGATACAACGCACCAAAGTATCCACAGTATAAGGAGTGCGTTCTCCATTTCAAATTAGCATCATAGAAATAATAATTGCAAGTAAAGACCTAGTGAATGCAGAAAAATCCAAATTTAACGTGCGATTATCGTCCTTATCAACTTCAACAAGGTCACCCATCAAATTCTAAAGCCTTATTACGCGTGCTTACGGCTATTAACCTGTATCGCTAACCACACATTACTGTCTAATAAAGCGATATGACGAGCCGCAATCCGATGCAATTAGGCGCATTATCGCTAACAATGGTAATGATTGCGGGCATTGTCGCGTGTCCTTCGGGCACAATGGCGCGTAGGTGACGATCTTAGAAACGATAAATAGTCTGATTCTGTCCCGCTTCCTTGATTGCTCGGATAATAGGTCTACAGGTGAACATATTCACGGTGTCATGGTGCAACGCTGTTTTGTTCAAGATGCGTAGGAATGTTTTATCGAGATAGATGTCACTTTGTACCCGAATTGATACTTTTTCTCATTAGTAAAATGCATAACGTATTATCTTTTCTGCGTTTCGAGGGAACTTTTAAACTCTATAAGCACCTACTCCAGCTTTAATTACATAGTTATGCAATATCCCTGCCCCCAATAGAGCAGGGAATTAATGATATTTGTAGAGCAGAGAACAAAATATCGTTTTCCATTCTCTTTATCTTGTCATATTATTTGCTTACGGAGCCCGCATACGGGCATCCAGCGATGTACTTCCATACTAGATATGATGGTAGCGTACTTACAAACAACTAGCGAGCGTAGTTGGTAAATAAATATCTGTTTTATATAAACCGAATGTATATTCAAGTGACCTGTTTACACATATTTCAACGAATATACCTACATAAAAAGTAGCCATCCATAATGTCATGTAGTAGACAGACCCATTATAATCATTTCTAGTTTTACTATACCGTTGGTGGTTCCCCCTTCTTCCATTCTATTTGCACAACTCCTTAATGCTTTATTTCGCCTGTGTGCTTAGTCTAATTAGAAAACTCCGAATCTACTAATGGCTAATATCGAATTTTCACGCGTTCTGTTCTAAATGTGTCTTCGTTTTATTGAATTACGTTCTTTAGACAAGCTGTCGGAGTTAATTTAAATTTACCTATCGTGAAAAGAAGAAAAAGTTTTCAAAATCATCTGTCATTTTATTTTGGAATAAAAAGCAGTCGATATTAAAAATTTTTCAAAAAGAAAATTCGAAAATTTCGAAAAAGGAACGAACGGATAGTTTAATTATTTCCAGTCGTCAAAATAAATACATATTATCGAAGCGACGCGGCGACGTCGGAACATTGGACAGGCACAATTCCTTCAATCTCCGGTCCACACCAGCGGCTCGGAACACGTTCCGATCCCGGACGTGTTCCGGGGACAAGGAGTTCGGAAGTCATCGGTACACGCGCCAATTGATGCTGCGCTACGACACAATGACAATAGGTATTCAGGTTACTCTGGCAGAACATCCATTTTCACATTGTATTTACGTTTATAATTTAAATATCGGCAGTATACACGATGGTTTTTACTTAACTGCCTATTGAAAATTCCAAAAGTGAAATTGCAAATAAAGAAAATAGATTATTTTTCATAAACTCATGGATACCAACATAATAAAAAGAAAGGCCTATAAATTAAAATAATTATCATCGCATGGTTCGGGGGTGACTGCTGCAAGGCCCACCGCGATCAGCTGTTCGCGCCGCGCTGTGCACCGCCGACGAACATTGGCCGATGCCGTGAAAAAGTACGGAATCACAATCAGATTGTGGTGATTTACAACTCTAAATACCGTAATGATAACAACCAACCTTCAGAATTAACCGGTAGAATTTTTCAAAAACAAAATTAAGAGCCTTTGAAATTACGTGTTTAGCTTTGATTCCAATTAATTTCGTGTATAAATCATGAAAATAAGACCTTATTTATGAATTCCACAAATAATTTCGTGGCGCTGCTGTAAAAAAAAATAACAACACACCAATTCAGAACGGGCCGACTACCACAGACAAAGACTTTTAATTGCACCGCAGAACGATATTTTATCCATGGCATGCATTTTTTCAACCCCCGGCCGTTACTCAAAATAATCTATGCTAGATATCGCGCACCCCATTTGATCTACGACTTCTAACAACGCGGAAGAAACACGTAAGTAACACTTGATATTATTCTTTTAATCTCAAATGACGTCTGCTGTACGTAATTGGCGGGTTATTTTCGCGCGGTGTGGTCGCGTGCAGTTGGTAATATGTGCGATATTATGTTGGTATCGCTGTTCTTTATTCTGTTCGTAATTTGATTTTTTTCATTGTGTTCGGATATTTCATTGTCACAAAATACTAGGTATTTTAGACAAAAGAATATCGTTAAATCGAACTCTATTCTACTTTTATCGAAAGTAGGCTATGGCTAAGATAAAATTCAAAGCCACAAAAATGCTTAATCGTATTACATAATTCGAGGCCGAAAGCTCAACGAACTCTCTACAACCGAGTAAAAATGTCAAGTTCATTCGCAAACGATGACTAATCTCATAACACTCGTATATAACAACTACCTGTATATGCGAAGCTGCAGTCGAAGCTTGCCGATCAAAATCAAAACAGAGACACCCCAATAACGCGAAGTCACAACCGCAACAGGCAAAACTTAGTTTTCCATTTGGTTTTATAACGGCGAGCGATAGACAGGCAATAAATGAGCTCCTGCAACTTATAATTGCTTCATTTCGTTGCCGGCTCCGCCGAGAACTATGCAGTTATCATTTGACTTTTCCTAGTCATGTTTGGAAATAATAATTGGATTTGTCGATAAAACAATATGGGAATAAAACAACTCGCAATAAATTGTCACAAACACCCCGGTTCGATGTAGGTTCTCAGAACGCCGTCAATTTAGTTTATGCTTCACTCCGTTAGGTAAGTTTTAGTACCAAATCTTGGCCAAAAACGTGATGAGAATTGATAGGAATCATTCACATAAATAAGACATTTATCTGCCAGCGCCGCGCTGGTACAAAGCTCGATGAAGACGGCTCTGACATCATTCGCATATATAGACACGAGAAATCTACAGCTTTACCTAATGCAGACAAAAAACTTCAGTACGCGACAACGACGAAGGTATGCTAAATCTGACATGCCGATTCGCAATCTCGGAGCTCACAATATCGCCACGAATATCCTTCATTCGGAGTTAATCTCGTCTGTTTCACGGTTCATTAAAAACTATCCTCTATTAAACACTGACAGAATCTCCACGCGTAAAATTCCAAAACATGATCTGACAGCGTCGAAAAAGTAATAATCGAAATGATCACGACTCATCGCTGTGTTTATCCGAACGCCACCGACGTATCATGTCAAAAGTGCATAGACAAGTTCCACGTCAGGGTTCGGTGTTAAAATACGCTCGAAAAAACAGATTAGCGTTGGATTTTGAACTCTATGTAGGAAAACATAGTAGAAGAATTGAGTTCAAAACCATTTGTAACCGTCTATGATTATTAATTTTTACCATTTTCACGGCGCACGTTCGATATGACACGTGATTGATGATCGCGACGTTCATTGTCAATCAAACTGTTACTGTAAAAGCATTTGCCAAAATGTGAATATTTATGAATCAAAAACGTTTGTCCCGTACGTTAAAATAATAATTTTCATTCGACGATTCTCGGTCGTTTTAATTCCGATAGATGCGATGACAGCTGAAGAGCACGTAATAAACGGATAGTAGGAATCTTTTTGAAGCTCTTGTCCAACTGTTCAATCATTCGCGTCGTTTATCATTTTTTTCGAAACGAACCAAAACTCGTCGCATCAAACTAGGCAGACTATAGATGACGTAAAAAGAAAAACTGCCGGCCCGCCGTAGAAGCTTTCCGAACGTCTTTTTGTTCGTACAGTTGGTATTGCGCGGATTCGAATTCGAAATTTGAATTTCCCCGCTTAAACGTCGGTCGAATAAATGTTTCCCACCGATTCGCGATATTTGTAGGGCTGCCCGTTTGCCATCGAACCGATTTTTGATGAGGTATTCATCATGCATATCAATGTTGGGCTTAAAAATCTTTCCGTAAACATGTTTCCGTTACAGAAATACTGACAAGTTTGGTAGATAGGTAACAAATATAAATACTTAGGTACTCAAGTAACGTAATGTACATTTTCTGTCTGACTGATTAAGGGACGCTGAATTTAATACTGAAGTTTTTCTATAAAAATACATATCATTGAAAAAAGTCCCTAAAAATCTCCGAATCCAGTAACCCTAATCCGTTAGGCCACTTTGACAGATCGTCAACGTGAACTCTTTCCGATGTCAGAATGGCGTATTACGTTTTGTTATTCGTCCGTTCAGTTGTCCGTCGTCACTTGCTTTGTGATTGAACTGCATTGATGCAATGTCGTGCGTTTTGTTGCTTCAGTTTTAAACAATCGTCGTTCGTTGGGCACACTTTGTGAGGACTGAGGATCATTTTAAAAATAAAACTAAAACGGATATCTTCTTTTATGCCAGCGATTTTAGGGATATGGATTGTTTCAATTTCGAAATTCACTGAGTAACTTAACACATCGCTTGGCACTTGGCAACTGTCACGTTGCCTTTAAAATTAGTCAGACTGGCGCTCAAGATACACTACCCCGTTTCTACTTCTTATAGCTGTTTCCTTCATACATTAGTCCAAGGCACGCGTACAAGCCTTGAAGTGAAATCGAAGTGATAAGCCTCCGGAGACATGAGTTGGATTTATGGCGCGCGACACACATCGCCATTTGCATCGGCTGAAAGGAAACTTCAGAAAGAATGCGGGGTCGCTTGCACGCAGAGCCGACGTGCGCTATTCAAGTTGTGCTGTTAAAATCCTTGTCTTTTGTGAGGGGTTTGCTTGTAGCTTACGCGAAGATCCAACTTCAGAACGAATAAAACGACATTACTATGACAAGTTCCAAATTTAAAATTTAAGTTGGTACCCCTGACAATCACAGGTACAGTCAGTCTCATTAACTTCGTCACTGTAAAACTACAACACTAATCACTGAAAAACTCCGTCCGTCCCCAAAGTTGCAGCGTGTAAATCTCACCCCCGAATGTCCGAAAGCGTCTTTTTTAAACCGTAACACGAGGTATTCGAGTTAATCGGCGTCACACAGCGGTGATCACGGCCCGGCTTGTAATTAAACTAAAAATGTGGTGTGTGGGACTTCAATAAAAAGCTGAAAGTGTGACGGTCGGCGGTCGAAAACATAATTGTCCATAGTAATGATTGTAGGTAATTGTCGGAGGGTTGCCCTTAACCCTTCGTTCAAGGAACAGCCCTTGGTTGTGGTGTAAGTTGTAAAAAATGAGCGATAGTACTCGCTCATTTTTGACGCTTATTTCCGTTGCTTAGATTTTTTTTCATTTATTTGTGCCTATAAAGAGATAAAAATATCCATTAAAACAAAACTTCTAGTATATTTTCTATGCTTCAAAACCACTGCCATAATGGAATACATCGTCTTAACACTATTTTCGAAGATTTTTTTGTCAACACGCTTCCGCTTATAGCATACGTCTAAAAGATAATGGCGGTCAGGACAGGTCCGAATTAAGACAATAATTACTCGCGGTACTGTCCGGCCGAAATTTTCGTTTTGTCTAATACTTTTTATGGTAACTGTACTATTTTGAATGCCTGTACCCATGTTTACAACGTTTATATGAGGATGTCTAGAAAAACTATGAATAAATTACTGAAACCGCGTCGAGAAATCTTTGTTTCCAAATTTAAATTTGAATTTAGAACATCAGTTTTAGTTTATGAAAATCTTTCAACACTGGAAAACAATACACTCCGTCCGAACATATAGGAAAAAATAAGTGGTGTTAAAATAAGTTATGTTCTTACTTCAAATAAATTAACTTACTTATAAAACTGACACAAAAAATACCCAATAAATTGTTCGTATCTCGCTCATTTTATTAGTTTGTTGTTGATAACTACAATTCGTTCTTTGTTATACTGTATTTATATGAACACAGTGATATCTCGAGGTCGTTTCACATAGTTTTTACAGCGCTCTATAAAATAGCGGTAGGTAGGTACTGATGGGAGATAATTTACGTCAGTACCTATGAAGGCTCCGTCAAAATTGACAATATTTACAGCAGCATTAAGATATCGATGTCAAGGCGTATCAAAAAAAGCATTATATTTTAAACCTTATGCAATTGTGATAGATACTGAAACAAAATAATCCTAAAAGGATTTGTAGTTTTTAAAAGCAAATGTGATAACTGAATAATGACACGTGTATAATAAATTATAATAATTAAAGGTAGGTATTATAATAAACTTTATACCCGTTTATTAAATGTGTACGTACATTACGACAAATAATATACACTATTATTATATTACTACTCGTGTTATCACGATATAAAGTAAGATTTTTATATTGACATAGTACTCAAGCAGTATATTTAATACGATGAATATTATTAGTCAGTTAACAAAATCGCTTATGTACAAAGTACACTTAACCTTGTAATGATGTCCTCAAAAACCAAATTACATATGACGTAACGCAGTAAGAAACGTATGAAATAGAACAATCATTAATCTTCACTTTGTATTGTCTGTTATGAGGTCGTCAATAAAAACTATATAAACGTTCACAAAGACATTCAATATATGAATTGAAATCCTGTTTGAGTGGTGCATATGTCATACCAAATGGTTTATTTGTAAGTAATACAATTGTTAAATAAAACTTTGATATTATAAATAATGGAGAGAACTTTAATTATTGAAACGGGTCAAAAGTTAGGTTGTTATTACTTCTAAGAAATGTTCCTAATTATAAAGCCTACTTACAAACCTGTCATTACTCGTAGTTTTGCTTCTTTTCTAATAAGTACAGCTTGATAAGGGATTGGTATTTGTAGTTAACAGATATTTTTTCATTATGATTTCCTACAGGTTATAATCTATTTATGTACTTAAGTGTATATCAAATTAAACTATCTAAAGTACTGGGTAAATTTGCACAATCAAATATCATCTTGCCTGTACCAGAACCGCTGGCTACCAACCAAACAATATGCGACGTAGATACAAGACACAAGCCTCTTCCGTCGCATCTATCTGCCGTGATAGCCATCTTCACGGCTGAGCGCCGGCCCCCCACCTGCTAGCAATTGATATCTTCCGAAGGTCACGTAATAACATACTGCCCAATAGGGCTGGCAGCTGCTGAAAACCTGCCTCTTAGCGGAGAATGACAGCCGAACGGAGAGCAGAATAACGGATATTCAAACATATTTTTCAATGAAAATTCATTTTTCTGCTTGTGGTTAGGCTTGAATCTGTCACCACTATTAGATTTTAATATTTACTATGGGCTACCTAAACACTGTTATGACGATGACTCTTGCGAAGGCTTTCTTCTTAAAGTATAACAACATATAAGTAATTGGAAAATTAAGTTCCTCGATGCCTCAATCTATTATTCTTATATAGATAGTTGAAAATGGCACAATTTATTTCCAATAAACATAAGTAAGAATCTTCTTGGAGATACCAACATTAGGAAATATGAGTATTTAAAATTCGATGCATAGTATAATATATACCATAAATGGCCTATTTTATGTAGCTAAACAACACAGCATCAGCGACTTTAAAAAGGTTTAAGCTTCATTGATGACTGCCGACCATGTTTACTCAGTAATTCTACATTCATGTTATTTATATTCGTCATTCACAAAATAGGAGCCGACAACCCTGCGCTAACATCTAGCCATGCAAACAATCCGATAAATCAAGCAACAGCTCTTTTGTCTGAATCATAGAGTCGTGATTGGCGCGTTTTCACCATTCCGGAGTGGCGTCAAATATTTTGTATTGCTACGTGCTGATTTTATGAATAGATCGTCAATTGTCGAACGGAAACGTGAACTATAAATTAGTTTGTGGAGTTGTTTAACAAAAAAGGCTATAATATGTTCAAGTTAGTACGACGCAGCAGCGGCGCGGTGGCGGCGGGAAAACCTAACAAAGAGTGATCATACTTTAAAACAATAATATTAAAGAGTAATATACGGTTCAATTTACTTGTATCAATATTTTTAATTCGCCTGAGTAGGTTGGTGCCACTGATTAGTATTCCAACATTTTAAAAGAATATAAGCCAAATTTCGAATCTCTATTTTTCTATCGATAGACAAATATCAAAACTAAATTTTAAAGTAATTTAATAATGTATTTTTTTTCAACGAAATGTCTCTAATATAACAACTTCATGATATTTTTCAAATATTTGCGTTATTAAAAACATGATAGGCACCGCCACAGCGACGCCATTTTATCATTAAAGATTGATCTACATAATTATCTAGTTAGATGGTTTTATTGTGCACTAGATAAAGACACTGATAATTATAACATCATTAAAAGTAATAAAAGTCTTAAGAAAATAGTATACTGCGACATATTAAATCTTGTACTAAATATTTTCCTAATGGATGTTATTACCATGAGATTAAATAAACGTCTGTATTCTAAGCCTCCTATCCCCATGGTCAGCCATAACCTATAGGTAAACATTTGCTCCGTCAGGTAACCTACCTACTTGCTTTAACTATTGAATGGAAAAAACTCAACACGCGTTATTTTTGACCAATTTAAATGATGGGTTTTGTTTGTATTTTCACCTTATTAACCAACCATGGGAAGGTTACAGCATTCCCCACTTATTTCGGAACATTTCAAATCTCTGTATTTTTGACACACTGTAGAAGGTAGCTCACAAAATAAACAATTTTCAACCCAACTCTAACCTTCGTAAGGTGCTGCTTACTTTGCTTCTAATTCTAATATCAATTTTCGTGTCCCCAGATTGCTCAACTAGTGGAAGACGTGCGCCGGCTCCAGGCATCGCTGACCGCGCTGCAGGAGGCGCACGCGCAGCAGCTGCAGCGGCTGGAGGAGCGGCTGGACGAGAAGAAGCAGCACATCGCCAGGCTCGAAGCACGGCTCGACACGCAGCGGGACTATGACGACATCAAGCGGGAGATCAAGTGAGTACTACATACAGACAAATATAAAACAATTAAAGATATTGCTATCTCGTACATTTATATTTCGTCGGTAAACGCGACGGCAATATATTTAGTTCAGTCTAGTTTAGTTTGTGTAACAACAGAATCTCTACCATCTTCTACAATGTCCTTGTCTCGTTCTCGTTTGAGTTATTCTTGTCCTTCTATACTACTTACCATCGATAATCTTATTCCTAATTTAAATTTTATTTATTTGTATTTTTTGTCGCCACAATCCTATTATAATATTCTGTGTATAAGTCTATCTCGCATAATTCATTCACTAAATATTCCAAATCAAATTGTAAAAAAACATTTATATCCGCAAAAATAAAGTACAAACTGCATAAAAGTTCTTGTCCGAAAAAATAAAAATAATAGTGTACCAACATCACAACGTGTTAATAAACTTGATAAGAGCGGTATCTGCGGTCGTTCACCTGGTACAGATTACATCTGTTTGCTGTTGAGCAAGCCTTGAGCGCGGCCGACTCAAGGTGCACTGAAAACAGTTCCAGGAACTTGCTTCGAGTATGCCTTGTCAATGTACATCCGGGGCGCACGTTCTAGGAACAGTATGTAGAAGCATTATTTAATATGTAAATCCAATTCCAGTTTTTAGTATCTTCATTTCTTCTAAAATATACTCTGAAGGGTAGGTGCTGCCAGGGTAGCCACATATCGCCGAAGGTATTTTGGTCCTCACGTCAAAGATGGCGGCTCAATATACCGGGCATACGCGTCCCCGCGAAAGGTATTCGGGCTAAAGGCCACCACGCTGGCCAAGTGCGGAATCATATTTCCTGAAAGATATGCAAGTTTTGTCGCAATATTATCATCTACTATTCAGTAATTGATCAATCTTTGTTAAAAATGAGATTCACGCATGAAATACGAAAATTCTACAGTACGAGCCTTGCTTTAACTTGTTAAACTGGCACTTCATCACCACTGTTTTCATAAGAATAAAACACATACAGACGTTGCTCAATTAAGTTAATAATTTCTTTCCCAATCCCGGTTCGTTGCACCGGCGCGGCGCGGGCGTCACTTGGATTATTTTTCTCTCTAAACAAACGCACAGTAGAACAAACATTAAAGCTAGAAAATGATAATCCGCGTCAACTCGGTGTCGCCAGTGCGTATATGTTCAATGTATCACCGTGCGTACTTGTTTGCCGACCCTACCTTTGACTGATAACGTGGCGCCTGCATTGTGGGCTTTGTTTGCTTCATTACCTTGAATGCATTAGCTTACGCACTTTGTAAAGAATCATTCTAAAGATAGTTTCCACTATTTATTCCTCCCCGCTTTTCTTCTTGCGATTGCCCAAGACATGAGTAATCTTGAGGAGTTTATTGTCAAGGCAATAAAACTGTGTTTAATTATCAAAGAAAATAATTAACAAGCTCATATCTCACGTATGATTCCGCGGGTGAAATGTCAAATTTGAATACAACATTTGGTTGAGTTTGCCTTTACAGAATAGCTGCAACTGCAACACTTTCAATTCAAAATGTTGTCTACCTATGATCTTTTCCAAAAAGCTGTCAAATGTTTATTTATTTAAAAATACATAAATAATGCAGTAAAAACGGTGCGACAAACCACCACAAAGCGGTTTAACGAGCTCCCCATTTGATCATTATTTGGACAGCTTGCGTCGAGTTAATTACTGCTTAACGCCACATCCTTGAAGGACACTTTATGGTGTTCCGAGTAGTGTCCAAACAGTTGGATTGAGACGTTGGGGAGTCTCTGTGATGTGGCTCATCTGTTTATGGCATGATATTTGAGATATTTTATCGTCGAAGGCAAACTTAAAAAACTTTCGTCCCCTTTTTTACTGAACAATTTTCTCTATGGTTTTCTGTTAGGGTAAAATCACGAGTACACTCAATTTTAAGCGTCTAAACATGTTTCAGTCAAGCTCAAAAGTTACGACAGTAACAAGGATAGCTAATGCACTTAATTCCGGCAATTTTAGTTTATCTACCGTCAGAATCAACATCATTGCCTACCTGTCGATAATTTGAACAAACTGAGTAACGCAACTGCATTCACCGTTAAACTCCAAGAATGGAGATACATCCAAAAATATGTGAGTACATAAACATAGATACGGTAACCATTACCGAAACCGAAACGCTATGTACCTATCCAAAGCACACAGCTATTACAAATAGTCGGTAACTTTGGTATCGGCAACCAAAGACCACGGAGGAGGTCCCAAACCTTTTTTATTTTTTTTACTTTTTCTTCTGAACACAAATCGAAAAGCACTTGTGAACATAGACTATGATTTTTTTACTACCTCTTGTGACAGATCCCATAACTTCTAGCGACTACATGCTAAACGGTTCGAGATATGGAATTTAGCAGCCACCCCCGTGTTTAAACAATATATTGATATAGAAATCGCTCCCTGAGAACCGTAAAAGGTGTTTTTTCCATAGCACATCCCATCAGTGGGAAATATAAATAGGATTATCGAAGGATGTTAATGTTTTGACGCGATAAATGAATTTGGATTTGATTGCGAGCTGCAGGTGTCGCCGTGAGACAATCGGTGTTGGTGTTTTGAACAGATAAAAATATTGCTTGACGGTCTTAACAATTCTAAATTATTATGATAACATCTCAACAGCACTCAAAGGACTTCCCTGTCCACACATAGAGATATTGTTACTATCCTTAGTACTAATATTATAATGCGAAATAATGTTTGTTTGGAAGTTTGACTAGGAATCACGGAAGAACAGCTGAACTCATTTAAATGAAATAAGACTATTGTTTACTATAAAAATAATATACGGTCAATTAATGATTGCCATCTACATACCCTCTAAACTACCACAGTAGTGACAAGGAAATTTATAGAATAGTAAATGTGGAAATGCCAATCAAAATTAACCTCTCATATAACGCAGATACCTACCCGTATAAGAGTACCTGATGCTGTAATTACCCCGGATTGCATAGTTTCCCACGTGCACTAATCAGCCAGGAAGCGATCAGTCAACATCCTCGCTCGGGATAATCTATCACCCGCGACTCCTGATAACATCAATTAGCGTTTATATCACATCAAATATAACAAAACAGCGGTCCCGTTGGGTTCCCTATCACATATTTGGTTACAGTCAATAAGTTCTGTATTTGTATACAAAAGAATAATCTGAATTATTAATGTGGATGGAAACATATAGTTGGTAAATTATATTTATATTTATATCTACTACTCTTTGTAATTACTGAATATAAGCATCTGGCGATTTAAAAAAATTATATGACAAATGTAAAAAGGCAATCCCGCTGAGTTTCTTGCCGGATCTTCTCAGTCGAGGTCGTGTTCCGATCCGGTTGTAGATATAAGAAAAAAATATTTAAAATTGTCAATTTCTTAGTGCCCCCGTAGGCCTATACAAAATAAACGATTTGAATTTGAATTTGATAGTTGTTGCTTATTTCTGTACCGAATTCAGTCTGTCAATGAGCGCAAAAAATGTTCGCAGGGTGGCGCCACGGTGGCGCGGGCGTTGTTGTGACACTGACAGAAGTGAAGTGACACTTAGCGACAGGCCAGGCCAATCAAACTACATCGGGTGAGCTGAAAACTTTTTGCCCTGACGCTTTCCAGCACACCACTACACATGCGTACACACTCGTACAAATAAGACATATTTTTGAACACACACATAATCGATTAACTTATCTATGGTCAATGCCAAAATGGCTTTGGCAGAGGGATTTGCCTATGGAAGCCATATCCAGGTTATGGTGATAAGACAGACATTGGTCTAATGAGTAGAAATTAAATGATTTATTCAATAATTAAATTCTCCCAATATAGAGATCTATAAATATTGTGATCTAGCAAAATTAAATGTTCTTCAACGAGCATAATATGCATTATCCCAATATCCTGTGATCCTGTTGTCGTGACGTGCATAACATTACTCTGTAAGTGCTTGTGGACATTGGATTCGTTCTTATAAACATCTCACACTGAACCCCACATGGTGAGCAGTAAAACAATCACTTCAGCATCTATTAATACTTTTAAAAGCAATAACATTCAACCAATGTTTCGAGCCTCCCGATATGTCGCTCTGTCGTGTCGGCGCGTTTGATCGCGCCGTCAAAGCGACAGATCACAGGGCCCGACGGCACATAAAATGGCGTTTGTGAAAACACAATAAACAAGCCATTTTTAACTATTAATAAAAAACATGTTAATCGATCACAGTTTATGACCGGAAATCGGAAATTGGGACGTGTAAACGCGGGCCGGTGTTTGAATTAAGAAATCTGAGGTACCGACAGAGAATGTCAAAGACTTCACTAGCTGATGTTAAAAAAACTAAAGTATTAAGTCGGAAGTCTTTAGTCCAACCCTAAGTTAATTGGTAGGTCACATATGTATTGGAGAGCAGACAGCACACAGGTACTCAGCCAAATCACGATATGCCTAACTGGCTTCAAAGAAAACAGGAAAAGACTAAGATTTGTATACTTCTATCGCCTTGACGGTCCATCTTTTGACGCCCAGGACATCTGCAATTTAACGGGAACAGACACAGTGAAGGCCCTTTAGAGACTTGCCTTTTACATAACCTCATGTGGAATGTGCGCGGAAGAAAGGCTCCACTTACTAGCAATGTAAGGTTATTCATAGCTCCTCTCACTAAGCCAAATCCTTGTACTGGGATCAGACTCTTGTGGTCAGGGGATCGACCAAAAATAGAGTTACAAAAGCCATATATTTAAATCAATCCACAATTATTTTTTCTCGACTCAACATAGCGTGATACCTATCAATATAAAAACAATATCAACCATTCTACACATTGTAAACACGAAATCAATAACACGCGATAACGCAACACTATAATAATACGAATATCACAAGACATATCGCAGACACGGAATCGCGTGAAACTACGGCAAATGTTCCCCACTCTTATAAAAAACACATGGAAAACTGAGAACGTAGGGCTGAATGGCTCTACAGAAGAATATGGACCAAAAAGATTGGTATATGTCCTAGCGTGGTATTTTTTTTACTGGCTGAGACAAAGATAAAACACGTTCTATTCAATACCGGAAATTCAGGAATGAAAATCCTGTAAAGCGAATGCGTCTCATATTTCATAGCAGGTCATTTTCTAAAACTCATTGGATTCAATAAAATATAGCTTTATTGTGTTTGTTAAATCCAGTTTAGTTAGATACATCTATGGTTTAAGGGGAAGACCACAATACCTCTATTTCAATAATTGCCATAGACACGCGAAATGACATTTGGCATTTTTCCCATGATCGGATATACTGTCGGACAAAACCCTAAATCCTATAAGATGTAATTGTATAACAGGGAAGCACCTGTAGAGGCTCATTGGTTATTTATTTTGGTTCTCAAGTGAGGATTAAGTTATAGCCTGGCTCCGAAGATTAAAGCTTAATGGGGGAAGGAATAGATTGATTTCTGAACGGCGCCGCACCAAATCTGCGATTAACTCGGCTCAGTTCTGTTTGTGCAGCGATTACGTTCGATTTATACGATATTTTGGGGTGTTTAGAGGTTTTCATTGTAAATTCTGAAAGGTTAGGAAAGGGGAGTAGGTGGTAGGAGAATTCTCAAAAAGGGCACTAATAAAATTCATAAACCCGATCACTTGCACACAAACAACCAACAGCATTTCACATATTGTCACTGATGCTATTGGCTTATTTTATAACGATTGACGCTCGTTACATTCCTTATTTCAAAATTACATCGTTATCCCAAATTAAATCATATTCGGTTTGTTTGGTTTGAAATTCTTCACGATCAGCGTTCTCCACGTACTTATTTTGATTAAAAAAATACATAGTTTCCATAAAACCAAATTCAAAATGGAGTTACGATGTTGACACTCCAAGACGAAATTTTAAAAAGTCAAATAGAGACAGCATCGGTTATCTCGTGTTTAATTAACATCTGTGCACACATGATTTACATAATTTCAACGAAATAACTCTCTTATATTATGTGTTTGCCCCTATATATCAATACCAGCGCGTATCGGACACCTGTCTCCATTTGCTTAGGCGATGTTTGTCTTACATTTAACTAAAGTTTAGCCTAACACTGTCGCACACAAATTATCAACTAATTTACGTTCCCCGACGATTTTTTGATGCCATAAAGAATGTCCGTCGGCCCTAAGCTTTTTACAATGTGTTGACACAGCATTCGTATGTCCCGAGACGTTTGTTCCGTAAACATGTCTTAGAACGTGGAAACTACTTTGGGTCAATATAGTTTTGGGTTTGTTGTGAATAGGACCAATGAGCGTCGGTATTCGGTGTAATTATGGACCAGGATTGGTCGATAGGTTGGCCATTGATACATAATTCGATTACTTTGGACCCGGGCATGTAAAGAATCCTGCCAATGCAACGATATTTTTGTAATGTTTTTGAATTAATGTTCCATGTTCTGTAACGACAAGCCAAAAATATTTTAGCATAGGTATTGCAAAAAAATAAACAAAAAAAAGTTACCCGTCAATGTCACGTCAATTTTCCCGGGTTTCTCCGACGAATCTTTTTAAATTTGAGCGTGAAGTGGGCAAAGGCGTTCCTCGTTATGACCAATCGATCGCGCCGCGATTGGTCAGCGCCGCACGGGGCGGGGCGCCGGTTATCGCCCGCCGATCATTTGACTGATATTGTTTGATCGGATGACGTCAGTGTCATTGTTCGAAGCCAAGGTAAAAACGAAGATATTCCTATATAGGTACTACAGATCCAATCCTCGATAAGAGCATTTGAATACAATTGCTACTTAGTGTGAATTGTCTATCAGAATGAATAAGTATAAGGTCGTAAAATTATCAAATAATTTAAAAATAATAGGTACATGAAGCGAATCCACGATTTCAACGTTAAATACTGCTTCGTCTAAAGACCTTTCTTAACTTATTTAAGTAGTTATCCGTAATAATTTAGGTAATTATTTTCGTCAGTCCCAAAAACAATTCTAATCAACAATTCCAAGGCGTCTCGTCATCAAGCAAATGTGCGCCCACGTGGCCCCATAAAACACAACCGCTAAGAACTCGGTAGGAATTCGCAATGCGCTAATCAATATTGTAACATCCCTTCACCGTTCGCCGCCCTTCGGAAAATATGTCTTTGAAATAACCCTACAAAGGGTTGAACGTGCCTTTAGATGGCGATCAATCATTTTAGAATTTCGAATTTTGGAATATCATTTTTTTTAAAGTTGTTGGCTTTGATATCTAAGTGCTTGAAAAAAATAGGTGCAGCTTTTGAATTCAGAATGTCTAAAACAAGTGATAATGTCACACCACAGATGAGACTAAAAGGAACTCTTTGCGATGTATATTCGACCTATATAGCCCAAAACTTATTCTTGACCCTGGTCGTATGCAAAAATCTTCAGCAGATAATTTACTCTCAGTAAGTAGGTACCTACACCAATTTCCGAACTTATTAAGTGCTTTTAAGCGCTACGCGTCTGTAACCATCCCCTAAAGGTGTCCCACATGCCGAGCTCCGGTCCGAGGATGTTTTACGATGGTTTTAAAAGTGTTACATTATAAACAGGGCTGGTACCAACTCACTGACATAGTTATATATCGCGTTAAGCACTGCGAAGTGGGTGAGCCTGATAGCTTAGTTTTAATAGCTATTGGGCTCTGGAGGTGTGGAGTGGATTAGAATTTATATTTTTAAAATAATTGTAAGGCTATGTGACGTTACATTTACCTAGCTACTGGTATTTCTAGGATCAGTGATAGGTATCGAATCTGGGACTTTTTAACTCAATTCCCAATTTAGATAAGAACCTAGTTATTTAAATAAAACGGACCATTTCACGTGTCTGAGAGCACTGGCAATATCTAAAAGTCATACTCATAAAAAAACCAAAACACTTCCAACACTTTTTATACAATACCAACAGCGACTCCACGCCCGCTCCTATTCTAAACGAAAGCTTAAAAGCATCTTTGTCTTGTGCGAGAAGCCTTCGGTATAAGAAGCGTGCACACTGAATATTTGATGCGTCGAACGCCGATCTCTGCGGCGCGCCGCACATTCGTTGCGGTTGAATTCGTTAAAAAGTTAACCCCGATTTTTAAAACATGTGTAACTTTCCGATTCGTGATTTGTTTTGTGTAGTTAGTTCAAGCTTACAAGTTAAGTTCAGTTAGGTACAAGGCTGTCTTAGAAGGATTTCTACGGATGTAGATATACGGTAATAGACCTAAAATAAAAAGAAACTGGAAGAATTGACAACCTACTATTTTGACGATATTACTTTACTTGTTACTTTAAAACAAACGAAATTTAAATTTGGAATGTCTCTTTAAAAAACCAAAAACAATGTCTACCGCTCGTATTTAATTTCCGGGTCACTCCAACTTGACCTCAAGAATACTCAAGATTGATTCAAAGGCACATTATCTGTATTCCCTGGGAGACAATTACGTCATCGGGCACCGACCGGGGCGCAGGTGGGCTTACAACTCGCACTCACCCAACTAATATAACACGACCGATTTCGAATGTAGCACGAAACCTCGGAACTAAATCGGCTCGGTACTAAATACTCTTGAGCAAATGCATTTTGTAGTTCCGTCCGATAGTCAAATAATTACCTTGTATGGGCGTCAGTTGTTGGATCTAGATAGCGTCGAGAAGCAATCTACATCGCTTAACTCTTGTTACGATAGGTAGATTAAAAACACCTAAAGTTCCACTTCATCATGAAGCTTGAACGCTCTTAAATGGGTTCGAATTTGAAATGACATTCGAAAATTCAATTTTGGAATCTTCAATATTGTGTCTATACTCGTATAAATCGTCATCCACTTTGATATTTTGCAATCCTACTTCCCATTATTGTTCAATTACTAGCTCATACCTATAATCATATTAAAATCTAGAAAACAAAATGCAACCAAGTAACTCTCCCCCTTAGAGTGTACTAAAACAAAGCACTTCATTACACCGACACACACGACCGTGTACGAAATTAAGTTACCAACACCTTCCAGATTCGGCCGCGCCACCGATCAACGATTTAATTGGCGATATATTAAATTGTAATTAAGGTGCAACCCCGTTGTGCTCGGGGCGGATCCGATCGATAAGTTCTCCGACCAGTCCGCCAACTTGTCCGGCATATGGCACGTTTAGTTGGCCGACTAGTTGGCAAATCGTAATTCTATGTTGAGCTAACAATATGCTGTTGATAGTTTTATTGTTACGTATCGTGGGAGTTGATGAAAAAGAATGGAGTCTGCAGCGGCCTGTACATGTTATTATATGGTTAATGAAACCGTATAATTATTTTGAAAAATTCATAATTTGTAGATTTAATTTTATTTCTGAAACTAGATTTCGTTTAATTTATTTATGTTTTTTCTTATCCATGATTTTCTAAAATTGACCCGAATGCGTCAATATTGTCAATAATACTGATAGTATGGCATTGGCCAATAAGTATACCTGTCCTCTTCTTATATTTAAGGGCAAGTAATCGGTACGTTCGTTAAAAATAACTTAAGGTTCGTGTAAAATCCATAAAATAATCCCAATAAACGGGCAGGGCACATTATAGGCTAGAGGCAGGGCGGGCCTTATCTCGTAATAGCCCTAAGATACCGCTCAAAGCGGGCCGATCTCAATAAATTTATGAAAGGAATATTGCCAATAGGGCGGCAGCATATCCTATTAATTAAAATACTTAATTAATTCACCTGGAAATGGTTTTAATCAATTCACCTCGGCTCAATTTATTAAGGTATCGAAAGGCCACCCCCTACTACCTGGGGGTAATTAGAGCTTGCTCCTGTAATCTATAGAACAGGCAGGTTTTACTTTGATTATTACATTATATTGAGGAAATCTTAAGGAAAAGTCTTCTATCTAGATTACCTATAGAGTATATGTTAGTATTTGACTACTAGTAGGTGTATACCTACTTTATAAATGTGATCTATTTCCGTGGAAAATTTGTAAAAATATTTTTTATTCAACTGTTTCAATGTGAGCTAAGAATGCAAATGTTTGCTAATAAAAGGTACTCGTTTTTTCCCTCCAGCATGCTCCGCGCGCTCGACCTGGGCCCTAGCGAGCGGCCTATAGAGCGCAAGCCGGACCCGCTCCGCTCGCCGATCGCCGCGCCCGCGCTCCGGGACTGCTCCGTCGAGCGGGAGCGGAGCACCGAGCGCCGGGACACAGGTGCGTACCTACCGCCATTTTGTTATGACTACTTGACTTTATATCGATGGAGCACAGACATAACAATGTATGTAGCTTTCATCTTCGATCGTCGCTCTATCATATTCAGTCAAGTGACTCATCATCACTCCTAGTGTTCAGTCCGAATGTGATGACGTGATAATGTTGCATGTTCTGCATCAATTTCGGACTGGACGCTAGGTGATCATCGTCGTCGAGTGCCATTGGATATCGATCGCGGCAAACGCACGTTCGATGTTTCAAACCTTGTGTATGTCCGTAGCTAGTACGTGTTCGCTTCACTTTTCTGTCCGAAAAAAAATATCGCCAAAAAACGCGCGGAGTACGAGGAATATCCAGTTCCCACCACCTCAGCCATGCCGCTCACGGACGCGCGTAATCGTTTCAAACTTAGGCTTTAGAATTCGGAGCATGCCAACATGAGAGACGCCGCGCGCGCATTAAAGATTCGTACACCGTTGCCGAATGATTGCGACGCTTACGAGCGTGCGTGATGATCCCCGCCCCGTCCCCCGGCCCCCCGGCCCCCTCCCGCGTCCCCTCCTCGTGTTCCCGCGTAACCGTGCTCTCGCCGCAGGTCCCGACGAGTGGCCGAGCACGCCCCCGCCGCTCAACAACAACACCACGCACCACAACAACAACGGCCCCACGCCGCTGCCGCTGCCGCCGCCGAGCCCCTTCCGCTTCGAGGAGCACCGCACCTACCGGTTCGCGGAGGACATGGGCCCGCTGCCGCCCGGCGCGCTCGTCGGCCGCCTCGGCGACTCCCTCATACCCAAAGGCGACCCCATGGAGGCGAGGCTGCAAGAGATGCTCAGATACAACATTGACAAATACGCGAACATGAATTTGGACACGTTGCACATAAGTCGGAGAGTGAGAGAGTTGCTGTCGGTCCACAACATCGGGCAGAGACTGTTCGCGAAGTATGTGCTGGGGCTGTCGCAGGGGACGGTGTCCGAGCTGCTGTCCAAGCCGAAGCCGTGGGACAAGCTCACGGAGAAAGGGCGGGACTCGTACAGGAAGATGCACGCGTGGGCGTGCGACGAAGCCTCCATCATGCTGTTGAAATCACTGATCCCTAAAAAAGGTACACGAATCATTCTATCCAACGATATCTATCGCGCACCAGATTGAGCGAATAGTACTATTAGGTCGTCAAGGTAACAAAATGACAAATATTCGTCAGTCTCATGTCTCAACTGAGTGCAACAGACGTATTGTTCGGTTCACTCATTCTAGCGCTACATAATTTTCTAACGGATTTTATCCTTAAATGCCTGGTCGCGAACATTTACAAGTGTCGAGAGGCCTTGCAAAAGGCTATTTTGAGTTTAATGCAAATACCATTGACGTCAATAGTCAGATAATCTATTTAATCTTATTTCCCAGCGTCATTACATTTATTTAAAAAAACATTTTTAGATATCATACAGCAGGAAGATTCTTCGGCTAATACGTCAATGGTATTCGCAGTTATGCATGGTTGACCCAAACGCACCAAAAGTGGCGGAACATTTTGTAAAAAATTATATACCAAACCTTTGAAATTATCTCTTAGTCACCTTTGGTACGTTCACTGCTTCTTACATCGATCCCTTGAACACGAATCTTCCGAACCGTTTGACGCGTCACCGTTATCTTGTCAAGTTTACCTGACAATGAACCTCATCAATCACGCGACAACCTCGCCTCGGACGACAAACAAAAGAAGTTGCATCTTGCGTTGATACATTAACAACACATTGGTCAATCATTACGTCATTAATTATGATTGATCAATCGTTCTTGTATCTGGAACAAAGATTCGAATTATAAAATATTCAAATTTGGAATTCGATTTTTAAATTTAAGGCACACAATCAAGCTTTGTATAGCGAACCCGCACTTTTTGTTTTTTTTTAATGTTTTGTTTTTGTTCTACTCCCTTTGCAACCTTGTCCTCAATCCATGCTTCCTGTCCTTGCGTCCCGTCGCGTGCGGAGATCAGGGAATTGTCCCGATCGTAAAGAAGATGGGAGAGTACGGGTCAAAACTAACGCGATTCTTCTGTACTGTATTTTCAGTGTTATATTTTTGTTTTTTTTTTAAGTTTTAAACCCCGTTAGGTATCTTCTCTACTCGCGAGCGGCCATGATCAAAATGATATAGCATTTTTTTAAGTCTTCCTTAAGGTATTATAAATTGAGAATTAAATCTAAATTATTTTCTGGAATATTTAAAAATGGAAGTCCGTGTACAAAGTACAGATATCATAACGGAAAAGCGGAGCGGACACTCACGTAGCGGCGGCATAAAACACAATACACTTGCCACATAGACACGATCGCTAACTGCACAAACACGTGTTTTCACCTGACAGCTAGATAGCATAGGAATAGCAACTGTCAGAATTCAACGCTTTGTACAATAGAAATTGCATGGCGCACAAGAAAATAGTTGAAAAGTTCTACGTAACATAATTCAGTAAACAGATTTAAAAGCAGGTACATATGCGAGTCATAGGATAAATTGCATTTATTAAGACAATTCACAATTTCTAAAATATAATGTGGAGAAATAAAATCACATTATTAGTGCTAGCTGTCACAATCTAGTTTAAAAAAAACCGCTGTCACAGTTGCTTTCTACGAAGTTTCTACGGCACATACGTAATGAAAGCTCGGTACAGAAAATTCGGTGGAATTAAAAAGACCTGCACTCATTGTAAGGCAGTGTACACATTAACGACAATGCACGACAATGTATAAATCTGCGAGCACAATGGACTCTTGTGTATTAGCCTTTGTCCCCATCGATAGGGATGAGCTCAAATAGATTGAATTTCAGATAATTCCCGGAAGGGTTACGATTTTCTTATTTCGTTGCGGTTTATGCGGTTTTTTATGTTATTTTCTCCCGTTATTACTGATTTCTGTTTTGATCGGGTTTGTGTGATTATTACGGTGACTTTGCTTTGTTCACTCTTCAACTACAATACAACTGGATAACATTTATGCTTTAATAACATAACAAGGTTATTTTTTTAAAAAAACTTTGATCGTAATTTAAAAATAATCAATACTATTTCCAAAGAACTTTTCACTTGTTGTGGAGATTCATCCATCAATAATCGTCGCGATTAGATGAAAGCTCCGGTGCGACCGTTACCGGTAATAACTAGTAATGACTGTCTTTGGTCACGCCACTATTGATGCCGTGGGAAAGATTACATCACTATTGTAAGAGCTTCCACATGTCTGGATATTGATTTTCTTCTCCATAGGAGTGACAATCTGAACGGCTGGTGAGTCTCATGCAATATTTTGATGATACGATTGTATTCGTAAATACAAAAATATTTATATCCGGTTTTCAGTCACACTAGTCACGAAAAACCGTAAAATCGAGAAAAAAGTTAGGTCCTTATTTAATTTTATTTGTCCTTAATAGCATTTTCAAAAATATAAGTAAGGACTTATATTTTTTTTAAGGGAAACGTCATAATTATGTAAAAAACCGATTATCGACTAAAATTAATACAATAAAATTACGAAACGATACTTACTTGTTATCCGACTGATGGTCATTACAATCCATATTTTAAGTAGTAGGAAGTACCAGTAGCGTTACCCAACAACGCGTACGGTATCATTACGCCGCAAACGTTATGGGTCTCGGCGATTTCCCATTTCCCACGATACACATACATAATGTCTGTCCGTCTGCTTGCGAAACGATTGTTGTGCGTTCACACGCGACACTCGAGGATACAGGCTGTGGTCTGCGCCGTTGTCGCAATAATACAGGGTGCGGTTATTACGGTGTTTAGTAATTTGAATCGATGGTTGAAACCAAACAACCAAGCGACATTATTGGTTGTAAGGAAAAAGTTACTATGTACATCTAGTGTCGTTTACAAACCTTTTTCTTACAACCGACAATGTCGCTTAGTCACATTTTCCTTTCACCATATCATTCAACATATACGCTGCCGTGGGTTATCTACAGCATACAGAAGGTATACTGTATGAGATTAGTTACTAAAATCATACATTTCTTGTAAGACCCGGGAATCTACTCCAAGTACTCTTGATAGGCCAGTAAAGCAAAAACAATCGCATCCAGCAAATTGATAGTTTTATTAAATTAAAAAAAACCTCTTAATTCCGATACTTACTTAAAAATAGTGCTAAAGATACTTTATTAATAGATTAAACGACTCGTGCGCCATATTCCAACAACAGACAAATCAATTAAAACATTCCCCGTCTCTTTATAATGACTAGTGATGATAAAAACAGCAACAAGAAACGATCTAAGAAACTTACTTCAGTATTTATTTCCATTTAACATTTCATAATAGCTGCTGAAAAAGCAAATTCATTAATTCAAGCATTATAACACTTAAAAAAATAATACTTAGTAAAATCGTAAACGTCGATGTCCAAAATAAAAAGTTGTTTTATTGACAACACAAACACCCCAAGACCTATTTTCTTTTAAAAAATTGAACTATTTAAAAATAGAACAACTCAGTTCGGAATAGTTCGGATACACACTAGAAATACCCGCCAATATTTGAACGAAGTTGGCCTCTCAAAAGCGTTTCAAGCGTAGCGTGAAAATCTATTTTCAATGGCCACTATCGGCCGGCGCAGGACACCCGCCAAAGGCTTTATGCCCGAAGTTAAGCGTCGATGCTCATACTGTAAACTCCCCTCGTAGACCTCTTAGTTTAACGCTAAGCAAATTTTAATATTCAATTGTGCTTTTGTATGTTGGAGATTTGCTATTTTCTGCGCTTGTTTGAATTTGTAGTTTTAACAGTACTAATTTGGGCAAACTATTTAATTATCAAAGTGTACAAGGAGGGTAAAGTCTCATTAGTTTCTGAACATGGTTGTAAATGGTAGATGGCCATGTCTAAAGAAAATAGTGCAGTCGCATATGTGTTAGTTCTTACACCCATAAGTTATTTAAAGCTGCCATTATGTTTGCTTACCTTTGGTCAGCATGAACCTTAAACTCTATATTAAATGTAGGTAGGATATAAATGTCTTCAAAACTGAAAACTACCAAGCTTTTATGTTCAATCAAAAACTATCCAAACTTCATTAAAAGGCCGTCTGACTAAACTTTCCTCTCAGTCTCAATACACACGTCGCTAATACCTTATCAATGCGGTGGTCACGCGCCGCCGTGCGGAGCCCTGTCACGGCCGTTTAAAACTCCGAGTTAACTCTGCAAGTGTATTAGACCAACTAATACGCTCGGACGGTATCGAACGGACTTGCCATCTTCAGTTCCAAACTTTGCGGTCCCCAGAATTGATTTGAATTTGGGATTGTAGGTTTCTATTTTTAAAGTTGGCAGTCATGGTTTGATTACTAGTTGGAAACTAACTTGTTTGAATTGAGAACTGGGAAGAAGTGATCCATTCTAGTTTTAATAATATCAAGGTTTAATTATTCTCTATGGTTTTATTAATATTTTTGGCATTTTATCAATTTCTATAAATACATTTAAACAATAAATATTCATACCAGTAATTCATAAATATATCCTCGCATAACTAGGGACATTCGTCAAAATGCCAAAATAATGGACACTTTCCTGTTAAAAAATATTTATCTATAAAATTAATGTGACTGGTATCGCTATTAAGCAATATGAACGTAAAATTAATGGTAATTAGAGTTGACAATTATTTGACAATTGGACAGTTTAAACTAATGGCGTCACTACCGGTGAAAACTTCGTGAAATACATTACTCATTAAGTACCATTCCTTTGAAAAAAAGAAGAACGATAACATAGTTGATAATGAAGACTTGAAATACAATATACGTTTAAGTAGGTGACAGAAGATACGATTTTTGTTATGCTTTATGTGTGTTATTTACCGAAAAAATTAAACAGTATATCTTCTTCCTAAATAAACATATTAGATAAATTTGTAGCTACCTAACAACTTTTAAACGTGCGAGTCGATCCCTCTAAAAACCAAACTATCACGAGGGGTGTGTATCAGAAAGTAACAAACGAGGTTAAACGCATAAATCATAAAGTTTGAAACACGAAAATTCCTGTTGATAATCACATAATAATTACCCGATAGACCCCGCGGGAAATCGAACGGGGATCGGAAGGGTTCGGGTAATGTGAATGAAATTGGCAAAATGTTTGACTCTAATAAATAAATGGAATAGGTAGACAATTTTATTGTTAATCAACCTACATTCAATTTATTTTTTCATAGCGTATATCCGAACTTAAAGAGTACCAATTGACACAGTAGCGCCATCTCTTAGCAAAAATTTGTAACAAAAAAAATACGCAGAAAGGGAGAAGATTTAGCTATAAAAGACTGAACCCAACTTATGAAATTACGATGCTCAACAGAAACATTAAATTAACGGCGCAATTATCACTAAAGTATTATTACAAAGGACGTATCCAGCAAAAAGCTGCGCGACGGCCACTTAGAAAGCACCTTGAAAAACTAAATGCTCGTTTAAGAGTGTTTACGCAGAAATGGTTTGAAAAAATGCAGGCAGAAAAAGGCCGAGCATGCACGCAACAATGTGTACGTAACGCCATCTGTTGGCGAGTAGCGTAAAGCTAGTGTAGAGGTCAAGAAATAATTCCGCGAGGAATGCTCGCCGTCCCGCGGCCGCTTTGATGCCTTCCGACGAAGCAATCAGACCTCTTTAAGGGCATATTTATGATTATAATACACTGTCTCGTTGTATACTTTATGATTTTATACCTGAACGACTTGCCGAGATAATAATGCCTAAGTAATTGTGACAACTCCACGAGTGAGATACCTCTGTACACTCTATCTCGCTCTTATTACACAATCCTAGTTAAATTCCAGCTGAATTTTCATGATTACACAGCTTAATTATTAATAGTAATTGTTGTTCCCCTATCTTAATTAATTACACAAGACGCAATTTGTTTTTTATTACACTCGCAAAATATTAATAATTCTCTGTTTGAGCTGTCTGATTACATGTTAATACTTGTGATAATTACAAAAATAATTACTAAATCAACATCGTTTGTGGCAAAGATATGTTTTAATTTCGATTTATAAGCAATCTTGCTTTTAATTAAACAAAAATGTCCTTGCTGCCAAGGTTTTTCATAAATAGACTATTGAATATGTCAGCACTTAGATGAAGCCACCCGTTGCTGTAGATTCTTCGCACCAAAAGGCTTCGACGATATTAAAGAGATGACACCTTCTTACATAGGTACAATAGATAGTCTCATATTTATTATAACATTAGATACAGCACGTATAAAAAATATTGCCACACCGAGCCAAAGTGACATCACTACAAATGTTGCTCGATGATACAAACTTAATTAAAAAAAAAGCAAAAGAGATACAAAATGGATTATCTATGGCGAGGAGTCTTTCCAGCCAGCACTTATCGAGACTCATTCAACCTCGACGTCGAACATTACGCGTTCAAACTATATTTCACAGAATTCACTCGCAAATGCGATGCTCATAGTCCTTAACACAATTAGCTTTTAATAGCCAAACTAAAATAAGATGGCGCTAAATTATCGCAATCAAGATCCCTCGTTGTTAAGCGTTGCGTTGCATTAATTTTGTTGCGTTTTACATTTGAACAGGCAAATATATTTTAATGTGTATCAGTTGACAAGCGTGAATTAACATCGCTGCATTATTGGGGTTACCTATTTTCTTCTGTCTATTTCAATTGCAAGACTGAAATGCGAAATTGTTTAAAAATGTCTCGTTGTGGGTACCCACGTACCTCCTTATTGAATTCGTGGAAAGTCACCGGCCTTCATCTTAGTTGCTTGAGGAAGGTATTTTAGATACTTACACGAGAGTGTATGAGCAGTTTTCAAAATGAAAAAAATTGATATTTGATGAAAATTACACACAGTGGAAAGAGACCCCTTAATTTCAAATTATAACAGACTGCTTCCTTGCTTCAAACTCAAATTTCCATAGATACTTATTCGAATTTAACCATCGAAATACTGCCAAAATAATCAAATAAAGAATAAACGAAAAAAAATAATAATTCGTCAACAATATAAAAAAGTATAAATAAGGGCATTCTCGTTCGTCAACCGACCGAAGCTCGGGTAATTATTTTAATAAAGCCGCGGTCGCACCGGCGGTCGTAAACACGTCGCGCGTCGGCCGCGCGTCAACGCCCACCGACGCGTTCACTTTCAAAACGTTTCGATTTTCGCGCAAACTCGATTGGGAATGCAACCGAAATTGTTAAGGAAAGTTATTAATTTAATTGGTGACTGATGGCCATGAAATAAGTGTTTATGGGTGGGTCTTCTTAGCAGACCTAATGTAATTGACTAATATAGGAGTCCTTCGTAGATTTGCAGGATCAATCACGTAATAATTGCAGATGATAGAAACCTTGCGGAAATTTCAAGAAATGTTCGCTGAAAATACGTAATAATTCAATTCCCATGCCATTGTCAATGCAAGACTCTTTTAATCATTGAAACACATTGTCTATTTAACAAACTAATAAAACCATCAACTGTTAGTTTTCACGGAATTCATTATATTTCACAGAAAATTCAAAATTGGCTCGCGTTCCTTACCCGGCGCCATTTTGTTCACCGTTTTCACAACGTTTAATAGGAAATTAAGTGCATCCTGACGTATTATTCGTCGTAATTAATTGCACACGTTTCCTTAGCGTCCTGGGTGTTATATATCAGGCATCTGTCTCACAAGATGGGTTGTTTAAGCTGTCAGTTCGGACGCGATTTGTGACCGTCCATTTTACATCTTTGCTCTCTGTCTTGCATAATTAGTAAGGATTAATGCGAGGCTATGAATGACTCGTTATTGTAACGCGAAATAGTTTTGATCCCCCGTGTATTCGTGTCTCGAACGATATATCTACCTAAGTACCTAGCTGGATTTAATGCGGACTATTTCCAAACCGTTTAAACCTGAAACTGTTTAAAATGAAAAAATATGACAGCCGGAAGTGAAGCCATTTTCATCATTGATTTAAATCTTTGTTTTATCGTTGTTTACAACGGCAAAGTATTGTGTATTAAAAAAAGATATTATCTTTGTTACAATCAAGTAACAATCTCTGGAACGTATGCCAAGACCACATATTGACCTTTTGTCTCTTACCTATCTATTTTTACTTCGGCGCATTTCCGCAGTCGCGATGCCAAACGGACGTGTGCTTCAAAAACTGTTCGTTTCATATTTTTGAGTTGTTCTCACGTGGGAAAGACTATTCCTGGAAGTTTTATTGCTAAGGTCATTCGTATCAGTCCCACCTATCAAACGTTGGCTCATAAATGTTTTCTTACAATACCTCGCATTTTCTTTAAAATAAAATCTTTAATGAGTAGAAGGTACGTACTATAAAAATAACTAGGTAGGTAACTATAAAACGTACTGGTTTATTTCTCAATTACGGAGCTCTTATCATATAAAACAGACATAAGTACTCACGGTTTTGATTATAGATCCGATAACTTATCTGTTTTTATTTATCAAAGAATTGATATATCTCTCCACTCCGCTCACATTTCCGCATGCCGTGACTGCACCAAGTCAATCAACAATTACGAATCACCTGCCTATGTCTGCTGCAGAGTCCAATTAACTCTTACGGTTATCGGATATAGACTTGCCATCGATCTAAGTTTTTTTTCAATTTTCACGCAACAAAAGCTCTCTTCGCGGCGGTCGCGTGCCTTGCCGCCATCAATCGCAGCTACAATCAATAAAGCACCTGCGAAATCAATGCATTTATACCGTCTATTATAGGAATACAGGCGAAATATCAGTATTTCGTCACGGCATGTTCTATTATCTATGTTATTTTGTCTGTGGTAAAAGTTTGACGTTTGGAAAAACGCGGGACCGGCGCCATAATATTTGTTTATTGGGAAATTCGGTTGCTGAAAATTTTGATCGATTTGGCGCATCTATCGCTGCACTTTTCTTTAATTGACCCTGGCAAGTGCCTTGTCTTCAAATTTTACAACAGTGAAACAGACTTACTGTAAAAATTGTCTCACCGTTTGCATTAAAATCAATTAAAAACGGCACATGCAAGCGGCAGCGGCCGAGCCCGCCGCGGCGCGGCGCGATCGGCACTAACCGCGTTACGCGCGCAGTTAACGAAAATTCGGTTATTTCGTTAAAAAACTTCGCGGCGCTATCGTTGAAAGTTGTGCAGATAAGCTCCGGGGACGAAGATCAGGGATGCACTAGGTAGCCTATCTTAACAATTTTAATATCGATTTAATTTTATCTACACTCCATTTAATGATAATAATGTCTTGAGTTGCCTATTAAGGCTATGGCCATCAACTTTTTGTCCGTAAAGTCTTCTCTAATGCGCATGCATTGTGATTCAATCTTAATTAGCGTGCTAATTAAGATTAGCTAAACAAGGTAGTGAATTTTGCGCCTATATGTCCCAGGCACCATTTTTGGAGCTAATGGTCAAATGGTTTTTATCATGATATTGATCATGGTATTAGTGATATTACTGGTCACCGCCTTTGTTTAGCAAAGTAATTGCGGTTTACCTCATCTACAATGTTGCTCTACAATAAAACACAAAGAATAATAAATTAACGTCAATAAATCAATTGCTCATCAAACGAAACGACCATAGAACACATGAATAACTCCAATTTGCACAAAAATACATTTCCATCATGAATTTTCCGTACTCGTAGAAAAACATCGCAGCACTGCTTGCGGCACCCCCGGCGGAGCTCGCAAAATTGATTATCGAATCTAGTTACAAACTAGCGAGCGAGTGCCAGCGTTTTTACCTTCGCCTTGTGGGAGTACCAGCAGCTCCACCGTCACTTTATACGTTCGCTAGAGTCGCTAGCGTCTACGTAAATATATTTGTATGGCATATTGTTAGTCAGGGTGAAAAATTTACTGTTACTTACATGGTACGTACCTAGATGTTTAGGGACTGGCGATTGCAAAACTCTTGGTAACGCTACAGTAGTAACGAATTAAGAATAGACTGACGTTAAAATACAAAAAAAAAATCAAATTTTATTTTGTGGGTACCTAGTTTGTGATTAATAAGACGTAGCTTCCTCAAGGTGCTAAGTTAATATGTTTAGTGGCGTAGGAACGTACAGAAAAAAATACTATCGATATCACATTTAAATAATAATAATTTACCTATATCAGGTTAAACTAAAATTCTTCAAAACTGTAGATTAATGTATGGGATTACCGAAATATTTATGTATTCTGTTAACAAGCCCAGAATTAGCATGCAAACAAATGGTTCTATAAATATGATTTAAAGTCCCAGCCTACCTACTTTGTATTATTTCCAAAACTAATCATGTTTTGAACTTCACTACGAATCCATAAATCATTGAAATAATTTCACTACTACAGCGGCACGTCATGTATTTTTTATATATTAATTTTGTATATAAGTAATATCCACCACAACTGTTATTTGCCTGGAAATGACGTCCATGACCAATTAATTAATTTATCGAAACAACGTCATTCCAAATCCTCTATGATCATTAATATTTTGTAAAGTATTCAATTCCTACAATGTACCCAGTTCGGTCGTCAAATAAATCATTTCTACAATTGTTACTCATCCTAATCTCAATTTCATGAGCTCACATTCTCCGCAACTGTATACTTGATGTGGTACGTGTACGTGGTCTTCGTCACACACAGGACCGTTCCGTTCTCTCGTCGTGTGGAATCAATTGTGGTCGGCGCCCCCGCCGCGGCAGATTGCCATCTAGCACGCGATCCCGATCACCCGACCCTACGCACGCAACGTCGAACAAAAGAAACTTACCGATCGACAAATTATATCATTCCCGACTGTTACCTCTTCATTTTACGTTCCCGTGTCTTACAAAATGATCCCTTTTGTATGTTAGTCGTCTATGCTCCGTATCTACTTGTTATTCATCTATTATTCCCATAACATGCGATACCACTAGTAACTACCATTTTATCGTTGCACCATTTAGCACCTAATTTTAGCTTCAGATGCCCGTTTATGCAACTATTGCTTTTGCATATAATTAACAATTCAAATGCGGTATTTTTTCCCCGTGCTCCGCAACACTTTCGAGCGGCCCTGACGTCCGCCGCCGGCGACGACTCGAATGCAAATGAGCATCGATCGCCCCCGTGACGTATAGAGCGCGCACTTCTCACCCCTTTCTTGCGACTACCCGCCAACTTGATTTACAATACCGGATACGAGCGCCCCGTTCGAATCCGACCTATACGGTTAAATTACGAACGTTACTTTTTTCACTATGTCACAATGACACCATAATTTAGGGCACAGCCCCTTTACTTTCCAAAGCCTTTGAATATTCATACGACTATAGCAATCAATAACGGCCACAAAGAAAATAGTTTTCGCGTGCACGCACGCAATATAATGTCGCATAAACAAATAATTTCTTCGTTTTTATTGTTATCCTTGAATTATGTTATTGCCACTCGAATTTACACGAGCCCCCCTCCCCGGCGGTCAGACCGATCCAACGGCGTCCGATAAATTTTAAACTTCCGTCACTTCCGTGACCGGACGGAGTTAATTGTTCAGCGCGGTTTTTTAAAAATAACCATTAAAAATTCACGTCTTAATGGCCAACTATAAAACTGATATCGTTACATACTTTACAGTCACGATGATAAGTAACGCGAAGGGGGTAGATCAATAAAATGTAATATTTAGAGGGGAGCGATGTCCGGCGGCGGCGGCCATGTTGTCGATGTCGACGCGCTCACAAAATGGCGCAGCCCGCGTTGCGTCACACTCCAGTGGAAATAACCTCAGTTTTTTGACAATATTTCGAAGCACGTCGCGGTAATTGTCCGCGTGCCGTTTACAGAATAACAAAATGTCTGCAACAAGATCAAAGGCATTAATAGACGTGTGTTGAAATTTATCGACGGCCCGTATGTCGAAGGATGAATATTTTACATACAAATCGCGTCGGATTGTCTGTCTGTGATTTAATAAAAAAAATACAAATTTTGCAACTCTTATATTTATGTGTGATGTAGGTATCTTTTATAGTTTTTATCGGTCCGTCTGGTTGGGTAGGTACAGTAAATTATTCGTGATACGCGTGCGCCTCATGTTGATGCGGTGCGATACGTCAAGTGATTTTGAAGTTGTAAAAGAAAAACCGCGGAGACCGCCGCGAGACGAGCCGAGTTTCAAATAAACTAAATAATCAGTTATATTCAGTCGCCAGCTAGCATACGAGACACGGCTGACATTCTAATTATGTTTTGATCGGTACTTATTGACATAACGGGTGTTTTATTTATAAAAATATACGTTTTGAATATCGAAGGCCTACCTATATCAATGTCGTTGTAAATACAGAAGTTACCTCATGCGGTGCTGATGTGATTGATTTGTACATTAACAATGTAGATCCACCTGCCAATGTTTGTTTCCAAGTTCTCATACGGATAGCACTCTTCGATTTATATAAATTTTAAATGTGATTCATTCAGGTAATTAAAATAACGAAATTCGCGGAAAAAAAGGTTTTTACAATATCGTCATAATAACGTCAAAATGACTTAGAAATGTAATTAATTAAAGAAGGAATCACGTATATAGAGTTATTGTCTAACATTATGGTCATACAAGATCATAATCTCGGTTATGGCCATTCTAAAATACTTATTTGTATCACGTCTCCGCGCCATACGTCGTTTGTTTGTTTGTGAATGGTTGATTTCACAAAAAATATGGCTTGTAGAAGGACATGACAGCGGTTTTATTTGAATCGGAACGTGAGAATGACTAGAAACTGACAATATTGTTTATCATAAAGAAAGTGGAAAATTCAGTGCTCAATAAAAGCAATATTAAAATCAATAACAGAAATAGAAAGTTGCAACTAGTAGATTTTTATTATTTGAAATTACTTAATTACCTACTTTTTCATAAGTGTAAAGAAAAAATATAAATGTGTTAAAGAGAATAGAACTATAGATACCTACCGCATAAATATAATAACTTATTTCTGTCTGTTCGTTTCGTAGCGTTCTAGTACCTACGTCACTGTTTACCTGTTCGGAAAACTGCCGAGTTTTTTGTATGTCATCGTCGACGAATAAATAACGTCGCACCGAACGATGTCTTTATTCATTTTAAACTCCCAATAAATATATTACACTTTACGTTCCAATAAAAGCCGGGTGTGAGTTTTCGAAGAAAAACAATTGGCATCACGGCGCATTATGCTTTTTATTGTCAAATAATTAGGGATCAAGTCGCCGAATCATCGGACGAATCTAAAATAACCGAAGCGTGAACGCCTCTGAAGAAATCAGCGTACATATTGTCGGTTTTAAAATAAAATTTAAGGACGCAATTAAGTCTTTGTGATCCTTGAAAATTAATACGTCAACTCAGAAACGATCCGTTTTCGGAGTCGTTAAAATACCGCAAAGCAAATAACATTATCGTTTTTCTTTAAACACTTGAAGGATGTGGCCGATTTTTAACGTGTGTCATCGTACCACGTGTCTATACCTACACGTACCTACGTAATGTATGTAGGTATGTCTGTACGAGCACCTACTCGTAATTATGCTAGTTATCTGAAACGATGCCGCCCAATTATTATCATGTTCATAAGATAAAATAAATGAGGGCGCCGCGCTAACATCGCTCGGATTTAATATCAAAAATTCTTTGAACTCAGAATATATTGTAGCGAATATTACCCGCAAGAGATCCCAGTATCCGAACATTATGCCCTCGGTTTAATTCTATAATCATCTCGGCGAACGTCTAAAACTAATTACGCGACTTAATTAAACTAATTCCGTGCGTACATCACCATCTAAATAGTGCCGTTTCATTGTGAGAGCGGAGACAATATGTTGACAGGATGAATGACCACAGTATGGCGGGCGGTTTTCGCGCGTAACTTCACTTGTTTATGGGTGCGCGAGCGCAGTTTTAGGATTACTGAGCTTAGGCGATGAGTGCACGTTCCCATTCAGCGATTATCTCTTAAAGCTGTATCGCCGTATAGTTTAAATGAAGCGCCTAATTTCAATTGTGCCAAATATAACTCTCGTATTTATTACTTGGCAACAGTTAAAGCTACTAACACGGATGTACGGGTCATCTGTGCGTGTGTGAGAGGCGAACAATTTAGCCGCAATTAAAATTATTCGTGTGCGGATTCGAATGCAAAACGATCCTAATATATTATGAGAAAATGTGGCTGTTTACAGTGTATAATTAACGCAAAGTAATTGCAACTTTTGCCCCATATGTGCCTTTGTTCTCGAACAAAACCGATAAACCAGGGTTTAAATAAAACTTCTTAAATCTCTTCGAATTTATGATCAATATGTCTTTCACAACAAATATTTCAATAAGAATCAATAATATGTAGTCTTATCTCTTACAGAACTAGTGACTTAAATAAATACCTGTATTAGCTACTTATGAGCAATTTTTCCTAATTTACAGTCGGATCAAAAGAGGGCGCCGGCTCGGTGTATGGGCGGCCGGAGGGCGAGGGCGACGAGCGGCTTGCGCACGCGCTCCTCAACGATGCCTCCCACCTGATGAAAACCCCCACTGGACAAGTCAACAACGACGACTCCAGGAGCAACGAGGACTCCAGCTCGCCCAGGACCCAATGCCAGTCACCGTTCTCAAATAAGGTACGGCAACTTAGTCATCATAAGATACCATTTTTTAATTACAATAAAGCCTCGGAGTACCTAATATGAACACAAATAGGAGGTAAATATATTTTTCATGACTTTTCTGTTCCACAATTTATTAACCCTTTTAACATTTCAGGAGTCAAGTCAGAACAGAAGACTCAAGAAGTACGAGAATGACGATATGCCTCAGGAGAAGGTGGCGCGCATATATCAGGAAGAACTCAATAAAATCATGTCTAGAAGAGTTGAAGACATGCGTCGCGAAGGTTTCCCTGGGTAAGCAACAAGCTGGCTTAACTAATCATGATTGAATTATTTTTGATGTTAATTCCGCAAATATTTTGAACGAGAGCAGCAAATCTAAAACTAACATGTAGTATGTTTCCCCCTTTTTTCAGCGGCGGCATGCCACCACACATGGAGAGGCCTCCCGAAGACATCCGAATGGCTCTCGAGGCTTACCACAGAGAACTTGCCAAGATCCAGCCGGCTGGTAACATTCCCAACCTGCACAACTTGCCAGGGATGCCACCCTTCCCGAACCTCCTGGCTCTGCAGCAGCAAGCGATGCAGCAAGCGCAGAACCAGCAGATGAATGGCTCCGGGGCGGTCCAAGACCTCTCGCTGCCGAAAGACAAAAACGCCAAAATGAATGGAATGACTGATAGTGATAAGGATAGGTCAATGGATGCCGAGGAGGCCATAAGACACGCGGGGAGCGCATTCTCATTAGTCAGGCCAAAGTTGGAGCCTGGACAGCAATCGACCGGCTCTTCCGCGTCGAGCCCGCTCGGCAACGCAATACTGCCGCCCGCGATAACACCGAACGAGGACTTTAGTAATTCTGCAGCGGCCAGCCCGTTGCAACGAATGGCGTCGATAACCAACAGTCTCATATCACAACCGACGAATCCTCCGCACCACCCGCCCGTTCAAAGATCAATGAAGGCAGTCCTCCCTCCGATCACGCAACAGCAATTCGATCTCTTCAATAATTTAAACACGGAGGATATAGTGAGGAGAGTGAAAGAGGCTCTGAGTCAGTACTCGATCAGCCAAAGACTGTTCGGCGAGTCCGTGCTGGGCCTGTCACAAGGGTCGGTGAGCGATTTGCTCGCGCGGCCGAAGCCGTGGCACATGCTGACGCAGAAGGGCAGGGAGCCGTTCATTCGCATGAAGATGTTCCTGGAGGATGATAACGCGGTCCACAAACTGGTCGCGTCACAGTACAAAATTGCGCCGGAGAAACTAATGAGGACTGGAAACTACAGCGGAGCACCTCGTAAGTAGCAATCAGTACTTTTTTCTCAGGAGTACGCGTAAGCATATTAGTAAGTGAACTCAAATAACTCAACGCCTTTCTTTCCAGCCTGTCCGCCGAACATGAACATGAACATGAACAAGCCGATGCCGCCGACGCAAAAAATGATCTCAGACGCGACATCCCTGCTCAGCAAGATGCAGCACGAGCAGCTCCTGGGCGCGGGCCACCTGGGCCACCTGGGCCAGCCCACGCCGCTGCTGCTCACCCCCCCAGGCTTCCCGCCGCACCACGCCGTCACGCTGCCGCCCCAGCACCATGATAACAACAAGGAGAGGAAACCCCCTCCTCCCCCCCAACCGCACCACCAGCCTCCCATCATGCGCAGCCTACACCAACACATATCGCCGAGTGTCTACGAAATGGCCGCTCTCACGCAAGACCTGGACACGCAAACCATCACGACCAAAATCAAAGAAGCGTTGCTGGCTAATAATATCGGCCAAAAGATCTTCGGTGAAGCCGTTCTCGGGCTCTCCCAGGGATCTGTGAGCGAGCTGCTGTCCAAACCGAAACCCTGGCACATGCTCAGCATCAAGGGAAGGGAACCCTTCATTAGGATGCAGTTGTGGTTGAGCGACGCTCACAATATCGACCGTCTCCAGGCGCTCAAGAACGAGCGACGAGAGGCGAGCAAGCGGCGCCGCTCCAGCGGGCCCGGCCAGGACAACTCCTCCGACACGTCTTCCAACGACACCTCCGAGTTCTACCACTCCAGCTCGCCCGGCCCCACCTCCGGGGCGCCGTGTGCCAAGAAACAGCGAGTACTGTTCTCTGAAGAGCAGAAGGAGGCTCTGAGATTAGCCTTCGCGCTAGACCCGTACCCCAACATGCCAACGATCGAATTCCTGGCTGCGGAATTAAGTCTTTCGTCACGGACGATCACCAACTGGTTCCACAACCACCGCATGAGGCTAAAGCAGCAGGCGCCTCACGGGCTACCAGCCGAGCCGCCTGCCAGGGACCAGTCCGCGGCGCCCTTCGACCCTGTCCAGTTCCGCCTGCTCCTGAACCAGAGGCTACTGGAACTACAGAAGGAACGAATGGGGCTGGCCGGAGTGCCGCTGCCGTACCCCCCATACTTCGCCGCCAACTCGAACCTCGCAGCGTTGATCGGTCGCGGGCTGATACCCCCGGACGAGCAGGTCAAGGACCAATCGGGAGGTCTCGATCTATCCATGCCGCTGAAGCGAGAGCCCGACGGCGACGATTTCGAGGACGACGACGTCGAGAGCAACCTCGGCTCCGAGGACTCCCTGGACGACGAGTCCAAGAACGAGCCCAAGGCGACGTCCACGCCGGCCGGCCGCTCCAGCCGGCGCAAGCCCGCCGCGCCGCAGTGGGTCAACCCCGACTGGCAGGACGAGAAGCCGCGCAACCCCGACGAGGTCATCATCAACGGGGTGTGCGTGATGCGGAGCGACGACTTCCGCAGGGAGGCGGAGGAGACCGTGCGCGTGGAGCCCTCCCCCGTGCCGCGCGACGGCTCCCCCGCCGCCTCCCCCGCGCGCGCGCCGCACACCCCGCTCACCCCGCACACGCCGCTCACCCCGCACACCCCCCACACCCCGCGCACGCCGCACACGCCGCGCCCCCCGCACACGCCCGACGACGTCATCCCTGAAGATAAAATAAAGTCAGAAACCGACGACGGCTGGGAGTATTGAACTGTGTTCGGACCGTCGAGTGTTTAGGGTTGAAACGGGTTCTCAGTGCGAGTGCAGACGCGGCGGTGAACGACGTGAAGCGAGCGCGCCGCCCGCGGTGCTGCAGTGCGATTGTAAGGCCAAAGACTATGTACATAGTACCCCCGTAGCTTTTCGTGATACGCCGGGCGACCCCCGAGATAGAGTGAGGTGGAAACAACTTGCGATACAAAAAAATGCATTTTTGCTTTAATATTTTATTATGTAAACTCGTACTCTGAGTAGGTACAAATATCTGAGTATTTTTTAAGTTATGGCTTTTTGATTCGATTGTAAATAAACATACCAAATATTGCGTCGAGCTGCCGCCGCGCACCGGAGCTTGTAAATACGTAGGTTAGGTAGTGTATCGTGTAAGATAACTCGGTCGCGACCGATGGGCCAGGGACGGTTCGTTTAATTGTTAATGAAAATTATAAAGTGCAATCAGATGTAAATGTAAGCTATGGTCTAACGAACCCCAGTTGAAAAGTATTATTATGTTTATTAAAACCGAAGAGGTTTAAAATATTATTATCGGGTTATATAAGTTTAACATTTAAATTATTAATGTTTATTTTATAGTATTGTAATGTATGTTTTTCTATTGCATTATTTTATAGACGCCGCTGGACCGCTCAACTTTGTGATTTAGCTGACGATTGAGATTGTTTTAATTCATAATTATTATCTCTCCACTTGGATTCCGTACAATAGATCTTTATCTTTTCATTTTTATATATGTTTTTTTAGAAAATGTACAAATCAAAACAAAATAATACGATTAAGCAAATATTGTATTGCTTACGGTTTATAGTTTTATTTTATTTTAGCAATAAATTTGCTTTTAATCTTATTTCAGTTTATTTTATTTTGCATCCTTATTTTCCTTATATTCATAGGATTTATATAATTATTACTTAGTAAGATAAAAAACTGTAAATTAAAAGGAACCATACTCCTTGCATCACGTTGTACATAATTATATTCAGTTATTAATGTAAATAACTAAGTGAAATGCCACATTTAGAATACTACAACATAGCTAAGTAGATAAATAGAATAACCCAAGAAAAAAATCTTCGTACTTAAAAGGGTAAGAAACATAAATAATCAAATCATTCTAAAAGTATATATCTACCTATCGAAATTGTAACGAAATTATCTCGAAATAGATTTAGGCCTCCAGGTTTTCAACATATTATACAGTTTGGAAAAAAAACAATTTTACAAGAACTTTCTAAAAATACTTACATCCAATTTTAGAAATACCAACATACATATCGATGTTATATATAAACTAAGTTAGGTAAATGATAGCTTGTAATAGTCAATATTAAAACATTTAGGCTGTTTAACAGTTAAAAAACAGTTATTTTAAATCTCAACTGCGTAAGAGAACGAAGTTTTTCAAACTTTATGTAAAAGTAATACTAAATTAAGTTCTAGAATCATTTCATTTCATAGATTTCTTGCTTTTAAAAGAATATTATACGTATTTACGAATATTAATTGTTGTATGATAAATTGTGTAGATTCTTCGGAGACATTTAAAATTAGCAGTATTTTGTATAGCGAAACACACACACACAGACACAGTCACAGACGTTACAGAAACAGTACGTAAGCAGCTAATTCAATGTTTTTAAATCCCTTTATCACATACCTACTATTATTGGGTTTATACTGTAAATGCTTATTTCATTCTATGATTATATAACAATTTTGATATGACTACCACCACCCTAACAAAATAACGATAATATGACATAGGTAATTACTTACATAATCCTATGTAGGTACATAGCTAATACATACCTACTTACGTCAGAGAAAAACATAAGAGTGATTTTGGTGAGTGAGAGAAGTCACTCATTGAAATAGGTATGTTCAATGAAACATGTTTATCGTTTTTTTATAATATTTACAGTGCCCAATGTAAGGTCTATGCAATCGACCTAGCTTCCTATTTATCACTTAAGGCTATCAAACTTTTAGGAAAGACTCACATAAGTAATTTAGGTAGGCAAGCTAAATAGGCAGCAAATTGTCGTTTTATGTGTGCGTGTTAAAAATAAAATATTGCTTATGTATTAGTTAAATTTTCCGAAGCATCTACACGATCGTCGTATGCCATCTTGTATTTTATTGTTACGTTGAGTGTTACAGTTAGCGTGTACATACCGGTAGAGTATAGACGATCATAATGCGTTATACCCATGATCGTAACGATAGTATTAAAATTATAGCTATAATTATTATTGTTCATATCATAATATTAATAATAACGATGCTGAAAACCATTGTCTTCTTTCCGAACAATTTCTAAAGTTATTAAAATTAAAAATAAAGAAATTGCTAATCAGGTGCTGTTTTATTGAACACGTCGAAGAATCAAAATTCAATGGCAAACTGCTTTTTATTACCCTTACTTCTGAAACCACAAGTCACAGGGCTCGCGTGATAAATCAACTAGTTTATCGCGTCACCTTTTTACAAGCAACTAGAAAGTTCATTGCGGTCTCGCAAAAACCATGAAAGCTCTCAGTCATGCTTGATCACCTGCCAAGAAAAAGTTGGACATACTCAGATAAATAATTTATTAAGCACAAAAACAAAATCAGTTGACTTCTGTAATCACTGGGCCGTCGCTGCCTCCTTGACGAGACCTGGGACTAGCACCGTGGAGTTTCTTCATAAGAGGAGCACATTCCCGGTTTATCTCATTAAGTTTACTCTCATATTCATCTGCGTCAGCCAAATAGTTCGTTTCTAGCCAACGCAAAGCCTCATCGCATTTGCGACGAACAATGGCACATTCTGTTTCGTCCACCTTCCCCCCCGCCTCATCTAAGGCCGATTTCACACCGAACAAATATGCTTCGAGTTTATTCCTGGCAGCAACACGCTTCCTTTGTTTATCATCCTCGCCTTTATACTTCTCAGCTTCAGACAACATCCTGTCAATATCTGCTTGAGATAAACGTCCTTTATCATTATTTATAACAATGTTCTTGCTTTTACCGGTACTGTTGTCTTTGGCCGAGACGTTGAGTATACCGTTTGCGTCTATGTCGAAGGAGACATCGATCTGCGGGACCCCGCGAGGGGCTGGCGGTATCCCGGTCAGATCGAAATTTCCAAGCAAATTGTTGTCTTTAGTCATCGCTCTTTCACCTTCGTAAACTTGTATAGTGACTGCCGACTGGTTGTCGGAGTAAGTAGAGAAAATTTGGGTGTGTTTGCAAGGTATTTTAGCGTTGCGCTCGACTATAGTAGTCATTACTCCGCCGACCGTCTCAATTCCTAGTGATAAAGGTGCCACATCAACTAGTAACACGTCTTGGATCTTAGAATGACGTTCCCCACTTAAAATGGCAGCTTGAACTGCTGCCCCGTAAGCTACTGCTTCATCAGGGTTGATGGATAAATTTAGCTTCTTCCCATTAAAGAAACTTTGCAGTAAACTTTGGATTTTAGGAATGCGTGTTGATCCACCAACTAAGACAACATCGTCTATGGAGGTTTTGTCCAACTTAGCGTCTTTTAAAGCCTTCTCGACTGGTTCTAAAGTAATTCTGAATAAATCAGAATTTAATTCTTCAAAGCGAGCTCGTGAAACGCGAGAAAAGAAGTCTATGCCTTCATACAAAGCATCAATTTCAATACTGGCTTCAGTGCTAGACGATAAAGTTCTTTTGGCCCTTTCAGCCGCTGTTCGAAGACGTCTCAACGACTTGGGATTAGACTTCAAATCCTTCTTATGCTTCCTTTTAAATTCATCAGCAAGAAAGTTGACAAGTCTGCTATCAAAGTCTTCTCCACCTAAATGCGTGTCTCCGGCGGTTGCTTTAACTTCAAAAAGAGATCCATCATCGATATTGAGTATCGATACATCAAAGGTCCCTCCTCCCAGATCGAAAATAAGGACATTACGTTCTCCTTTTAAATTTTTATCTAATCCATACGCCAGTGCTGCTGCTGTAGGTTCATTTATGATACGAAGGACGTCCAAACCTGCAATGGCTCCTGCATCTTTAGTCGCCTGCCTCTGAGAGTCATTAAAGTAAGCTGGTACAGTAATCACAGCTTTTCGGACTGGATTGCCCAGGTAAGCCTGAGCTACGTCCTTCATTTTGATCAGAACCATGCTGCTGATTTCTTCGGGAGCGAAGCGTTTCTTTTCACCCTTGTACTCAACTTGAATTTTTGGTTTTCCACCTTCATCGATGACTTTGAAAGGCCAGTGTTTGAGGTCTTGCTGAATCTTTGGGTCGTCAAACTTGCGGCCAATAAGGCGCTTAGCGTCAAATATTGTGTTTTTAGGGTTCAAAGCCACCTGGTTCTTGGCTGCGTCTCCTATCAGGCGTTCGGTGTCAGTGAATGCGACGTAGGAAGGCGTGGTGCGGTTGCCTTGATCGTTCGCTATGATGTCTACGTTGCCATGCTGCCAGACACCTACGCATGAGTATGTTGTTCCCAAATCAATGCCGATGGCAACCATTTTTGCCTTCTTCTTAAATTATAAATAGCAAAGAGATTACGAATACTATAATAAACAGGATAATTCGATATTTGTAATCAAAGGCTTTTCAGTTTGTATTGATAGATCAGCGAGACGTTTTGATGTTTGTGGTTTCGAAGTTTAAAAAGATAACCCTTAAAATGTGCCAGCTAATATTTTATCGAATGTTCATTGAATATAGTGCATTTTTAGTAGTTGTAACTATGTTACTAGACTTTATTTTAGCTTCTCTGCATCCACTTTGCAAATAGGGACGAGAATAGGGGTCTGGGAAAAATTGTTTCTTTCAATTGAATCAGGAGCAATGTGAATAACAGTAAATAAATCTACGTAAATTGAAATGTAAGAACGAGTTGAAATGTCAAGTGACACATGACGCCGGCGCGCAGCCGCGCAACCGGTGCGTCATGTTAATGTCGTTGTCTGTCATGTCCAGTCAAATCCCTGTCAAAACCAGTCAAAACAAAATACAAACAAATCCAAATCGGTGCGATATCGTGATTGTTGTTGTAGTATTGTATTCTCTTTGATTATTGTGAGTGTGAGTTGATTAAAATACAAAAAAGACATACGACGTGCGATAATTAATGCTTACAACGCCGCTGCCTAATAATTATATAAAAAAACTATAGTTACGCAGTGACACTTTATAACCTAAAAGTACCTAATAAACAAGTTTAAAAAATTAAAATGCGGTATGCTCAGCTAGTTGTCGGCCCTGCAGGCAGTGGTAAGGTAAGTAATGTTATCTTCCAGAAACTTATACTGAGAATTGAAAACCATACTTGTCGAATATTTCTTTTTATAATTATAATAATGGATGATTTATTTGTAAAAAACAGTATAACCACCCACCCTATTAAATTGTTACGCTCATCTGAGTTACAATTTACACGCGCTAAGTAAAGTGGTTGAACCACAGGAATATTCTCCAATGCTATGTGGCTTTTACATATCTCACTCTGTTTCTCATTATGCTAGATTAACATTCCTGACCTAGAGCTCCTATAGTATAATGTTTCATTTACTTCCAGTCAACATACTGCTCAACGATAGTAAAGCATGCAAGTGACTCCAAACGCATTGTGGAGGTGGTGAACCTGGACCCAGCGGCCGAGCACTTTGACTATGAGCCGCTGGTGGACATCAGGGAGCTGATACATCTGGACGACGCCATGGAGGATGAGGAGTTACAGTTCGGACCCAACGGCGGGCTCGTGTTCTGTATAGAGTGTGTGTCCAATTCAAACAAGTTTCTAATAAGTATTATGTTATTGTCATTCCATATAATTTCATGTAGTACCTATAGGTATGGCTGAATCAAACCTGCAATGGAGAGGAACAAAGCTTTAAGATTGAAAGAGTTAATAGTTGCCTCTTTTATTACGTCACTCTGTCAGGTAGAACTACTCAATCAGATCAAATGTGTAAATTATATGTATATAGAAAATTCTGGAAGATTAAAATTGTTCTATTCACAAGTCACTTGAAATTTACATGACTCATTCCAGGGAAATAATTCTCCAACCTTATTATAATTATTTATAAATTTTAAGATAAAATAAGAATTTAAACTAAGAATTATGAAGGTGTGCACACTAGAATTTTATATTTTATTTATTTTAATTTAAATTTATGTGTGAATCATAATTTATATATAATTTAATTACTGTCACTTGCATACGGTGGAGGAAAACACCATGAGGAAACCTGCATGTCTTAGAAAATCTAACCAATTTTCGAAAATACATGTGAAATCCGCCAACCCGCACTGGGCCAGCGTCGTGGATTACGGCCTGAATACCCCTCGTAGTGAGGGCAGGCCCATGTCCATGAGTGGACATCAAACGGGCTAAATTATTATTATTTTAATTTAATTGATAAGTTCATCAACGCAAAGTAACAACAAAATAATTCCCAATGCCACCAAAGATTGATAAGCTACCAAATATAGAAATCTAAATATGGGTTTATGTGAACAGTGTGAATATATTCCAGGACCCTTCTCGAGAACTGTGACTGGCTGGAGGAGCAGCTGGGCGACGTGGACGACGACTACATCCTGTTCGACTGCCCCGGACAGATCGAGCTGTACACCCACCTGCCCGTGATGAGGCGGCTCGTCGACCTGCTGCAGAAGTGGAACTTCAGGATATGCGTCGTGTTCATGGTGGACTCACAGTTTATGATCGATGGCGCCAAGTTTTTATCAGGTAAATACCTCGGACCTCGTAAATACCTTACTTACCTTACTAATATTATAAATGCGAAAGTAACTCTGTTTGTCTGTCTGTCGCGCATTCACGCCAAAACTACTAAACCGATTTAAATGAAATTTGGTATGCAGATAGTCTAGAGCCTGAGAAAGAACATAGGCAACTTTTTAATGCAAAAAAAGAATTGTAAGGAGTAGAAAAGGGGGTATGAAAAGTTGTATGCAAGTATCGTAACTTTTAGAGCTACAAGCTTGAAACTTATTTTTTGGGTTGATACGATTTAAATAAATATGACACTCAAAGTTTATAAAAGATTCACCCTCAAGGGTGTAGAATAACAATAGGGAATAGGGGATGAAAGTTTGTATGGAAATATAGCTCTTTGCAGTTGAAACACTACAAATAGCTTATTTGTAAAATAATCAGCCCAAATTTATTAAAAATGCTATCCAAAGACACTACCACGCAGACGAAGTCGCGGGCTTAGCTAGTTATTTATATGTTTATTAGCTAAATTATTTTATATCTTAGTAGTGATGCTGTTGAACCTGCATGTCTTGGATAATCTAATTAATTTTGTCAACCCCCACTGGGGTACCATGGTGGGTTATGGCCTGAATGCCCCTTGTATTAACGGTAAGCCCCAGTTCAATAGCAAGTCATGAGATTTTAAAGGGTTTGTCATTATTTATTATTATAGCAGTTAGAAGGACAGAAACATGCAAGCATTTCCTTTGGTATTACAAGCATCTACATAAGCTATGGTAATTGTGTAACATCACCTGATAATAAAATAAAAAAATAAAATCACATGAAATCCAAAAGTATCTCCGAAACGGCTGGTCCGATTTTGACTTGATTTATAAGCAGTAACTTAGGCTACCTTATTTTAGAAAAAAAATGCTGCCTCACAAATGCTGTTTGTCGCGCAGGCCATACGCGCGAGCGGGCTTTTGCCATAGTAGGTTATAAAACACGAAACAGCCACCTGGCTAGAAAGAACACTTATTTGCTGACTTTGTCATATAACAGCAATGTAACGTTAGTGTTTATTGATCACTGTCCAGGCACGATGGCTGCACTCAGTGTAATGGTCAACCTGGAGCTGCCGCATGTTAATATTCTCACCAAAATGGATTTGCTCAGCAAGACTGGAAGAAGACAGATTGATGAGTAAGTATGTGGAGCCAGAACTGCAACAGCCTCATGTGGGTTGGATAGCATCAATACCTAGTTACTGAACGATGAAGGGAAGTCAGTTCACCAAATTTCTTGCTAGTAAGATAGCATAAGTAATATCTTGGATCAAGGTTTGGTTTAAAAATCAAGTAGTTCTTGGTTGAGATCGCGTTCCAATCCTGTTGTAGAGATTCGAATTTGTAAGGACCCTAATTGGCCTTCACAAAATAAACGATTTCACTTTGAAAAAGGCAGTGAAATGCTTGCTTGACTTAAGTATGACCATGTATAGGTATTATTTTCATAACATATCAACTCTTCTCCAATACCCCAGCTTCCTGGACCCAGACCCGCACGTGTTGTTATCAAACATGAGGAACGGCAAGTCCAAGTGGCACGAGAAGTACGCGGCGCTGACAGCCGCCATCGGCGAGGTGATAGACAACTTCAGCCTCGTCCGGTTCTCCCCGCTCAACATCCGCGACCCGGAGAGCGTGGAGGACATCATGCTGACCATAGACAACATCGTGCAGTACGGCGAGGATGCGGACGTCAAGATCCGGGACTTCGACGAACCGGATCCGGAAGATGGTGACGATTAAATGACTTGTAAAAATTTTTTATTTTTTATTTTGAGACTAATGGATCAAGGTTTTGGAACGAAGTTCCTTATCGCGCGTTGCGAAAGGGGGCTAGACGGAAAAAAAACAGTGTGTAACGACACGTTTTGTGTGACACGACACTTTTTTCGCTATATGTCTTATTCGTCTTTCTATTTCTCATTGAACAGTGTGGTGTCGCGACTTACTTTTACTTCTACTTCTACTACCATCGACGATTGACGACCGCTTGGCGCAGTGGTTTGAGCGTAGGCCGCTCGGCTCACTACCGGATGGTTGCGGGTTTAATTCCCACCGAGTCAAATTTCGGAAATGGCCTTACTGACATTGAGCATAGTGAATATCTTCTGCGAGAGCTCGTAGTCGAAGTTGGTGTACTTGGAGTCTGTCATGTCGTAGATAAACACGAGGCCGGATAATAACAATAATGAATCCTGACAGTGTTTCTGCACAAGTTCCGGATATTGCAACTTCGTTCCATCCGGGTGTCCCTTGTCACCTCTCAAGTTTTTATTTGTATTGCCTCAAGCGCGACGCCACTTTGTAGTGGGGTGACATTAACACTTGTCAGTCCTGAAAGACTCTCTCTCGGTCCAACTTCGCGATAATTAGCATTTGTATTGACACTGACAGATATCGCCACCTCATTCCAACCAAGCGACGTCTGTTGCACTTACAGACAAAAATAAGTTTTCGTCGTTGAACTCACTGCTAAGGCAACAGTTCCTTCGATATTACAAAATGCTGCTGGCTTAAGATAGTCTTAACACTTAGGAATGCATGTATACTTATCATTTCGATGGTATGACTCGTTCAAAATCTTGTTTGCCCAAGCTGAATGTATCTATGGAGGGAGAGGAATCTATACAAATAAATAAAATTGGAGTGTCTGTTTGTAATATCAAAATAACACCTTTTCACTAAATGCATATGAAAGTACATACGACACCTATAGCAAAAATGCGGTTTAAAAAAAAATTGTCTGTCTGTATGTTTGTTCCGGCTAATCTCCGAAACGGCTGGACCGATTTTGACGGGACTTTCACTGGCAGATAGCTGATGTTATAATGAGTAACGTAGGCTACTTTAGTGTTAGAAAAACAATTAGGGTTCAGCGTAAAAAAATTAAAACAATAAATCAAAGAGTATCTCCGAAACGGCTGGACCGATTTTGACGGGACTTTCACTGGTAGATAGCTGTTGTTATAAGCAGTAACTTAGGCTACTTTTATTTTAGAAAAACAAAAAAATGGGTCCTGTCGCGCTTGCTCAGAACGCGGGCGGGAGCGGGCTTCTTTGTTAAGTTAAATTCCACGCGGACGAAGTCGCGGGCTCAGCTAGTGGGTAATAAACTTAATGTATGAATTTTAAAAGGTTTTTTTCTAATCTTATTGTTTCCAGGATAGAGATATTTCGTTAGTGAGTACTACTAAACAAAAATATAATTGAATATAAATGAAAAATTATAACACCATATTCTTAATTAATCTTTATTTCACAAACGTAAACCATATTTAGCCTAATTACATTATAGCCATAGGTATGTTGATATAGATTGAACTGGACTAATTATTCATAATTCGCATTAGCTAAACATTATTAACTATTCTTCAAGATAATTAACACCTCTATAAGAGGTCTTACAAATGAACGAGCGACTTACAATCAAGTTAACAATTTAGTAACAAAAGAATATCCAAAAAGGTTATGAACTCTGAAAATTTATGAAAAAAGTTGCGCATTTGGCAGTGGTATACGCCTTCATTCTGGTTTTGTATCAAATTTTCTCATCATTATAAATTACCACTTTGTTCTTGCCGAAAATGATCACTTATCCGCAACTAAATCAATCCAATCTTACACATAAATTAAAAACTTTCATAGAACAAATGATGGCACCAAACAAATTAAGTAGCCATCAGCCAACCTGTTTATACATATATGAGCTCCCTAGAACATCTATAAGCTAATATAGAACATATCTTTACATCTTAAACCAGAATACAAAAGTGAATTAACACTATTATAAGGTACCTGAAGTAATATTATTAACACACCAAGTAAAATTAACGTTCACAAAATAAACTAAACAGCTACTATATAAAGATGGTCCGATTTGGACGATAACATTATCATTTAATATCTTAAACAAACCAGTGATGCCATCAACAAATAGCTAGACTCGCCACCACAACAGACACGGCTGCCCCAAGGGGGGTACTATACGATCAGTAATATCACTAGTACTTTCAGGTTGACAACGTGCAAGTAATGCCTTTTGTATTGCAAGCATGGCTATGGTAATCGCTTAACATCTGCTGGGCTTGTTTACCGACTTGAAGTAAACAAACAGTATCGCAATCCATAGCATAGAAATATTGACGTTACCGCGAGAAATTTAGACCGCGATATCTTTTTGTGATAAGGATTCCTAATGTGATCAAATCTCCAAAGGCAAAACACTAGATTTAAAAAATAAAGACAAGCCCGCTAAGTTTCTAGCCAGATGTTCACAGTATAGGTCGCGTTCCGATCCGTATGTAGAATTTTTTAAAAAATTGTCAGTAGCCCCGTAAGCCTACACATAATAAACGATTTGAGTTACTTTTCTTCATTTGTTAAAGTGAGATTACGGAATTCTTATTCCACTGTCTGTTGTCTTGTTGTTTAATACAATTCGAATGTTTTATTGTTGTACTTACAGCTCACAGGGAGTCAACAGGAACTATTAGTTAGAATATAGGAAAGTATGTAAACAATTAACAAGTTGATACATTTTAATTAATATAACAGAGCCGTTGTTTCGTTCACTATTATTTAATAAAGATAACATTGCTAACAAAGTAAAAAAATAAATATATTCTACAATTATGATCTGAAATTGAATATTGAAATAATGTCGGACAATATTACAGCATATTCTGTCTGAATACCTATTAACCAAAAAAACAACAACCAAAAATTGGTTTATTTTCCAATTGTGAACCTTTATTGGTGGAAATTTTCTTGATGTGAACTTAAAAAGTTATAAAGTTATTTATCTAGGACCCAAGAATACTAGGTGAAATAGAAAAGGTATACGTTTTTTTTTTTCAAAACTCAACTTTGTAATTCTCAAATTAGCAGGTTTGGAGGAAACTTGAAAAACAAAAGGTGTTACAGGTATACAGCTGTTGACAGATTCCATAAGTCTACAAAACCTTTAATATTTCAACTGTCCCACAAAGCCTACAGTTTTAGATTTACAAAATAAAGTTGCAAAAAAAATTGCATGTCCTTTCTGTTTCACATAGTATAACTCACAGTACATTTTTTATTTATCTACACATGTTTAATAAAATCAACTATTTGTCTATCTCACATGTTCACTTGTAACACTACAAGGTGCTTTTCCATTCCCCTAGGGAATTAAAGGCCGGCACACCAAAATAGCAATTATTAGCACATTTCCTTAATTACGAAAAATCAATCCTCGAACATCGTTATTTTAAACCAAACATATTCATAACCATCAAGGTATAATCGAACCAGTCACATGACACTCATCACTTTTCCTACCACTTTTATTTGGATACACAGAGTATTCTGCACTATTTATATTCCACGAGGTTTCATATCACCACACAAAAAAACACTATATCCTCCGCTAAAGCTCTGATAACTTCAAAGCATTCCCCCCTATACACTATAGGGAGGGTTCGTCGGGGCTGTGCGCGGCGGGCGGCGCGTCGGTGATGCTGAACACGAACAGCTGGCAGCCGAACTGCAGCAGCGCGCCGTGCGCCACCAGCGCCGAGCCCTCCCACGCGCCGCCGCGGGCCGCGCCCCCCGCGGGCCCCGCGGGCCCCTCGCCGCACGCGCACCCCTCCTCGTCGCCCAGCGGACGGGTCAGGTTGCCGTTTATCCTGTGGTCATTTTTAACGTCAATTGACATTAAAACCTTCTACAGACGCGCCAACGAATTCTATAGCAAAAACAATAAATTTAAGTCGAGAAACTAAGGCAGTACCAGTTAGTTAAAGTAAGTTTCACCAGTATAACTGTTATTATAAATACTTCACAGTGTCTGTTTTACCCGACTAAGGCAATATCAAAAGGAAGGGTTATGTATTTTTGCATTTTTTATACCTTCTTAAGACGACCGGTTGGCGCAGTGGTTCGAGAATATGCTCATTGCACATGGTGATTGCGGGTTCGATTCCCACCGGGGCAAACTTCGGCAATGGCCTTTTCGAAATTCGCCCTGGTCTGGGTGACACTGGGATCGCCCCCAGTCCATAGTACTAGCTTTGCTTAGTTTGGGACCATACAATCGGTGTGTCAGTCTGGCGATTTTCATTATTTATTTATTCATTGGGAGTGATATCATAACAATTTATGACATTTTTAACGGTTCAGAAGTATTGAAATGGCTTGTACGGTTAAAAGAACATAGTGGGTAATGTGGATGTGGACAGCGGGCAACCGTCCATTGTGGCGTTCCATGGGGGAGGCCTATGTCCAGCAGTGGACGTCTTCCGGCTGATGATGATGATGATGATGAGTAATGTGTTGCAACCTGTGCGGCTCCAGCTGGCGGGCGCTGCGCAGCGGGCTGGGCGCGGGCGGCTCGCGGCCGGCGCCCGCCAGCGCGTCGCACGCGAACAGCACGCCGTTCACGCAGCTGCCCCACTCCGAGTAGTTTATCAGCTCGAAGTGCCGGGACACCTGCGCGGAGCAGCGGGGGACTGACATTATCAATCTGAAGATTATTCTCGCAATACCGCTGTAATATGTGATATTACTGACGGTGTTATGCACCCATGGATTTTCGCCTATTAATGAAGTGGCAATGTAATAAATAATAATAGTAATTTAGCAGTTTTGACGTCCCAGTCCTGAGCACGGGCCTCCCCTCACTACGAAAGGGATTCAGGCCGTAATCCTGGCCGTAATCGCTGGCCCTGTGCGGGTTGCCGGATTTCAAATGTTTTTCGAAAATTTATTAGATTTTCTAAGACATGCAAGTTTCCTTACGATTTTATTTATAGTTACGATGTTTTCCTTCACCGTAAGCAAGCAAGCAAGTGTAATTATGATTCGCACATAGACTTCGAAAACCCAGTAATACGAACCGGGGTTTGAACCCAGGACCTGGTGCTCGCAAGACGCGTGCTTAACCAATCGGCTATCACTGCTGTCGAATACTGTAGCAACATTTTAAATCATCATGTTGGCAGTGACAATGTGCTATAGATTACGTGTCTAGAGGAATATATATTTAAAGGGGCATTTTGTGTAACGCTGTGCGCACCTCGTCCATGAATATGACGGCGTGGTGTCGCGACACGCGGCGGCAGGCGGCGGCGTCCAGACGCACGTCGCAGCCGCTGTCCGAGCCCACGCTCAGCGACGACAGCCGCATCGGGATCGGACGCCCCAGCCCCGAGCCCGCGCCGTTCCTGCTCAGATATTACACGTTGGTAGCGTGAAGGGATAAATAATTGCCAATATTTAGTGAATAAGGACGGGGGTCACAACAAAGCGGTATCTTAGATAGAAGATATTAAATATTGGTCCCGATATATGATTCTCGTTCCGGGAATCTACGTTTAACCTTTCCAATGATCCCCACCTCCGAGCGTCCTATGCCCCAAGTGTCAAAATATTTCAGAAGAATGATTTTGTTTGTGTTTTTTCTTGGTGCCGATTGTTAACTTTTTTACAAGAATCGACACTAAAACAGATAGACTTTGTAACATAATCGATCTATAAAACCTACAGATATAGATTTGTCCGAACCCCGACCAAGTGTCAAGGTCAGTCGTCCGCTAATTTGTGAGCGAGCACAGATATAAAAAAATATGAGTATGAGCGAGATAATCACTCGAAAGAATCGTAGCGGGCGGAGGGGCATCGGCGGCATCGGTGTCTTTGAATCGATTTGGATTTCGCGTCACTAAATTTCGGCTATGACGTCACAGTGGGTGTTAAAAATTTGGCACGCTTGGTTTCAATACAAATCGTGATACTTGCGTTATCTATGTCAATCTATATCTGTGATAAAACTTTATTATCGTTGATGTGTTACTAAACGTAGCAAATAAACAACCAACCAATTGCCGCTCGCGTCTTATACCCACCCGTAGAGGAACGCGACACTCGGAGCATTAAAATCGCGACACTGTTGGGGTCGCAGCGCTCACCTGGGGGAGCGGTGGATGGCGCAGAGCGTGGCGCGCACGTGCGCGTCGCTGAGGGAGTGGCCGGGGGAGCGCGGCGGCGGCGGGGAGCGGGGGGAGCGGGGGGAGGCGGGGCGGCGGGGCGGGCGGCGCGCGCGGCCCCACACGGCGGCGGCGATGCGCGCGCGGTCCTGCCCCGACAGCAGCTCGGAGGGCAGCGCGGCGCGCAGCAGGCCCAGCCGCGCCAGCCGCGCGCGGTCCACGCTGCGCCGCACCGCGCGCGCCGCCGCCGCCGCCAGCGCGCCGCCCGGCGCCGCCTGCTCGCCGCGCAGCACCTGCCCGCGCCAACAGACGCCCGTCACCTAGACCGCTTGGCGCAGCGGTTCGAGCGCAGGCCGCTCGGCTCACTACACCGTGTGCATCCACCCGGTGTAGTGAGCGAAGCGGTCCGACTCCCGTCAAACTAAATTATGGAAATGACCTTTTCGTAATTTGCCCCGGTTCGAGTGACACCGGGATCGCCCCCAATCTATTATACGGTACCCATAATACGAGCACTGCTTAATTTGGGACCATCCAATTGGAGTGTTCGTCTGACGATATAAAAAGAAATGTTCCTGATTTATGTCATCCATAGCGAGATCGATGCCGCGGATCTGGGGCTTCAGAACGCGCATACGTTTCCGCTATGACGATAAATATATTACACTCGGACGAAAATATCACCGATGGTACGCCGCCAGTCTGTCGACCCGTATCGCGGCGCGCGCTCACCTGCTGCAGCCGCTGCCACGCCAGCAGCTTGACGAGCCGCTCGTCCAGCTTCTTGAGCTGCTCGTCGACGGCGGCCAGCAGCCGCTCCACGTCGCCCTCGGGCCGCAGCTCCAGCCGCTCGCAGCGCCCGCGCTTGCCGGGGCTCTTGTCCTCCGACTGCGACACTTTACGCTTCTTCACCGACGCGGTGAAGTACTCGAAGTCGGAGTCTGACAGCTCGCTGGACGAGTCCGTCGTGTGCTGTTCGGTCTGTAAATATTATATGACGGATTTAATAACTTTCTTTTGAAAACGCAGCAACAGCGAATAGTCGATCGCACGCCTTATTAACCAGCTGCATGAAAATGATCAATGGTACTTCAAACATTTTCAGATTACATTTGCGAATCTCACATCCAAAAAAACGCTGCCTGCTAAACGTTTGTTAAAAGCTAGGAGACCTGCAGCACGTTTTGTTTCGAAAGACTTCCTCAGTTCGCCGATCGCTCGGTGGAGTATGGCTCGAATAAGTGCATTTTATGTATGGATTGGCTCATTGCACGTGTAGTGACGTGGAGCCCCTACACTACACTACACTACACTACAAGTGTGTGTGGTGTACCTGCGGCTGCAGCACGGCGTCCCTGTCGGCGGCGGCGGCGCGCGGGCTGGCGGCGGCCAGCGCCGGCGCCGCGCCGCACGTGTAGTGACGTGGAGCCCCTACACTACACTACACTACACTACACTACACTACAAGTGTGTGTGGTGTACCTGCGGCTGCAGCACGGCGTCCCTGTCGGCGGCGGCGGCGCGCGGGCTGGCGGCGGCCAGCGCCGGCGCCGCGCCGCACGTGTAGTGACGTGGAGCCCCTACACTACACTACACTACACTACACTACACTACAAGTGTGTGTGGTGTACCTGCGGCTGCAGCACGGCGTCCCTGTCGGCGGCGGCGGCGCGCGGGCTGGCGGCGGCCAGCGCCGGCGCCGCGCCGCACGTGTAGTGACGTGGAGCCCCTACACTACACTACACTACACTACACTACACTACAAGTGTGTGTGGTGTACCTGCGGCTGCAGCACGGCGTCCCTGTCGGCGGCGGCGGCGCGCGGGCTGGCGGCGGCCAGCGCCGGCGCCGCGCCGCACGTGTAGTGACGTGGAGCCCCTACACTACACTACACTACACTACACTACACTACAAGTGTGTGTGGTGTACCTGCGGCTGCAGCACGGCGTCCCTGTCGGCGGCGGCGGCGCGCGGGCTGGCGGCGGCCAGCGCCGGCGCCGCGCCGCACGTGTAGTGACGTGGAGCCCCTACACTACACTACACTACACTACACTACACTACAAGTGTGTGTGGTGTACCTGCGGCTGCAGCACGGCGTCCCTGTCGGCGGCGGCGGCGCGCGGGCTGGCGGCGGCCAGCGCCGGCGCCGCGCCGCACGTGTAGTGACGTGGAGCCCCTACACTACACTACACTACACTACACTACACTACAAGTGTGTGTGGTGTACCTGCGGCTGCAGCACGGCGTCCCTGTCGGCGGCGGCGGCGCGCGGGCTGGCGGCGGCCAGCGCCGGCGCCGCGCCGCACGTGTAGTGACGTGGAGCCCCTACACTACACTACACTACACTACACTACAAGTGTGTGTGGTGTACCTGCGGCTGCAGCACGGCGTCCCTGTCGGCGGCGGCGGCGCGCGGGCTGGCGGCGGCCAGCGCCGGCGCCGCGCCGCACGTGTAGTGACGTGGAGCCCCTACACTACACTACACTACACTACACTACACTACAAGTGTGTGTGGTGTACCTGCGGCTGCAGCACGGCGTCCCTGTCGGCGGCGGCGGCGCGCGGGCTGGCGGCGGCCAGCGCCGGCGCCGCGCCGCACGTGTAGTGACGTGGAGCCCCTACACTACACTACACTACACTACACTACACTACAAGTGTGTGTGGTGTACCTGCGGCTGCAGCACGGCGTCCCTGTCGGCGGCGGCGGCGCGCGGGCTGGCGGCGGCCAGCGCCGGCGCCGCGCCGCACGTGTAGTGACGTGGAGCCCCTACACTACACTACACTACACTACACTACACTACAAGTGTGTGTGGTGTACCTGCGGCTGCAGCACGGCGTCCCTGTCGGCGGCGGCGGCGCGCGGGCTGGCGGCGGCCAGCGCCGGCGCCGCGCCGCACGTGTAGTGACGTGGAGCCCCTACACTACACTACACTACACTACACTACACTACAAGTGTGTGTGGTGTACCTGCGGCTGCAGCACGGCGTCCCTGTCGGCGGCGGCGGCGCGCGGGCTGGCGGCGGCCAGCGCCGGCGCCGCGCCGCACGTGTAGTGACGTGGAGCCCCTACACTACACTACACTACACTACACTACACTACAAGTGTGTGTGGTGTACCTGCGGCTGCAGCACGGCGTCCCTGTCGGCGGCGGCGGCGCGCGGGCTGGCGGCGGCCAGCGCCGGCGCCGCGCCGCACGTGTAGTGACGTGGAGCCCCTACACTACACTACACTACACTACACTACACTACAAGTGTGTGTGGTGTACCTGCGGCTGCAGCACGGCGTCCCTGTCGGCGGCGGCGGCGCGCGGGCTGGCGGCGGCCAGCGCCGGCGCCGCGCCGCACGTGTAGTGACGTGGAGCCCCTACACTACACTACACTACACTACACTACACTACAAGTGTGTGTGGTGTACCTGCGGCTGCAGCACGGCGTCCCTGTCGGCGGCGGCGGCGCGCGGGCTGGCGGCGGCCAGCGCCGGCGCCGCGCCGCACGGGCCCGCGCCCGAGTACACGCCGCACGACGCGTTCATGCAGATCGTATGCTTCGGACCCTCCTCATCCTCCTCAGAAGAATCGTACGCGCCAGAGCTCTTCAAATTCTTCAGAACTGTGGAGAGAAATAATGGTGAGGATGGGATGCTTGACTATCTAGATAAAGAGAGGGAATATGAGTTTTTATTTTTAACCGATTTCAAAAAATAATGAATAATAAATATCGCCAGACTGATACACCAACTGTATGGTCCCAAACTAAGTACGCTTGTACTATGGGTACCGTACAAATACAATGGACTGAAGGCGACCCCAGTTACACCCAGACCGGGGCACATTACGAAAAAGCCATTTCCGAAATTTGGCCCAGTGGGAATCGAACCCGCAACCACCATGTGTAGTGGCTCGAGCGGCCTCCGCTCGAGCCTCTGCGCCAGACGGTCATCAAAGGGCAGTGTTGCGTGTCTCACCGTTCCTGCAGCGCACATACTCGCGGCGGCTGGGCAGCAGCGGCGGCGGCTGCCGGTAGTGGTGCCGCACCATGGCCGGCACCAGCACGCGCCCGCGCCGCTGCGCCGGCACCTTGATCCTGCACACCACACGGACTTCCTCCAACACATAGAACACAACTCCTGCACTGTGGATCCCACAGATCCGCAAGTATCACGATTTGTATTGAAACCAAGCGTGCCGAATTTTTAACACCTCCTGTGACGTCATTAGTTACGGGAAATCCAAACCGCTTCAAAGACACCGATGCCGCCGATGCCCCTCCGCCCGCTACGATCCTCTCGATCTCGCTCATACTCATATTTTTTATATCTGAAGTCGCGCGGACTGTAAGTTAGCGGCGACCAACCTTGACGCTTGGTCGGGGTTTCGTAAACGCGAAGTACATGCATTTACGTTATATATGTATATCTATATCTGTGGTGTATCCCATCATAGATGGACCTAAACAGTCGACATTCTAACTAAACGACGAATAGTTTGATGATTTTTTTATGTTGGTGGATGGATAAAAATTGTATTCAAAAACTGAGATTTATGTCATTTGGGCGTAATATAAATTTCTCCTGCCTGAACGTTAACCTTTTTGGGCTGGAAGTAATCTATGTAGAAAGATGCGTTAGTCAAATTTTGCTTGCAAGTTTACTATCAAGAATTCGTGTTAAGACGATAGGGCTGTTTTATGAAACAACATAATTTGAATGTATGACATTTAGGCCGGATTTTTAGACATGTATGCTTACACATGTGTGCTTAGTCCTTTTACCCTGTCACTATACCCATTTGCGAAGGAGCTTAACCCAAATTGCCCTAACGAATTCGGCCTTTCATTTTGTCGCTTGGCCTTTTTTTCCCTCCCGATGAATTAAACGAGTGTGGTGGTTAGATAAGAAAATAAAACTATAAAGTCACCCATTTAGCGGTTACCCTGTGCAACAAAAACCAAAAAAGCGAGTTATCTCTTCCATTCGTTCGGATCAAAAGGGGTTAAATTCACACAGGGTACAGCCGATGCTTGGGCAATTGCGGCACAAACGCCACAAGTGCACGCAAGGTATTTCAGTCCGCCAATTTACAAGTTACAATCAGAAGTTACCAAGTTTACAAGTTTATCAAGTTACAATCATACAATAATCTACAAGTTACTACAGAAGGATAAGCTTTTGTTCGCAATATCAATGCTGCGTCTGAGGAGGGTACGATTCACGAATGATTTTGGTTTTATCGCTTTCGTAGTGGCAACTTCGACTTATGGAACCACGAGGAAGACCAGGTACTAATGATATAAAAGTAATGGTGGATGCCTATTCCTAGCAATTAACGTCATGGTTTGACGTTAATTTACCAACAATATGGACTCATTTGAACTTTAAAAGCCTCATAAATAGGTGTCTTATGAATTAACTCACGAGAATAGAGAAGCTACCGTTGTAGCTTGCCTTGATTGAATGAGAAGGTAAATAGAAAGAAAAGGAATAAAAGGATTTTAGACTGAATTATTCTCTAAGATGACCGCAAGCGAAAAATTTAATGTTTCAAATACTGGAACAATTTCCAAATACAACGCTCACCCATAGAAAAGTTATGATATCTGTCTGGTGGTCACTTTATGGTATAATTCACCATAGCTTTTTGAGATACAGCGCATTAAACAGCAGATATCAATTGTGAAGAACTTCGAAGAATGATCACAGAAACTCCAATAGAAATGACTTGTCCGATGGACCATCTTCGCGATTATTGCTCCATGATAACGCAAGACCCAACTACCCCAAAAACTCACGACAAACCATTTTAACATTAAAGATCTGCAGTTGGAAAAATCGTCCTCCGTACTCGCCATATATACTCGTAGCCCCAACTGATTACTGATACTCCATAATGAAGAAATGATTTCGTGTTTATGGCAGAAAATGCTCATGCGCATATCGCAGGACTGGTGATGAAAGTTTTCCAATCGTGTGACATAAATTACAATATAAAACATGCATGGGTACTAGTTGGGAACTCTAGAAGAAAGAAAGGAACACTCATTCAACGCAGACACACAAGGTTACAAAGAACTACTCTCAAAGTTGTCGAGGAATACATCTACCTGGGGGAAGTCATTCAAATTAGGCAGGTTGAATTTCGAGAGACAGGTCATTCATCGAATCCAACTCGGCTGGGCAGCGTTTGGGATGCTACAAAATTTATTTTCGACCGAATTACCTCCGTGCTTAAAAACGAAAGTCTTTAACCATTATGTATTACCACTGAAGAGTTATGACACTGAAACTTGGTCGTTAACTATAGGCGTCATACGAAGGATCAAAGTCACTCAAAGAGCTATGGAGAGGACTTCGCTCGGATTATTGCTACGGGATCGCATCAGAAATGAAGATATTCGTAGACGAACAAAGGACACCGTTTTGAGTTTGAGTCCTACGGATTAGTAGGCTGAAGCGGCAGTGGGCGGGACATATTATCCGAAGAACCGATAGCTGATAGGGGAGAAAGGTTCTCGAATGGCGACCACGCACTGGAAGGCGCAGCATGGGATGGCCATCAATAAGGTTGACTGACGATCTAGTGAAGGTCGCGGGAAACCGCTGGATACCAACAGAACATGACAGGTCGTTGTGGAAAACTTTGCGGGAGGCCTATATCCAGCAGTTGACATCTCTTAGCTAAAATTATGATATTCAGCATGGCAAGGGGATGCAGTACCTTAACCAGTGGATCAGAAGGTCCTACTGACTATAGCATGGAAAACATCACACCAAAGCAATTATCTTCTTGTCCAACTCTGTTTTATTAATTATTATTATGCTTTGTAAACATTTAAATTGATGTAAAGTGTGAGTAGGTAAGCACACCTCACTAACTTAGCTTTCTCATATTATTTATATACCTAAATCTGAGTAAGATTTGATTACTTTTTACTTATTAATGACAATGGTGTTGCCTGCTCACATTATGTTGCTATTCCTGAGAATGTAGACAATCTTTTATTAATTTAAAAGAATAGCCATTGAGTTTCTTGCCGGATCTTCTCAGTGGAAGCAGCATTCCGAACGGGTGGTGAGTCTCACTATACATAAATGCTTTGTTGGCTTACTTGAATTAAAAAAAAAAAATGAGTTTGTATTTGAGAATATCGCCCACGCCCCAGAATGCAACTTTTGCAAATGTTACAACTTTTGCTGTCTTTTTGTATTTATTATTTTCTTCCGTCATCAATCTTTTTGTTATTTTTAAGATAATTTTAATAATTTCGCTTAAAATAAGGCTTTGTTATTGAATACAAAATGCATTAGCAAGAAAAATGTGTTCAATAATGTTGTCTAGTGTAGCTACAACGAGTTAATTTGGCACCTCTTGTCAACAATCAATAATGCTATATAACTACAAGAATACCTATTTAATTATTTAATTTTTGAAGACTTAATTACAGCGTTTAATAGTTTTGCTATATATTTCATTGATGTTTTGTTAACTTATTACAATTTTCTTGTCCGACTATCATAAACCAACAACCGGTTATATCAGTATGGCCCCAATTTGAATTATCAAAACTCACCATTATGCCATTTTTCTTCGATTTAAATAAAACAAAAGTCGTGGTTAAATCATTTAGGCTGGAAGTGAATCACTAGTGGTTTTCATTTATGACGTTTTTCCTGTTGGTAAAATAAGGGCCATTTGGGTGTAAGCGACAGAAAGTGGTGTTAGGAGGCTGATTTGTGTTTAATTAATGATGATGGCTGGAGGATAACCTGCTGTCTATTAATACTAGCAAAACCAAGTTTCTTCCTTTATACAAAACAAATGTTTCGAAACCTGAAAAGGAACTCTCTTTGAAAATACACACCCATCCTTGTAACAGACACTTAGATGATCTACCCGATTGTAATTGTGCTACCTTAGAATCTGCACAAAGCATAAAATACTTGGGAGTTATGATAGACAGTAGGTTGACGTGGTGTTCTCAGGTTGCACTGGTGGCTTCGAAGCTAAGGAAACTTGTACACGTTTTTAGAATTCTCCGAGATAGTGTTCCGGAAGAATTGATCATGCGTGTTTATAGGTCATTGGCGGAATGCATTGTAACGTACTGCATCTGTTATTGGGGTGGGTCAGCAAAAACGCATCTCATCGATTCTGAACGTGCACAGAGGGCTCTACTCAAGGTGATTAAAAGACTACCCTATAGATACCCAACGAGCGATCTGTATAAAAAGTGTAAAGTTATTTCTATTAGAAAATTATATATCCTGCAGTGCTTACGACGTGTTCCTCTGTTACCAGATACCAATAAACGAGTTGACTTTATTCAACTTCCAAAATGTAGAAGTGTTTTTGCAAAAAGACACTACCAGTATAATGCTCCATTTCTCTACAATAAAATTGAAAATAAGTCACTCTCTAAAAAGTTTTAAAACAATGTAATAATCACGAATTTAAAACACTATTAAACATCTGGCTTAATAAGCTAAGCTACGATGAAACTGAAGGTATCTTTGTTAAGTTAAAATAGAAACATTATCACAAATTAGCCAGTTGCATTTATATTTTATTGTTTGTTCTTATTGTGTTTTGTGGATATTGTTAATATTTAGTAGTAATTATGGCTATACTTTTGGGGTATCACTCCAGCCTGTAACACAGCTTATACATAGCTACCACAGGCTGCAGTACTCCATTGTAATTGTACGATGCTCTTTTTATGAAATAAACAATATTCTATTCTATTTATTCGACCAGCAAGCCAGCACACAACAACATCAAAAACGGCGGGCTGTCAAAACTTGACAGACGCCAAACTTAAAGGTTCTATGCATTAACGCAACTTAAGGCCGCCATACACTACACAAAGAGACTCGTTAGACACACAACGCTATATTGATAACAGAAATGTACTTCACAACTGTCATAATGATGATCCAGAGTGGTAATTTTTTTTTAAATTTTTAAACCTTTAAAATATTTTTCATTACTCATACTCTGAATGTAGGTCTGAAGTTGCCTGAGAAGCAGGTTGAAAGTAAAACTTTTCCGGCCCGGGAGAATCGCTTTCAACTGACAGCTGACAAATTATTAAAAAAAATTGTTCCATTTTCACATTCAATGTTCAAACTTTTTCTACAGTCACTCAATTACAGCACGATGTAAAATTGAAATAACATAAAGTTAAGTATTAATTAAAGAATATATATTTTAAATGACTTAATTATAATTTAGTTTCAACAATTTCTTTAAAATAACATACATTTGGGCAAAATATTTAAAGATGAAAATGAAAAATAATGGCTAAATAATTAAGTTGGCCAGCCAACGAAAAAAAAAACAAAATAGGCGGCAATCCGATCTTTATTTCTTTTTTCCTGTTGTAGAGTATTGTTCATACTTCCTTGTATTATTTCTTTAGCCAATTCCTGTTTTTATTTTTACTTTCCCTGTATTCGTAATGAAAAGCACAGTGTTTACCTCGGGTGAAAGACTTATTTTGTCCCTCGAACTATTAGCGCCTTTGCTATGCTCGGGCGTCAAACCCCGTCTCGGGACTAAATAAGTCACTTTCACCACTCGTGTAACAATATACTATAAAATGTTCAAAAGCGAACACAGAACAGCAATAGATTCCCTGTCTCACCGGAAGGCGGGGCTGGGCCTGCGCGCGCGCCGTATGAACTCCGCCTTGACAGCCTGCTGGTCCACCGGCCCCGAGAACTTGTCCCACAGCGCCACGCGCTCCGTCGCCGATATCGAATTCACCAGCTTCCAATCCTGAAGGGGTACAACCAATGAAGCCAAGATTTTCATATCTTTCTAAGGTACTCACGCCTATATTCCATGGGGGTAGGCAGGAGCCACTGATTGCCACATGCTAACACCCTGACACACCACTTCTTCCACATTAATTCCTCTTCTCAGGCTCCTCCACCATAAATAAATATCGCCAGACTGACACACCAACTGTATGGTCACAAACTAAGCAACGCTTGTACTATGGGTACCGTACAATGGACTGGGGGCGATCCCAGTGACACCCAGACCAGGGCAAATTACGAAAAGGTCAATTTTGAATCGAAGGGAATCGAACCCGCAACCACCATGTGCAGTGAGCCGAGCGGCCTACACTTGAGCCACTGCGCCAAGCGGTCGTTGAGAGTGCTAGAGATTTGATCTATCTGAATAAGACCATAAAACTGTTTGTGGGAAATCTCCTTGGCATAGTAAAGATTAAGTTGTATTCTGTAATCACCTTTAATGCACTCTACTTACAATGTATTGTTCCACGTGATTCGGACACATCCAGCGGCCAGTGGGCAGAGCTGTCAACGGCGGGTCCAGACAGTCCTGCAACATAAGTGCGTCTATGAAAGGTTAGCTTATACACTTACTAGCGACGCGCCGCGGCTTCGCACGGGTGTAATAAATTATCAGTGTTTCTCTACTATATTACGCATGTATTATACATATAAAACTTCCTCTTGAATCACTATATCTATTGAAAGAAACCGCATCAAAATCCGTTGCGTAGTTTTATAGATCTAAGCATACATTGGGACAGACCGACAACGGGAAGCGACTTTGTTTTATACTATGTAGCGGTAAGTGCCGTGTCAGGGGTCCTGGCGCTACCTGGTGGAACAGCAGCGGGCAGTAGTCGCAGTGCAGCAGCGGCGCCTGCTTGCACGTGCCGCGGCACACGAAGCACGCCGCCGCCGGCAGCGGCACGCAGCCCCACGCGTCCACGCTCACCAGCGAACCGTTGCCGTTCTTACCACACTCTGTGAATGTTAAACTTCTTGTAAGATAACAGTACTGCTTCATCATTCTTCACTTTGCATGGTGACACCTAGTTTATTTGATTATTATTTACTACTAGCTGTGCCCCCCGACTTCGTCCGCGTAGTATTTATCGTTACAAAAATATCGGGATTATCGGAATAAAAAGTATCCTATATGTTAATCCCGGTCATAAACTATCTGTGTTCCAGATTTCATCCAAATCCGTTCAGTAGTTTTTGCGTGAAGGAGTAACAAACATACATCCACACTCACAAACATTCACATTTATAATATTAGTAGGATTACTTATTTAGTAACAATGGTGTTGCCTGCTCATATTCTGTTGCTGTCCCTGAGAATGTACACCATCTTTTATTCATTAAAAAGAGTAACCATTATGTTTGTTGCCGGATCTTCTGAGTGGAAGCAGCATTCAGCGTGCTGACTATTCATAAATGCTTTGTTGGCTTACGTGAATAAAAATAATTTTGAGTTTGAACTTTGAATTGTACCTTTCTCAGTGCCGGGGAACACACAAGGGATCCGCATCTCCCTGGGCAGCTCGAACTGTGTAGGGTTCATGATCTTGGCTGCCTTCACGAGGATTTCCATCGGGGTCAGTTCCTTCTCCACCTCTGGCTTCACATCCTCCTCTTCATCTTTGCTCTTCTTGGAGCTAGTGCCGTTGTTGCGGAGAATCCTATTATAAAAATTATTGAAGATCATGACCATGATTTTGTGGTGAACAGGCATTATCTTGTACATAGTATTATTATGCAGTTAATTTTTAAACCCAAATTAGTATTCAAATTTTTTTTTTTTTATATATTAACTGTACATTATAATTTATTCATTGTAGTGTACAAAATTGTATAATATAGGTGGTATATCAATACCTGGTCTTCTTCTCGGTGTCAGATTTGCTGTCGACCGGAGACTGGGCCCTGCTACTGCGGGCACTGGCGGGCTTGTTGTCATCAGAGCCCTGACACTCCTTGCACAACCACAACCCTGCTGGGATATCATTCTCATCCAGGGGTGGATCACTGGTGAGGAATTATAAATGTCAATATTACATCATATTATAGAAAAATTATTGTAGTATATTATGTATATATGTCTCAAAACATATTTTAGTACGGTAGAATGATTTTCACATTTTTTTTTCTTTTTAGATACCTTAACGCACAATTGGAAATTATAAAATGTGAGTATAATATATACAGCAGATACAAAGTTCAGCATAGAAATCTTTAAAAATTACATAAGTAACATATAACCTTTTAATACCATAAGCTATAACCACTATAGGGACATCATTCTTTTATAATGATAGTTATAGTGTTTAGTTGAGAAAAATACAATGTAGATTTTTTTCTAAAACCACTTACTAGCATCCGAGATGGAAACTGGCGGGACAACGATCGCAACAAATAAGATCGCCGCCTTCCCCACACGCGTCGCAAGAATCATGGTTGTGTCCTTTACCAGGCCTCTTATAGTATGGATGCTGCGGCTTCTTGGGCTTCTGAACACTTATCTCCTCGTCCGGAGGTTTTATCAACGCGCGAATAAGCTGAAAAACATTTAACGAAGCTTATCGCATTGTAGTTGGAGTATTATCAGTGGCATATGAAACTTTGTAGGCTAAAATGGCGCCAGCTACTAGTACTCAGTAACACTTTAATTTCACATAAAACAACCAGGTATAACCAACCGGCATAAGCCCGCCCGAAGTATCCAGGTCATAGCCAACGCTCGACATCGTTACACCTTTTAGTATTCTCAATTGTTATTTCTGTGAACGAATAACCACAAGTACTGTGTTTTTGTAATCAATCTGAGTTGAATATGAGTCCTTAAATATCTGCGAATAAACGGACAGAATAACGGTTTTATCGTTTCATTTCATTAAAACCACATGATAGTTAGTATATACTGCAATTAGGAGTTTTAATTCAAATAGGACTAGGCAATTTTACAGAAATATACGGCAAACAAAACAGAAATCACGAAAGACGATCGTTCATTCGTCTACAAAAATGGCTGCAGTGATGTCCCGTGCCTGCCTATTCTATATTTGGAGCATGCTTCTCATACAAATTCTCTGAAGTGTGAGTAACACAGTAGTACTTTCATGTTCCAAATAGGCAGAGCAAGCTAGATATGGAACACACAAAAAGCGTGCTTTTTGACAACTGTCACTAGAGGGGAGAAATCTACTAAACCAAAAACCGGCAGTATTGTAAATAAGAAAATAATACTATTATCTATTGCTACTATTCTTTTGACAATTCAAATACCACAAGATCATCTAATTATAAACAATCTTCATCCCTATTTGTATTTGGCAGTGAGTACAAACTGCAAACCCACAAAGAAAAAAGTTACGAGTTTGTGGTGCAAGTAAACCGATATTTAATAATAATTATAACCTGTGAACTTGCCTGTGAAGCAAATCCAAAGAAAACCCTTACCGTCAGTTCGCACTGGACGAAACATGTTGGCGAAACATATTGTTATCTCTATTTTTGGTTTTCATGAAATAGAGACAGCAACATGTTTCGCGAACATGTTTCGTCCAGTGCGAACGTAGTGTTTATAAGTCTGTGTGCAAGCAAATCCACAGACTCCAAAATTATGGAATTAATAAGTTCTAAATCGGTTCATGGTTCTAGCGTTTTAAAGAATAAGTAAGTATATACACTCCCTGACCTTTTTACACCTTAAATAATCTAAAGTATGAAAGATTTATACTGTTGTGAGATTCATACCTTTTCACACAGAGTATTTTAAAGACTGTGCCTTTTCATAATACATGAATAAAAAAAAAAACCGTTAATGTAATAGTAGAAAAGTTGACTTGGTTATTGGTAAATAGCATGAAATGTATACAAGCTTCTTGGTAAGTCGATTAAAAAAGTAGTACCTACTCCGCTCTATACTTTTGACATAGATGGAAATAGGGTGGTACACTATTAAAATTTATTACCATTTGGGTAATAATTGTAAATAATATTCCAATAGTCCTCGTCGTTCCTATTTTGTCAAAAATTATTTCCTATAAAAAATAAAGAAAGGTATTTTTTCAATGCAAGAGAGAGTCAGGATACAGTACGCATCCTTGACTCAGACAGAGTTTGCATTTAATTTAAAGTCTATATTCTTATTTCTTAAGTAATTATATATTAAGTCTAATTATATATTCTTCAAGAATGCACATTAATTTTTCTATTTATGATGATAAATTTAGAGAAATGGTAAGTAATAGTATGCCAAGATAGAAGAAAGTGGTTTTATATATCTAGCAACAATGCTGTAGCGGAAGTTGCCATTTCTATGACGTCATGGGCGGAGTTTAGTTGAAGATCGAATTTGGATTCGGTTGGCGGGCGCGGCCATCTTGGTGAATTAGTGACCTGGCGATTCGGTTTTAGTTAGTGAAAAATCATTTGTCATCCACAATGTCGGAAAGGGAAGATAATGTGTATAAAGCTAAGTTAGCCGAGCAGGCTGAGCGCTACGATGGTGAGTACATATTTTCTTTGTATCGCCCTATATTAGGATAGAAATTCCTTCGGTATTTTCGCCGACAGTTGAAAGACGATTTGGTGATAGTTGTGAAAATTTCTAGATCAATGTTATAGATAAGCCTCCCCTTCGTTGCTCCACGACCAGAAAGTTGTACAATACATTCAATTTAAATTCCTTTTTCGGCGTACTAACAAATCAATGGCATTCGTTAGGCTTGGTCAGCGATCGATGCGTCATCCGCCGGTGGGATGTCCTTTACGTTTTTTACGCTGATAAATTGGATGAAAACCTGTGCAACCACGGCCGAAACCTTCGCGGTTGAGTAATATTCGATTTTTCAGTCGTTAAAACTGCATTCATAGTTCTTTGCAATCAATACTTGAAAGACGTGAGGGGAAAAAATTGACTCCTATTTTCCCATCCCAGGGAAGTGGAATAGCGATCGATGTCGTCGAGTCGGTGATGCATGTCTTACCTTGGGTAGATAGGTGCTCGATTAGAGTCAGTGGAATGTTCTGGGTTTATTAGGAATCGTGATTTTGTGTGGCCTCAGATTTCACCTATTGTTCACGATTTAGTTTCACAGGAGCTTACCTGAGAGCACTTTTATCGCGTTGCATCTTTTTTGATTGATGCGGTCACGTTTAAAGGTTATCAGCGGCCGTTTCTTTGAGTTGCTTCGCTTTTATTTTACACCTCTAGTGCGTAGGTATATCGAAGATGTGCGGTTCAATGACCTTTGTTAGAATTATCATTGAAAAACACCAATGGTTATCTTATCACATTGATTTGTGATTTCTGTAAGGTTATTTGACCTAATTATACAAACAATATTATAATTTCTTGGGTTATACACTTATAGTTACAGTTAAGTTTAGACATGCATTTGGAATGTAATTGATTACACAATTAGTCACACTGATTCTCACAATAAGATATAGGTAAATCAGTTATGACACATGCTGTCAAGATTATTCAGTCCAGGTTATACCTATCCCCCTGATCTCCACATGGCTTGCTCTGTTAGGTATTCCACATGTTTCCAAATGTGAGACTGAAATTCCAAACAGTTTATGAAAAGCCTGGTGCAAAAATGTTTATTTGACCACACCCAATTTTTGAAAGATTGGTTTAAGTTATAAAAATTAATGAGTTGTTTATTAGCATAATTTATTCAACATTCTCATGTGGTAACAGAAGTGATTATATAAATAAGATACCTAAATTAATCAAAAGATTTTTTTATTTTATTTGTTGGATTAACTAGAGGGGTATGGGATTCCTTTCTACGTACTGCATTGATGTATTTTATGGTTTTTGTACATAGGCTCGCCAATGATTACTATTTAGGTAACAATATTTTCTAAAATCTATGTAATTTAAAGCGGCAAGCTGAAGACAGGGCGCTATGGCGCTCATTAGAGGAGGCCTATGTCCAGCAGTGGACAAGCATAGGCTGATGATGATGATGATGTAATTTAAATAGCTCCCAGATAAGTACCATGCTAATCAGTATATTATTTGCAACAAAAGGTATGGAAGAAACCATGCTGGCTTAGTGCGGGTCACTTCACATAGGTTATATGACATGTGGGTCCCCTAACCCCAATCATAAAGCAGATCTATTTTTTGAGACTTCATGTTTAACTTTACCCTATTAACACACTCATGAACAATAATTTATTTATAAATAATCTGTGCATTATGTTAATTACTTCTCAGTATCTACTCCATGAATTTAATGAGACAGTTACTAAGCTTGCATCTTAACCACTACTTTCTAATAGTGATAATTAAGTGAAGATTTAATAAACAAAGCTTCATTGTTCTGTGCTGCTCTGGGGCAAAAAAAATACTGAGACAATCTCTTGCCTCAGTTTTTTAATATCGAAAATGTACATACCTATACGTATGACATGTATGGCAAAGCATTATAACTACCTATGAATGTCAAGTTATAAGGTGTCCATCAAAGCCAATGTTTGCCTATATTGGCCATGCAAAAGGCATTAATAATAACAATAATAAATCTTTATTTCATTGTCACTCCTTATTCTTTTTCCCAAATTCTCCAGTTTTAGGTTTCACTAAAGTGCCAACCTCTATGGGGTTATTTTCTGTATCTCAGAGGGTCGTAAGCGAGATATCCCAAATATAAGAACGAGCTTAATGTGTACCTGAAAATTGTCACTAGGCTCGCCCCGTATTACGTGGAGACACTTAAACCTATAGTGAATTTACGTGTACCAGTGGACAACACCACTGCCTACACCTTCCGAGAAAACAAGCGTGACGGCAACTTCCTAAAAATAACACTTCTAAAGAATCTCAGAAAATCCGTCATTGTTGGAGACCACTAGGCTTAGGGGATAGACAAATAGTACCCACAAGTGAAGGGGGTCAAGTCTCTGATAAAGACCACTTTTCCTTTACCGGTCGATAAAACCTTGCACATCTGAACCGGGTCGCCGCTACCTGAGTCCTCGAATGCAAACAGCCGGCCCGCGACCCATTTGACGCGGTGTCGGCACAGTTTTTAGCACATGCATATTAATTGCAATTTTCGTGGGACACGACATTGCGCGAATTTGTTTCGGACAAACAAACTGACTGAATTAAAAGTCCGCTGTTGCCTGTTGATGCTAGGGGTGCTCAATTGCCGCGGCTCTGCAAAGTTTCCTGTGTTTTATGAGTCGTTAAATTATCTATCAGCGATTTTGACAATTCCATGGTAGCCATGCTTTATATAATACCTCCCTGATAAGACTACTAAGGTACTATTAGAAACCTAAAGTTAGACAAAAAGCATGGTGTGGAAAAGGTCAGGGGAATTGAGATAGTAGGCAAATAATAATCTCCAATAAATCCTGTACACTGGCAACCCTAATTAGAACAGTATGATAATGAAAACGTCGAAATGTCAATAAACGCAAGTACTTTGTCTCTTATGTATCTAGGCCCGTCTGTATTATCCCCCCAGCCTACCACCATTAAACTGAGTCTCGTAGAACAGGGAGGCGAATTTCCCATAAATAAAATAATATTATCGAACTGGAACAAGAAACTATATCATACATAACTTTCCCTCAAGGTATCGGCACTTCGAACTACGATTGATAGTTCATGCCTGTTAGTTTTTTGCGCAATAGGTAAAAAGTTATAAATGGTGCTTATTGACGACATTATCGACGACGTTATAAATGTGACTGGCCGGTTTTATAGGTAGTTGTTATTTGACTTATTTTTTCTAATACTTCGAGAATCACCTCTGACCTTTTGCCATTTATTTCTCTCCTACGCCAGTGTATCTTATTCACTCCTAATATCGAATTGTAGAATCTTCGGCATGTCCATTATTAATCCATACACCACTCTTTATGTGCGTTATTGGATTAAGATTTCTTTATTAGAGAGATTCTGGTCATAGTCTCCCGTTCGTTATTCATGAAATTCATCTATCCGGTAGTCAGAAAAAGCAATATCTTCCATCAGACAGAAGGTCTCGCTAGAGTATGATGATGAGCCATTAAGATGAGAATTTAAAAGTTATTTCATGTACACTGAAAACGTGATCCAAGTTGGGAACAGTTTTTAAGGTATATTATGAAAATATCAATTAAGCATACTTTGCCAATAAAAAAGATACCGAAGCACTCAAGACTAGACCCAAATCTTATTCAATGTAGAAATGAACATTTTATAGTTATGTGCATATTAAGACCCGTACTTATAAAATTTTAATAAAAAAAATAAAACCGACTTCAAAAAACCTGGGTGCACTAAAAAGCTAGAAATAACTAGGGACCTTATAATTTATTTCATATGGAGTCGAATTTCGAATCGGTTTATAAATGAAGGAGTTATGAGGTAACAAACATTAAAAAAAAAACATACACACGAATTGATAACCTCCTCCTTTTTGAAGTCGGTTGAAAACTATCTCAAGTCTGAGATCGATCTTCAGTGCGCTTTTGACATGTCATTTTGTACTGCAATGACTTGAGATCGCTTTATTGATACCGGCCTAGACACAGTTGCAAATGCACCCCAATATGAACATCAATTGGATACTGGCGCATGACAACGATTCAACTAACATTGCATCGCAGAAACACTTCTCCGCAGCTACTTACTATCACTACTAATCACGACGCCACGCTACCCACGTGACTGTTATAATTTCGTTTTAAATTTATCGATCACAAAAACTACCATTAACCTTTTATGTTGTAGACAGCCCGTGTAGCCTGTATGGTCGGCCTTACTTCAATGCCTCATGTCCCTGTCTCATTGTTTTCAGAAATGGTGGAGGCGATGAAGAACGTGGCCTCGCGCAATGTGTCCGACAATGAACTGACGGTGGAGGAGAGGAACCTCCTCTCCGTCGCCTACAAAAACGTGATAGGCGCCCGCCGAGCCTCGTGGAGGATCATATCCTCCATTGAACAAAAAGAAGAAACAAAAGTAAGTGCACCTTTCCCATCCATCAGCCGGAACACGTCCACTGATGTACATGGACCTCCCCAAATGCCTTCGACACATCATGATCCTCCGCCACTAGCATTCACCAGCTCTACGCGACGTGTGAAATATCATCTCTCCACCTAGTGGGGGTTAAGAGCTCTTACTCTCAGACTTAAAGGAAGACAGCGTATTGCCTTAGTTTTGATACTGGACTATTCTACAACTTTTGAGCTATAGAGGGATATATCGAGGTCTCGGACCCGACCGTATCAACTGTTACACGGCAGACAAGATGATGTAATCATAAAGGTGCGTACTCAAAGATTGCATCCAGCAGTATGAGTCATGAAAATATCGCGCTGACAATATTGACATTACCATAGATAGTTAAACTTACGGATGAGGGTCGTATCCATATGACGGTCAGTCGTTAACTTGTCTGAATAGAGTTCGGAATTGTTCAAAGTTGTATTGATACAAGTATACCCTACCTACACTGTTGTCCAAGGTGATTTTACGAGCCCCTTGTAAAACTACTACCTATTACACTTCAGCAAGCAATTAACATACATTTCCGATCATTTGTGTTTTCGAACGTGTCTCACCAGCTAAAAATTCAAGGAAAATCTGGGTCTCTGGGTATCTGGGTTGAAGAATATATTGACTCCAAAGTCTCGTGTTTATTTTATAAATCCACTTCCAGCTAAAATTTGCTCGCAAATCATACAAAATAAACGTCCCATCAGCCTCCTCAAGGCCATTGCCAAACTCTATGAGCGCCTGCTTTTAGCAAGACTCAAAGAGTATATCTTTTCCAATCATCTTCTCATTGACGAGCAGTTCGGCTTTCGGGCCGGCCACTCTTGTGTTCACCAAGTACACCGCATCACGGAGTACATTCTCAAAGGCCTCAACTCCTCCTCCGGCCGCCCCCTATCCACGGGAGCTCTCTTCTTTGACGTCGCTAAGGCGTTTGACAAAGTCTGGCACAACGGCTTGATTTACAAGCTGTACCTCTTAGGCGTGCCGGACAGTCTCGTGCTCATCTTACGAGACTTCTTGTCAAACCGTACCTTTCGATATCGAGTCGAGGGCACGCTCTCCCCACCCCACCCCATCAGGGCAGGAGTCCCTCAGGGCTCCGTGCTCTCCCCTCTTTTGTACAGTCTGTACACTAACGACATCCCCCGCACGAACAATGTGCAACTCGCCCTTTACGCGGATGATACCGCGCTCTATTTCTCCCATCGTAATAAGGCTCAGATCACACGCGTTCTCCAACGCGCTGTCAATTCTCTCGGAGAGTGGTTTATGAAATGGCGAATAGAGGTGAACCCGGACAAAAGCGCAGCCGTGCTTTTTGCCAGGACCACCTCTCGACGCCCCTCCATACGCCACACTCGCTCCAACTTAGGTACTGTCTCTTTGTACAAGCAGCCTATCCCTTGGTCCAAGTCAGTTAAATATCTCGGGGTCACGCTCGATGGCTCCATGACCTTCGGTCCTCACATTAGAAACGTCCGCAATCGAGCCGCCTTTGTGCTCGGTCGCCTTCATTATCTCCTATGCAAGCGGAGTAAAATGTCCCTTAGAAATAAGGTGACACTTTACAAAGCTTGCATTCGCCCCATCATGTCCTATGCGAGCGTTGTGTTCGCCCACGCGGCCAACTCTCACATTAGTCGCCTCCAGGCCTTACAGTCCCGTTTTCTTCGCCAAGCCGTCGGAGCCCCGTGGTTCGTACGGAACGTAGACCTTCATTCTGACTTACGCCTCGATTCTATCCAGAAGCACTTCAAAATAGCGTCTGAACGCTATTTCATGAAGGCTTCTGAACACACCAATCCCTTAATCGTCGCCGCCGCCGATTATGCACCCGCACACGAGCCAGATACATGCCGCCGCAGGCCGCGGCATGTGGTGCTGGACCCCCCCGACCCACTCACCGCTCTCCTAGACTCAGATGTCGAGGAGAACGACACACGCACACTCCCCGCCAGACACCGACCTCGCCGGCGAGGTCGACGAACCCCCGCTTCCGCTAGAAGGTGCGTCTACTTACCTAGACGCACCTTGGCACCCGACAAGCCCGCTGAGTTTCTTGCCGGATCTTCTCAGTCGAGGTCGCGTTCCGATCCGGTGGTAGATTTACCCTCGCCACCTCTCCTGGCAGCGGCCCAAGCCGAGGTCGTGTCCCTAGTGACGCCCTTGAGCTAGCTGCCCCCCTGCCCCTATGGCTGGAGCGCACTTGCGCTCGCCCTCTGTCCGGGTGAAGTTGTTATGGCCACTCTGGCCAACAACATATAGTCAATTCAAAAAAAAAAAAAAAAAAAAAAAAAAATGTTTCGAAATATTTTAGACTGGGTCGTCGGATTGGGTTTTCTAAACCGAGCCACCTGCCAACATGTAGTCCGCGTCACGTCGCAGTGCAGACAAGTCTGCGTGGTGCGCAGTATATCGACGTCTGTCACAGAATAATGAGCACAACACAATAAATAGCCGCAGAATGGCCAATGAGACACTGATGTATTTCTCATGTAGAATAATTTAGTTTTTTAAGTATTGTAGAGAGTCTTATTGCTACCCTATTCTTTACAGAGACCAATAAAACGCAATGGACAACTGATTCATACTCTTGTAGAACACCAACATAATAAAGTTTAGATCAGTGTTTTTCAACGTGTGGGTCGCGACCCCCTGGGCGGTCGCGAAGCCTATTTAAGGGGGCCGCGAAGCTTCTATACGGGAGTTTCAAAAGGTTGGGAAAGCTACTGCAGTAAAGAAAACAAAGTTTTAAAGTAATTCACATAATCATCCGTAGATTTATCAAATTGTAAGGACACAAAAGTACTTTATTTATAATAATAATAAATATGTTCGATTCAAATTTTGTCACAAAATAAAATACATGAACAAAAAGCAACGGGTAGGGGCCGCGTCATGAAAAAAGCTGAAGACTGGTTTAGATTATCTGTCAACAATTTTGAGATTTGTCTGTAATACGGTCCCTTGTACGCTAATGCGACTTTACCTACCACCAGTTACACCTGTACGCCAGGGAACTACAGTAGTATCCAACGAAGACATACGTCTACGGGGTTGACCAGCAGTTGAGTCTCGCTAAAATGCAAAATTGTCTTGAAACACCCGCAATTAATTTCACCAAAAGAAAACATAGAAGTTAGGAACAATTAGAAAGCCCGCTCTGATCAACCGCTCTTTAGAAAGAGACTGGGATATTATGAGACATTGCAAATAATTAAAAATACGGAATATGTGGTAGGTGTTTTGGTCGATACACTTTGTACTACATCGACCAAAACTCACATAAGTAGGTAGCTCACTGGTTAGCTCGATGTTTCAGACAGTGCGGTAACCCTACGTGTCCACAATACTACGCCGGGAGTGATGTAATCGCTTTTGGATGTGGACTATACGTGTACAGCGTACTTAATATTCCGAGAAAGTAGTTCCGATACGAAAAATGGCAGGGCAACGGGTATGAGGATGCCTTTACATGCGGGTGCCGCCGCCGAGTACTGTTGCATCAAAAGTTCCCCGATTTTTTTCAGTATTTAAGTAAGTGAAGTTTAGTTATTTTATACTAGCTGTGCCCCCCGACTTCGTCCGCGTAGTATTTAACGTTAACGTAACAAAAATTGCGGGATTATCGGGATAAAAGGTATCCTATATGTTAATCCCGGTTATAAACTATCTGTGTTCCAAATTTCATCCAAATCCGTTCAGTAGTTTTTGCGTGAAGGAGTAACAAACATACATCCACACTCACAAACTTTCACATTTATATTATATAGTAGGATTTCGCGTTCCGACTCGGAAATTATCTCGATATTCCTTGCGTAATGCGTACACTATAGAGTAGTGGAATAAAAGTAAATCGGAGATAGGCTCACCGCCTTGTGGTGTATGCGGTTGTCTATCTAGGACGAATAGCTCAACTGAATTGTCTATAACCAGAGATTTGGTCACAAAGCCGTGTACACACAAGAGGACAAATGTCTGGCGACATCGCGACTGGACTGTATATTATATGGACTAGAGAAGTCATGAGATAAGATGACTTCGCGCTCTATCTGTATGTCTGAGACAAATAACGCGAAACAGGAAATTTGTACACGACCGAACAGTTATATGACGTAGGGAAATAAAGATTAACATTAAACTCTCGTGACCAATGTGAATGAGAAAATTCGTTTTATGTTTTGTGTTTACGACTTGATTTATAAAGAATCGGGTTGCTATTGTAATTATTATGAAAATTAATAATCTGTACTGACGATTTAAAATGGTGCAACTGGTGGTACGTCCCATATTTAGGTCACGAGGTTGACACGATTAATAAACGTTTTACCTGCACTGCAGGAGATTGTCAAGTCGAATACGACGCTTATACCAACCACATTCCAAGCTGGTCACAATACTTGATAAGACAATAAGTGTACCTGCCAAAAAGCACGGTCAGCTCGTGCTGTGGAGTTTTCACATAATTCATTTCAATGAACAGTTCCGTGTAACCAATCTTTGTCTGAACATTTGACACGGTCGCGTCGTCCTCTCGGTCGTTACGCACGTTGGCGATGACGTCATTTACGATCTCGCTTACTCATGCAATTAAACAGTTCAACGGCCAGCGATAGTCTGTAATAGTGGACGAGGATTCACCAGTGGACACGAGATGTGGGGTAGAGAAGTATTTGACAAACATTTGCCAACACTCGTTCATTGATAGGTCTATCTCCTAGAATGTGCTGTTTAACTTTTACTAATTAAAAAAGCTATGGACATTACTGTCCAATCTTGTTCATTAATCGTGCAGAATTGCAATTTCGGTTTCAACTCTATTTACACAGAAATCTGAAGGTATCAAATGTTTATTGAATTTATTAGACAGCTGCGTATTCAAGCCAGTATATTTAAGCGTAGGCCGTGCGGGGCTCAGTGCAACTTGTGGTTCGGAGTTTGGTTGCTGTCGAAATACATTTTGGAAGTCTTTTCATGACCTGGTCTGGTCTGGGCCTAAGTGAGATCCCCACATCTAGCGTTGCTTAGGTTGGATTGGTACAGTTAGATTGTTAGTCTGGCGATATTTATGTGTTGATATCAGTTTAACCCCGTAAATTGACCAATAAAATTAACCTTTAAAAACCACCAACCCAAGGTGACAGCTGAGGTCGCAACAGTTTGTCCAGGGAAAACCATCTGCGCCAGCCAGCCAGCCTGCCTAGCACGTGCATGACTCATTTTCCTCATTACGGAGCGTGTTATTGAGGCATCGCGATGCTGACGCGTTTTTGTGCCGTGGCGTGGCGCAATTCAACAAAAAATAATTACTTCGTGTAACGGAGGTTTTCAGGGTCCCCCTTTACTTTTGTCATTAATTTGTAATTAGATTAACTGTCCGAGGCTCGATTAACAAACAAAGTTGTATGCAAAGCTGCTCTATGTTAAATGCATGTGCACCTTATGACATTTTGGTAAACTTTAAAATATGTACCTATATTGGTGATAGTAGAGGGAAACAGAGTTCGAAGTGATGCATATTTATGTTGATAATTTCTAAACCAAATGAGAAAAGAGGAAGTAGGTAACTAATTTAAACCTGAGACTATTATTGCATAATCAAGTAGAGTCAAAAATAGACCGGCTTTACGTCCAGATCGAATCGAAGCGCACCTTTATCATTTCAGAGCCCCCATGTTAGTTTTCCTCCATAAAAATCATGCAAAAAATGCCACAAATTTTTTTTCAGCGGCTCGCGTTCCGCTCACGTCCACTTTTTGACTAGTCGACCGTAGTCGCGCAGACTACAGGTAACGTGACCTCAAAATGTAACTGCGCAGTTTGGAGCTGAGGACAAGGAGCGACACACAACAGACTAGCCGCTCCCATGTCCACCTCGCATTTAGTTCACACCTAATTGTGCGACTTTTATTATTATGAGGTCACATAGCGCGGTCATTACAGCCGAAAGGTCAGCACGTAGGTTAATCTGCATAATATCGATCCCATTCAGGCGGCGGCGGCGGCGGCGTAAACCGTGGAACATTCTTGAATGAATAACTATCCAAATGCAAATGTGATTTTTATGCGTGGGTGCACTTTCAAAACCAATACATGTTCCGTTTCAAAACCTAATAACATTATAAATGCGATCGTCCCACTCCGGGCTAACGTATTAGGTTTAGGTAGGTTTATAGCCTGAATGAATACACGTCGCGTGAGGGGAGGCCCGTGCCCAGAAGTGGGACATTAAAAAGGACTAATGTTTATTAGACATTAAATAATATGGGCAATGCGTTCTTGATTGCTTACTCCACCTTCGTTCGAAATAAATAAGCTTAGAATAGACAGTCCTCCAATGATGGCGCGGGGACAAAGCTGATTGGATATTTATGAATTTCTGGATCTATTCGTTTCGGACATAATGTGCTGAGTTTCATGGGGAGACCTTTTTTGTCCTAGAATAATACAAATTATGCAATCGGTACCTTCTGTACCAAGCACATTTACAATTTGTTTCATGAAAGTTAGAAACTCTTTGATAGTTTTGAAACGTCTGTCGCAATCCAACATTACTTGTATACGTTTTATATATATTTTTATACTATAAGTGAAACCAAAGTAATGTGTTGTGCAATGCATTTTTTTAGGAATCATCTGAGGCTCGTTCATGGCTCGTGGGTGTAGGTTGGGTAAACTCAGATAAAAGGACGTATTGTGTTACGAAACAGGGCGTGGCGGCGGAGGCTTCGCTACTCCCGTCTAACTCGCATCTACTTATGCCCCGTCTGACTTGACTAAGCCAATTAAATGGCGAAACTTGTTAACAACACTAGAAAGTTTATCAATTATGATTTACAACTAATAGTTTTGGAGCTAGAAGTTTGAAAGAAAATCTCTCTAGCCGCGCTTGGATTTAATTAGGCATGCTAAATGAATTTGTTAATAGCGTGTCTGCCGACGCGAAATCGAAAGGCGTGGATTAACAAAGGATTGCAAATTGATAGTAGAGACATATTTTATATTTACAAAAAATCTTCATATGCTTGGCTTGTATTTTGTGATCTAAACATATACTTAAACGGGCTTTGCTTAATATTTATATTTACTGGGTTACTTTGTTGCAGTCTTTTACAGCTGTACGCAATCTTTTTAATTCTACGCACCTAACATTATCAATGTCACTTTCATCTAATCTAGACGAGACGTTATCTATAAATCTCAGTAATAGCTGCAGATGTCCGATATAGCTCGTGAATCTATCCACTCGACCTATCGATCGTGTACTCCATTAAATATTGAAAACCTTTGCTAATAGCATTTTTATTGAACATCGATCGCATTAAACGGTTTATGGGTAAACTGCATGTGAATAATATACCTACTAGTGATGTAACGAATATTCGCATTCGCATTCGCATTCGCGAATATTCGCATATTTTTTGACATTCGCATTCGCATTCGCATTCGCAAGAATCTATGCGAATGTTTTGCGAATGTTTTTTAAAAACAAAAAGGAAATTATGTATAAATGGATATGGAATTTAATACAACTAATAAGAATTATATATTTTTTCAACGAACTTGCTCGTAGGGTAGCACTTATTGCACCATTTTAGGTTCATAAAGCAGATTATTACGCACTAGTGCTATTGGCATTACATTTAAAAAAATCTTAGTAAAGATTTATCCTAAAAATAATAAGCATTTTTATAAAATAAATAAACAATGTTTATTAAAATATTATAAATACATTTATGTATTAATATTATTTATATAAACATTCGATTTAATATATTTCAAATAGTATAATAATTGTTAGGGGCCTTGCCAGACTCATAGATAAATATAACTTGCCAAATGCATGTCAGACTACGCATACTATAGGGTTTCGTAGACATCCCGCCACGTTTCGATAATATGGAACCTCAAAAATAAAGTTATGTCTTTTTTATTGATATAAAACATCTCAACGGATGAATTTCTGCGAAATAAATTAACTATTGGCTACCGTATGAATAAAATAGTAAGATTCAGTTACTAAATTTATTAAACTGGCATTCATAGACATCTTGTCTTAATCTTAAGCAAAGTGACATGAAGCTTTATTTTCTTTTTGGACTAATGAAAAGTTCTAATAAGGAGCTGTAATTCAAATAATTAAGTTGTGATTAGACTGGGTGCACAATCAATAGCGTGTGGGTTTGAGACGCAGTCTAAACTTTAGTTCTTTTCAAAATTGATTATATTTATATTTAAAAGTAAAGAACTATTTCTTTCCTATAATAAACCATTAATAATGTGGTCCTAATTTAAAGGATAAATCCGCTATTCACGTAAAAAAGGCCACTTTGTAGCTCAGTATTTCGTAAATGGGAATTAATATTGAAAATCTGACAAAGAATCCTTTAAATTATTTTAAAATACCTACTGAACAATACATTAAATCCATGACCGTTATTTGAAGCTTACTTCGTTTGAGATAGGCCCTGTCAGTTTTCCGCTTCCGTCTTCCTTCTCTTTCTACCCCATGCATCTATCTTGCTCACTCATTCACTCCCCACCAGGCAGGGCCATGAGCGTTGGAAGCTCGTTGGCAATTTTTGAATCATTGGCGTCTAGTTTTCCGCCGCGAACAGTTGTCTAGCAGAGCTGAGCTAAGACAACCTAATTTTTATTTAAATTTATTCTTCCATTACTTTATAGTGTTAAATTATTGTGTGGTTTGTACCTACATTGCAGTATCTACATGTGAGTATTAACCAAACGTATTGTAATCTAACGGGTTTACCGTTCGTGCATTGCCTATCTAAAATAAGTGTAACATCCTATTTTAGAACTTTACAATGCATTCGTTTTATTTGAAATTTTGTTTTCTACCCTCAATTCATATTATTAAGTAAATATAATTCTACTCTTTTATTAGAACATGAATAGTATTTGTGCATATTATATGATCTTGTTACCTTGTGTAATTAAGTAATTGTTTGAATATTTTACCCGTATGTCCTATAAATTATTTTAATTGCTATTCTATCCGTAATTTTGAACTGCGGGTGCTGAATATTTTTACTAGATAGAAAATACATTCGTAGGATGGACGAGGTACATGAAACGTCAAACGACGTAGATATAGGACCGTCGACATCGATGCCTCAAGGTTCATCCGCGCCATTGAAGACGGTTCGTTTTCAGCGAGTTTCTCGCAATCAAGCTGGACTATCTGGAAGTTCGTCTAGTAGTAATTCTAGTGCTAGTAGTGATTCTAGTTCCTCTAGCACCTCTTCGAATAAGCGATCCCGCCGAAGGAGGCGTCGTCATCGGTACAAAAACAGGGGGGGCAAACACAATCGGAAAACGAACAAGTTGATAAACTAACCCGGCAGGTCGATGAACTTCGCCAGTTAGTCGTACCTTGTGGTGCCGCTTGTTTCGAACATGGAAATCAATTTGCTCACACCGCTACACCTGTAGGCGAGTCTTTAGTTGCCGATAATATTAGTGATTCGTTATATAAAGAACTTAAGGAGACTGTTCAAGGCTCGCAGCCTGCTCAACTAAAATTTAATTTTGATATTGAAACAAAACTTAAAGAACCATCAGTCCCAAAGGCCCCCGAAAAGTACCTCGAGACCCTTCAGGATATTCAATATTTTGATAAACAAGAATGGTGTAAGGTAAGGTATGCCGAAGTGCAAAAATTATATAACCATACCCCGGGCTTTATAGATCTAGAGGTGAACGAAGAAATAAAATAATACGATAACTTACGCCACCTCGCCTATGGGGACAAGTCTTATGCTGCGCTTACCTATTGTGCCCTCAAACAAAGAGAAGAAGCCCTTGCCTCTTGTTTCGGAGAGCTACTCTCATGGGCTGGTAATGAGAGTGGCTTAAACGTGCAAAATTTTCACGAAAAACTGAATGAACTCTTTTCCAAAGGAGAGTATCATAAGGTTTCATCGGATTTACTGCAGTTAATTTGTGGCCATAGGGCTGAAATGATTCAAATGCGACGAGATGGAGTCACGAATAATTTACGAGACCCATTAATTAAAGCTAAGATTCGCAATATTCCTCCGTCTAATCAATTCCTATTTAACCCGGAGGCTTTTGCAACTACTTTGGAGAAGATTGGAGGAGTGAAAAAAGCTTTTCTTCCGTTAAATAAGCCAAATAGTGGTTCCGCTTCGCAAGCGGGTACCAGTAAGACGGTGCAACACTCCTCGCAGGGGTTGACTTGCCACCAGGGACCCAAGCTGGGTACCATCCGCGGATGTTGCGCACCTTTGCCACATCCTTCAAATTTTTCACATCCCTCGCAGGGTTACTATCATGACCGTTCTGTACAAGGACGTGTAAACCAGAGCGCTGACCGTCGCACGGTCACACACGGAACAAGAAGCTCCTTTCGCTCTCAAGGTGACAGACAAAATAATAGAGGCCAAGGTAAGGGAAATCGTAAACGAGGAGGATCTTTCGATCGTGGTTCCGGTAACAAAAGACGAAGATTATGACTCGAAGGTTTTTCGGGCGGGCCGTTTGAAGTTTTACCACAATCAATGGAAAGCTATGGGTGCGCCCCGTCTTTTACTCCGTATTATAAAAGGGTACCGCATACCCTTTCTAGAAAAACCTCCTCTAATATTGCCGGATCTGAAAGGCGATTTATTCCGCACGACAGAGTCGCCCGAAATGTCATCTGTGGTTGCTCGGATGAAAGGCCAAGGAGTGCTCGAGGCAGTACGACCCTCTCCAAGCTTTCTATTGACAATGTTCCTGGTGCCAAAGAGCGACGGTTCCTGTCGGCCGATTTTCAATCTCAAGGCCTTAAACGAGTATATATACGTAGATCGTTTTCGCCTCATCAATGTGTGTCGGGTTCCGGATTTCCTCCAGCCGAACGATTGGCTGTGCAAGGTGGACCTTTCTCAAGCGTATTTCCACTTGCCTATCGCCCAAGGTCACAGGAGGTTTCTATGTCTAATATACAAAGAGGAACTGCTTCAAATGACGTGTGTCCCCTTCGGCCTTTGTACTGCGCCAAAAATGTTCACCTCCTTGACAAACTGGCTAGTCTGAACGCTAAGGGAGCGAGGGTTGCGAATAATTGTATATTTGGACGATTTCCTAATCGCTCATCAAAGTTATCACACCTTGCTGCTTCATGTACAGACACTATTGGACAGACTAAGCTATCTGGGAGGGCAGATAAACCTAGAGAAGTCTGTTGTATCACCACAAAAGTCCCTTGCCTTTCTAGGCATAGTCTGGGATCCGTGGTCAAACAAAAAATACCTCCCAGAAGACAAAATTGTCAAAGTCACCAACAAGGCCCGGGAGATTTTAGAAGAAGGGGAAGTAACATTAAAAAGCGTACAGAGCATAACAGGTCTCTTGAATTTTGCAAGCTTCGCTGTTCCCAGAGGCAGGTTACACTATCGGAATCTCCTCAGACTGCTGAATTACCTTTTAGCCAGACCAGATATAAAAAAAGTTCATCTTCCAGTCGAAGTCCAGATCGAATTGGAATGGTGGCTTCAAAATTGTCACCGATCCTTGGCAATTCATTTTCCACCGGCAAGTCATTTTATAGCCACAGATGCATCCGATTTGGCATGGGGAGCTCAGATAGATGGATTTCCAATATCGGGAGCTTGGACCAGCCACGAGAAAAGATTGCACTGCAATCTGTAGGAAATGTTGGCTTTTCTGAAGGTGCTCGAGACTCAGGGCCATACTCTTCGTCAGTCTACGGTTCTCCTTCAGTGCTACAACCGAACAGTGGTTTCTTACCTTCGGAACGAAGGGGGAACGAGGTCTTTGTCATTAATGGATCTAACCACCAGAGTGTTTCATCTCTTGGAGATCCATCAAATTCACCTAACGCCCCATCACATTCCGGGCATTTACAACACCCATGCCGATCACCTGTCCAGGCACAAGTCTCCACCAGAATGGAATTTGTTGCCTCATTGCACAGAGAAGGTGTTTCGGAAATTCGGGACACCAGTAGTCGATCTTTTTGCCTCGGCTCGTGCACACGTGGTGACCAATTATGTTTCCCTGAATCAGAACGACAAACGGGCGCTATTATACCACGATGCCTTTTCCCAGACCTGGAATTATCACCTGGCGTGGATCTTCCCGCCGCCTTACCTAGTCCCCAAGATACTGGCACATTTGAACTCGGCGACAGGAATATTTTTAGTGGTAGTCCCACGGTGGCACCGAGTGTTTTGGCGGCCGGATTTGAAATCTCTGGCTTTAGCAGCCCCGTTCACGTTGACCAACTTGAATCGGAGCCTTGTGGACACGAGAACCGGCCAGCCTCCTCCCAAAGTACTGGAGATGACACTAGAAGTTTGGAAATGTGGGGGTGGTCGCGGAACTTAATGGGATGGAGCAAAGCGCAATTACAACTATTGCAGTCTTCGTGGCGCCCCTCAACACGAAAAACTTACAAAGCCGCTTGGAATAGATGGCTTGATTGGTCCAGAAGGCACAATGTTGATCCTTTGCAGCCGTCAGGGTCAGTGATGGGCAGATTCTTGGCCGATTTACATCTGGTTGACAAACTAGCCTATAACACAATTCTCCTACATAAGTCGGTTGTGGCTATGTTATCTAATACAGATAATTCGGAGCAACTTAGCTCTAACATAATAGTGAGACATGTATTAAAATCAATATCCTTAAAAAAACCAGTACCTAGAAAGCCTCCCATTTGGGATATCGACATTTTGTCAGCGTTCTTGAAAACAGCCAAAGTGGATGTAACAAATATGTTTGCAACCAGTAGACATACAGCAACGCTTCTCTTGTTGTGTTCAGGGAGACGAGTCCACGATCTCACGGTATTAGCAGTGGACGAGGAACACCTTATCGAAAATAAGGATGAACAGGTTTTATTGCCAAAATATGGTTCTAAAACGGACAGCGCTGACCACAATCTGGTTGGAGATTATTCACTAATACTGACCATAAGAACTTGGACCCTGTATACTGGGTAAGACAGACAGTGAAACTCCTTAATAACAGACGGGAATCGGCTGGTTGCAACAACCTTTTCACTACAATAAGAGGCCCGATCAAAGGCGCTTCACGAACCATAATCGCAGGATGGATTAAACGTTTGTTATTAGAAGCTGGTATAAGTGCTACGCCCGGAAGCATGCGCTCAGCTGTTGCATCTAAGAACTGGTCGGATAATTTTCCCCTAGATGAAATTTTATCAAGAGGTAACTGGCGATCGAGTAATACCTTCACGCGGTTCTATAGACGAGAGATCATGCCAACCGCTTCTAAGGCAACTATTACTCGTATGTTTGATCCAGTCAATTAAGAAATGTAAAGTACCTTACCTTACCTCGAATTATAATGTATACTTAGAAATCCTCATCGATTACCGATTGTTTTTATTGTGAATTTAATTATGTCTAGAACGACAAATAAACCAGTTTTTTTTGGTGAAATACCTACTTATCTTGGTTCTTTTATTGTTCTTTTCTTATTGGTACGATATACGACCTTTCATCTACCTATTTAGAATCAGTATACACATTTTCAAGGCCAGAAGTTGCTAATTGTATTAGACCCTCTGGACCAGTTTAACACAGGTACTGCAGACACTGTCATGCTCACCTTTCCATGTCCACTTAGCTCTTTCACATTGGCATCCACCACCACCAGGCGATAACAAACACGTCTCAAACGAAGTAAGCTTCAAATAACGGTCATGGATTTAATAGGAGCGTTTTACCTTACCATAAAACGCTTATTAAATACTTACCTTATTTGAAGCTTACGCGTTAATGCCTGCCTGGTGTTTTCGACTCAATGATTCAAAAATTGCCAACGAGCTTCCAACGCTCATGGCCCTGCCTGGTGGGGAGTGAATGAGTGAGCAAGATAGATGCATGGGGTAGAAAGAGAAGGAAGACGGAAGCGGAAAACTGACAGGGCCTATCTCAAACGAAGTAAGCTTCAAATAAGGTAAGTATTTAATAAGCGTTTTATGGTAAGGTAAAACGCTCCTATTATGATACACTCGAGAGGGTGAGTAAACATTTTTTCACTGCCGTTTCTTAAGTATGGGAGTTACAATAAAATAACTTTTCAATAATTATTGTGATGTCAGAGGGACGGGCAGATGGACATTCATTCATCCATTCCACGTTATAGTTCACTTGTACATAATGCACTTTTAACTTATATTTGAATAAAAAAAAAATTGTAGGAACTGTCTTGAGGTAGGCATCAAAATTATAAATAGGATCTTTCCCTATTGATCTTGTTAGTCTAATTAAAATATTAACAAACTCAATAAAATTTGAATATCAATTACAATTATTTGATTTATGCATTAATACTAAGCTACCCTGAAATCAAAACAAATCTCTTCGTATTTACTTCATGTGACTAACATCGTTCTTTCAACCTGTGTATCTGTCTGTGGTATCGTAGCACCCAAGCGGATGACCCGATTTAAAATTTGTTTTTTTTTAGAAAGGTATTCTGACCGAGAGTGTTCTTAGCTATGTTTCATGAAAATCGGTTGAGCCGTTTGAAAATTATCAGCTCTTTTGTAGTTTAAAAGTCGTCACAACTTTAAATTTTTAAGTTTTAAATTCTTCTCTTTAAATTTTTATTTGAAAGTCAACATTCGCATTCGCATTCGCATTCGCGAATGTTGGAGCCAAATATTCGCATTCGCATTCGCATTCGCGAATGTCAAAAATTCAACATTCGTTACATCACTAATACCTACCTATAAAGTAGATGGCAATAGATACAAGTGAGTCGAAGGTTTACCTTGGAAAAACAGGGGCATGGGTTTGATTCTCAGCCTCGAGTTATTTTATTGTGGGTAAGCCTTGGAATATACTCTATTAATTGAGGGCATGACATGTTTTTATTTTCTGAATAAGACTCAAATTGTTTTCAGGATTCTTCGAAACATAATGTAATTATCATTTCGTTCTCCGCGTAAAATGCTAAATTTTCAGAACATTAGAAATATGAAATTTTAAGAATATCCGGGATTAGACATTTTTGGAATAGGACTTTTAAAATAAACACTTTATAGCATGCTAGACATTTGAGAATTGGACATATTACACCAAGATCATTATTTATAAATGGTTACCGTAAACTGTAGCTGAAGTCTACTTCAGCTTAGGCATTCACTCTGTCATCATCAGTCTTTCTTGCATATGAGACTGTCCGTGATTATGCGCATGCAAGTAGGTCAAAACATATGCTTACAAAATAGGGGAACAAAGCTTAGGGGTACGAACCTTTGCTCGTCCACGATCTTAAGGTATTAAAGGAATATGAGGGGGTGTTTCACAAGCAAAATAAAAGGATTGTATAGCGTCGTTTGTGTGCAGGAAAACCCCGCGTGATTTATTTGATTTTGAATGTTAATGTGATCGATCGCTTGTTGTCTGCAGGGCGCGGAGGACAAACTGAACATGATCCGGGCGTACCGCAGTCAGGTGGAGAAGGAGCTGCGCGACATCTGCTCGGACATCCTCAGCGTGCTCGACAAACACCTCATCCCCAGCTCACAGACCGGCGAGTCCAAAGTATTCTACTACAAAATGAAGGTAAACACGACACCGCTGGCATTTATTACACCCAGGTAGGCTTCAGGCATGGACATTGACTGAAATTGGCCTTACTGTTGACGCAGCTGTAATAATAAAATGTTGCTGTCGGTGGAGATTTAAATTGAGCGCAACGCCTCATAACAAAATGCATGATACAATTTCTATGAGGATGGACTTAGTGTTTGAATAGTGTTTAGACTATTAATGTGTTGTAATCTTTGTGCTGCAGGGTGACTACCACCGGTACCTGGCCGAGTTCGCAACGGGCAACGACCGCAAGGAGGCGGCCGAGAACTCGCTGGTCGCGTACAAGGCCGCCTCCGACATCGCCATGACGGAACTGCCTCCCACACACCCCATCCGCCTCGGGCTCGCGCTCAACTTCTCAGTGAGTACACGCGCACTCGACATGCAATATTCGGTACACTTGCACCTGTACTGATAGTACACATGGAATTTAAGAAGTATCACTTTGATATCACTTTACTAGCCCTGACTACGTATTACCTTTATTTATGAAAACTATTATATGGTCTTTATAAATAGTTAAAATATGTTTTAGAATTATGATTAGTGCACACCAATATAATATTATTTCCTCAATTTAATGGTACCATGATTATGTTGATAAATAATACAGCTCACAACAACAAGACGAAAGTAAGTTAAATATAGGAAACATATTTCACGAAATATTGCACGGAGCAATGACGTGTGAAGTTAGAAACATATTTGCCGAGTTAATCATCGTAAACAGCACGCGTCAGCGCTGCTGTGATGTCATGGCGCACAGAATAACATCCTATGTGTTATAGAGCCGCCCTTTCGAGAACAAATTTTTGGTAAAAATTGTTACTTTTTTAAAATTAATCATTTGAGGAAAATTGGAGCCATTTCCACATTATATTCTGTGGTGATGATGTCACAAAACAACTAAATGAGGAATATAATGAAGTATGACTTATGTACATACTTTTATCACCTTGTGGGATGAATTTCATGCTTTCTCAGTCAACTAGTCCGTTAGCTTGCAGTTATCAAAGCATAAGTTATTTATCATCTGTAATATAATGATTAATATAATTAGATTCCCTCAATAAATTTCATTTGATAATGTAATTAATAAAATTACATACCTTAATTTGAAACAATCGCATGATGATAAAATGAAATACATCAAGTGACTTGTTTCTTGATGCATTCCTCGGAATGTTTCGAAATTAGTTTTTTCTGCTCACAGTTTTCAGAAACACTGAAAAATGCAGTTACTCTGATCAATAAATTAAACATGGAGATTAGCTTATAGTAGACTCTGATATTAGATCAGTAATCCATAGACTCTGATTAAACGTGCCGTCACCGTAGTGCTAACCTTAATCCGCGCGATACGCCGCTCGTAAATACGTAATAACGACGCGACACCGGCTCTGCGGGTTTAATGAGATCGTCTCGCCGACTTGTTCTGAGCAGGCGGCTATCCGTATCGATTTAGCGTGATGAGAAGCATATACTATTAGAATACTTAGGAGGTTTTTGATGACACATAAACAGTCAAAGTCAGGAATAGTACTTGGGGGTTTGGTTCAGTATCGGCCATAAACATTAAATGGTCAAATAATTTGATCTAAATCTGAACAGTTTATTTTTCCGTCAAATTTAAAAAAAAACATGCAGAATGCCTCCTACTCGTATATGCAGTTTACTATGTTTTCTAAGCCATTGGATGTGTTCTAAAGCCCGGAACACGAAAATTTAGTTATGATAAATATTCATAACATTCCTGCAACTAAGAAAATTTGATAAATACATAAAAGTATGTCATCACTAAGCATCTACCCATCAGCTACTTTCATTATTTAGAACTTGTGGAACCCTGTATACTTACATATAGACTGATATTTTAATTGCGACATTGTAACCTATCACTATTACGGCAATGACATTTTCTGAAATCTAAACTAAATCCTTGCTGTTTATTCTCATATTCAATATCTGTTTTATGTGCTAACAAACACCGTTGTTTGAATCGTACTTAGTTATTATAAAGTTAATAAATTCTAACGATATTGAAAGTCAGGAAACATGATGTCTCCTTGGCTTGGTGCCAATGAATTCCATCCATGTATATCCAGAGCATCATATTTCTTTCATATAAGCGAAATTCATATTGGAATCCGTAAGTAACCTTGTTACATATTGTGCTATTATGATAGGTCATTATTGGTAGCATATAAAAGCCGCATTATGAATAAACCAGGCTGTAGTGTTTTTGAGGATCTATGAGAGGAGGAATTTATGAAATGGCAAGTTCATTTGTAATTTCTAGAAGATATTCAAATGTTTTAATATTGTATTGTAAAAGTTAAGCAATAAGCTGGCGGTTCCACTGAACCGGCGACATGCTCGCGTCACACGATAGTCTATCTGCCGCTATCTCTGGCTATTTTCCAGTGGAGTTCAAGGTCGCCACCCGAGTATAATTTCAGTGATCTTTCATTATCAAATGCTCCGAAAGTTTTATTATACCATACACTAATACTTTATACTGATAAAAATGAGGCACTTTATATTCTAGCCCATAATATATGATTCTACAAATAGTGTAGTAATTATAAATACGAACTTTTAATAGCTTATTTAAGATTTTATTTGAACTATAAAATAAAATGCATTGGAGTTTTAACATATTTAGGTTTCTGAATAACACTGAAATTATCAACACACTTGACAAAATAAATACTAACTATAAGTTCCATGAAACATTGCCCAGGCCCTACAGTGGTATTTTATGAAAACGTTGGGGTTTGACTGCCGGAAAATCCCATAGCTAAATTGTCTTGGAACTCACAATGAAATAAGAAAATTAAATAAATCTACCTCTCCATTGCTAAAAGGAATACAATGTCCGTCCATTACTAATTATTAATATCTGTAAATGCATGTTAAACATGACACCTGTAACTAATGTTATCCATTCTGTGTTCAGGTATTCTACTACGAAATCCTGAACAGCCCGGACCGCGCGTGTCGGCTGGCGAAGGCGGCGTTCGACGACGCGATCGCCGAGCTGGACACGCTGTCGGAGGAGAGCTACAAGGACTCGACGCTCATCATGCAGCTGCTGCGGGACAACCTCACGCTGTGGACCTCCGACATGCAGGGCGACGGCGAGTCCGGTACGTGACGGCACCGCGCTGCCCACTGTCCGCTGGCCCTACTGTAGCGTGGCCACTGTCCGCTGGCCCTACTGTAGCGTGGCCACTGTCCGCTGGCCCTACTGTAGCGTGGCCACTGTCCGCTGGCCCTACTGTAGCGTGGCCACTGTCCGCTGGCCCTACTGTAGCGTGGCCACTGTCCGCTGGCCCTACTGTAGCGTGGCCACTGTCCGCTGGCCCTACTGTAGCGTGGCCACTGTCCGCTGGCCCTACTGTAGCGTGGCCACTGTCCGCTGGCCCTACTGTAGCGTGGCCACTGTCCGCTGACCCTACTGTAGCGTGGCCACTGTCCGCTGGCCCTACTGTAGCGTGGCCACAAGAGACGTCTAAACCCACTGCACCGAAATAACCTCGTTTCTTGGTGGCGTTGGCAGTGGATAAACGCTCTTTTTAACCGACTTTTCTAATAATGTGGGGCCAGTAGAGGGTGTGCCCGTGAATAGTAAATAATCAGCTTAGGGATGGTGTTTGTAAACACGAGAGACTGTGAGACATGCTGGAAGGATTAGAAGTACTGCCTCTGAAGTGATTCCTAGCTAGGCCTGGAAGCAGGGTGACAGCCGCTGATGTATTTTTTTTATGTTGAGTATAATCAATGTTACAAATGAAGTGTCAACTTGACCTCGCTCGATTGATATTACACTTGAAATAACTTTCAGATAACGTTATCTTCACCAATGACATTTATATGTGCTAATTGTCGTCATTAAACGAATGTGTTTGCTCTTGTTTGTCGGCGTCAACTAATCGTGGTGTTTGTCCGTTGCAGGTGAGACCGAACAGAAAGAACAAGCACAAGACGTGGAAGATCAGGACGTGTCGTAATACCTTTTAACATTCTATTTAAATATAATAAAAAAATAACTATAGTATCACGTAAGACCCAGCCCTCAATGACAACCGGTTGTATGGTACTCCTGCAAATCTCACCGTGAACTCGCCCGGACAACCCTCCCCCGTCCCCCTCGCCCTGCCTCTCCTGCCCCTCCACACCGAACACAAATTATCTGTTGGAGCCCGTTGTAACAACGCGACATTACATAATATACATGATAACGTTTCGTTTATGTATCGTGTCAAATTATCTACAAGTAATATACATTATTAATATGTACTTCTTTTGATATATTTGTTTTCAATTACGAAAAAAATAATGTTTAAGAAAAAGTACTTTGGTATTGCATTTTAACTGTATGTTCTGCGATGTATTTTCATATCTGTAACTCGATTGATCTCTAGCGACGTTGACTAGCTCGCACGGGCGCCGCCCGCGCCGCCCGCGCGGGATCGTCTCTAACACTTGTACGCTAATAGACTTGCATCTTCCGTGCGGCTACTCTGTAAGGTGGGAATTGTAAATTTTCTAAGTATTTTATACCGTGTGTAAAATTAATGTATTTAAAAACTCTGTTGATACTTGAATCGAGCACCGTAGCGGCAAGGATGTTTAATGAAATATACAAAACAAATATAACTATATTTAATAGTGGGATACATTAGTGAGTCGGTATCGTCGCGTATGTCGATCTAGTGTTTACTTTGTACTCGCATCTCCGTGTCGATTCGGTCTGCACAAATAGTAGTTTTATACAATGGACGTTTAATCTCGTGGCTAGGTTGTTGTTTTGAGACTGTTGCTAGTTCGTATTAGTCGGTTCCGTGCGGGGCGCGCCAGGGCCGGGCTGGCCGGGCCGGGCCGGGCCGGGCTGGCCGGGCCGGGCCGGCCGCGCGGCCGCCAGTCTTCCGCGCGCCCTCGCTGCATTTGTATACATTGAATCATTTATTGATATATTTTAAAGGATAAACAACATTATTAGGGTGGTAATAATGTAGTGACTTGCAATATTTAGCTAAGTGATGCGGCGTCACCCTGTTGGCCCGCGCGGGCCGCTGTGGCCGCTATGGCCGCGCGGGCCCCCGGCGGGGTGGCCGTGGCTGAGCTTACATAGATTTAAAGACATGTCGATGTACCCGCGCTTCGTTCGTATTACTACATTTGGAGTATTCACATTTGAATTGCTTTAATTACTTACGAGTATTGTGATAGAGATTTTGTATATTTTAATTTATTTTTTTTAATTTCGCAAGTTCTCGAAAATTGCTGTAGCGCTACGTCTTACGGTGGAACAGGACAAACGGTAGTTGTGAAGTTGTGCTAGGTTAAGGTGAAGCACTTGGGGAAATTATTTATTGCGCGCGTCGCGGCCGGCGACCGCCTGGGACTGCCTACTCGAAGACATTCCATCTTCCTGATACCTGTTTACAGTAAATATCTGGCCGATGTTCGTTGAACTGCTCCAAATTGTACAGTGGCATAGCGGCGTCGAGCAAGTGCGTGCCCGAGTAAGATATTAGCGTTATGTTATTTGAATTTGTAATATTGCATATATTTTGTTAATTTATCCACAAAAATACTGATGCAATTAGCCTTAGTGTTATGCAATATTGATTTATGTCCTACCAACTACATGGAAATTTATTGTAAATGACAGTGTAAATCTAATAATAAAAATTCAAAAGTCCACAGCTTGGTTTCACTCACTTTGTAACAGACACGCACACATTTCCTTGTAAAAAGAAAAATACCAAATTACATACAAAAGAAATTCTTTATTGCACAGGGATATTCAAAATACTTCATTGGATAACAATCTGATATTACTTACATTCGACGCACGCTATGGCATCAATCCAGTGCTGCACCGTGTCGAGTGAACACTGCCTCTTATTATACACAAATATACATACGATTCCGTTACATACATTATTATTTATATAAATTTACCAAACATTTAAATATACAACAGGCAGGGCAGTGACTTTCACAAAAGCGTGGACACTGCAAGATTAACATTATAAAGCTGCTTCAGGTAAGCCTGTAAGGTCGACATAGAGCAAAGCGAAAACATCAGTAATCAGGACCCTACTTCCTGCGGTAACTACCATGAGCTATACGCATTTTAACTCGCTAGCCGCTAGCATCTCCGCAAACGTCGGAATGGCAAATTATATAGCGTCCGTATCGGCCAACTAGGAAACTAACGATCTGGACATTATTTTACATAGACGGTAGCAACTCTAGCAAACGTAACGTATAAACAAACTCATGGCAGTTACAGGAATAATAGAGCCACCTTATTGACTATTGCACTTTGATGGACAGTGGGCTAGCTCCGAAGGAGAGTGCTTTGGTATGGAAGTGAAAAGACATCAATGGCATCACACCATGCTGGCATATGATAATACATTTTAGTCGTTATATGATAATATACATGCCCTAATTTAATCCTCCCTGGGTGGGTATTCGCACCATAACACATTGGTGAAACGTGTAGCTAGTGCGACGAATAAATAACAATATCGACTAAGGGCAATCAAATCATTTTAAATTTCACTAATTAACTATTAAATTATAATTCGTATTATAGTACTAAATAATTAAGGAATCATTAGCGAAACGATCGCGCGCACCGCATTGTAATATCAATACAATAAATATTGTTTCTAATACTTATACATCGATCTCACTAGAATTTAGGCTTTCCGACGTTGTGCCCTAGTAAGCGGTATGATTATAATATTGATGTGACATTGAGCCCGTTCAGCGGCGCTTCAAGCTCGCGGAACAAACATTTATTGATTATTTATTATAATTATGTTCTACTTAATATCGCGAATAAAACGTTTATAACACTAGATCGCACTAGAAGAATATATTATTTTTATTTGCGTTATATTTCGTATCCTATTATAAGGACGAACATTTTTCTAATAACGTCGAGAAAAAGCTCGAGGTATACCCACCTTGAATAGGAGATAGATCCTTTCACTAAGGTACAAAATATAACGCACGTATCACTATAGTTAATTAAATATAAAATAGTTAAATGAGTAAAATATAGCACATCACGTTCATTATAATTACATCACATCAGTCTCGATTAACATTTAAATTATAACACTAGGCGACACCGGGCGACGCGCTTTTATGTTTTGTTCTATCACACGAACTGGGTAAGAAGACTTGCTAATAGAAATAATTTCATTTTAGATGTTGGCAACACTATTTATTTCAACATACCATCAGAGCAAGGTTTTAGTTGAATACAAGTAAAATGGTACATTTTTTGTAGCTAAAGAAAAACTAAATTCTTAAATGTTGCCAATATCTGAAAATAAATCAAGAGAATTCGAAAGTGCACCCATACGCCTGTAGCGGCGTGTTCGCACCAACACTGTTCATAACTTTTATAAAACAAACAACAAGGAATGTAATACAAACTATTCAATCATAATTCATAACAGACAAACAAAACAATTTATACAAAAATAAACCTTACGAAATTCAGTTTTTTAATACCCAACAAAAAATACAATTGAAGATGTTAAAATAGATAAGAGTATGTTTTATTTTATCGTAGAATCGCTTTTTGGGAGTTCAATACAAATAAAAATACATGGTGTTTGTAACAGCAATTTGTGGTCGAGAAGAATAACAGAGTATTAATCGCCTGTTCAGCCGCAGGCGGCAACTCGTCCTAGCATGCATACGTACCGTCTACGTATTGCACGCCGAGACAGGACTGTTACAGTGCTGCATTTACAATTTATAACAGGAATGATATTTAACTTGGAAATATAAGCTTGTCAAAATGTGATTACTGTATTGAATAATACATAAATGACCACCATAATATAATTAATGTTCAAATTTGAGCATTTACATAAGTGGTCCCCAACGAGTGATCACTTTTTCTTCACATAAAGCCTTCAACTGTAACATTATCGCAACATTCACATCGATCTAGCGCATTCCGTTCGATAGCTCGCACTCGCGCGGCTACGCGATGGAGCACATCTTCTTGAGGTCGTTGTCGTCGGGGTCGAGCAGGTCGGCGGCGCGCGCGGCGGGCTCGCGGCCCGCCACGTCGGGCAGGTAGGGCCCGCCGTCCAGCCCCTGCCGCTCGTAGAACAGCAGGTAGGCGGCGGCGGGGTCGATGGGCGGCCGCGCCCCCGCCCCCGCCCCCGCCAGCTCGCGGCACGAGCTGTCGTTGTAGCACAGCCACGCGCCCGACGGGTTGCGCGCGTACGCCACGTAGTGCCCGCCGCTCAGCTGCCCCGAGTGCGACTGCGCATGACAACGATAACGATCACGTTATACACATTTATATGTCCGTAGAATGCGGAACACCTCACATCAGGGGGTTCGTATTAATTTTAAACGTATTCAAATATACCGATCAAGTTATTTAATGTCTCCTTCAAAGAGGGAATACATTAACAAGGAAAAGCTGCGAGTTTCCTCTAGGGGCGCTGCTGTGAAATATATAAAGAGATTCTTTCATTCGAATTGTATTTGATGCTGTCAATAGGTGTAAACGACACAGGCAACGCAGCGAGAGAGTATCAATGTAAAAAAACGATAACTTAATATATTTAAATAGCTCACCACAACAGCATACAATCTGTACTTGAGATCGAACGGGTCCTGGCCCGGCAGCAGGTGGTGCTGGTGGTAGTCGACCAGGTTGTCGTCCAGCACAGGCGTGGTCACCAGGCTCGTCGACTCGAGCCGCTCCCTGCCGCCGGGCTCCACTGACGACCTTCTTCTGCGTTCTACTTTCGGTCTCGGTTTGGGCGGGTCCTTGGCGGCCGCGGCGTCGTCCTCGCCGTCAGATTCCGAGATCGGGTCGTCGACGAACACGGAGGAGCGCCGCTTGAATATGTTGTTGATCTCCATGTGGCGCAGGATGGTCTCCTGCGGGACCGACGCCAGGTACGCGGTCGGGTCGAAGTCTTGGAACGGGAAGTTGACGACCTTCTGCGACTTGATCCATTTGTTGTTGACGTATTGGAAACGTTTCAGGTGAATTATCTGTAAAAGAAAATGTTTGCAGTGACTATTACCGCTCGGGTGGTTGCGGGTACGATCACGCAAATTTCAGTATTTACGTAATTTACTCTAGTATATGTCACTAAGATAGTCTCCGATACGTTAACTTAGAAAACGTAACGTCGGTGCTTAGTTTGGGACCATACTAGTCATAGCTGCGGCAGTTGGCGCAGTGGTAGCGCTGCTCCAGGCGCTCGGCGCCGGTGAAGGCTCGCAGGCAGGAGGCCAGGTCCCTGCGGTATAGTTACAGTACCAGGACGGGCGGCAGGCGCCATATCTGCAGCTTCTTGGTGGCGGGCTGCGCGCTGCGGCAGTTGGCGCAGTGGTAGCGCTGCTCCAGGCGCTCGGCGCCGGTGAAGGCTCGCAGGCAGGAGGCCAGGTCCCTGCGGTATAGTTACAGTACCAGGACGGGCGGCAGGCGCCATATCTGCAGCTTCTTGGTGGCGGGCTGCGCGCTGCGGCAGTTGGCGCAGTGGTAGCGCTGCTCCAGGCGCTCGGCGCCGGTGAAGGCTCGCAGGCAGGAGGCCAGGTCCCTGCGGTATAGTTACAGTACCAGGACGGGCGGCAGGCGCCATATCTGCAGCTTCTTGGTGGCGGGCTGCGCGCTGCGGCAGTTGGCGCAGTGGTAGCGCTGCTCCAGGCGCTCGGCGCCGGTGAAGGCTCGCAGGCAGGAGGCCAGGTCCCTGCGGTATAGTTACAGTACCAGGACGGGCGGCAGGCGCCATATCTGCAGCTTCTTGGTGGCGGGCTGCGCGCTGCGGCAGTTGGCGCAGTGGTAGCGCTGCTCCAGGCGCTCGGCGCCGGTGAAGGCTCGCAGGCAGGAGGCCAGGTCCCTGCGGTATAGTTACAGTACCAGGACGGGCGGCAGGCGCCATATCTGCAGCTTCTTGGTGGCGGGCTGCGCGCTGCGGCAGTTGGCGCAGTGGTAGCGCTGCTCCAGGCGCTCGGCGCCGGTGAAGGCTCGCAGGCAGGAGGCCAGGTCCCTGCGGTATAGTTACAGTACCAGGACGGGCGGCAGGCGCCATATCTGCAGCTTCTTGGTGGCGGGCTGCGCGCTGCGGCAGTTGGCGCAGTGGTAGCGCTGCTCCAGGCGCTCGGCGCCGGTGAAGGCTCGCAGGCAGGAGGCCAGGTCCCTGCGGTATAGTTACAGTACCAGGACGGGCGGCAGGCGCCATATCTGCAGCTTCTTGGTGGCGGGCTGCGCGCTGCGGCAGTTGGCGCAGTGGTAGCGCTGCTCCAGGCGCTCGGCGCCGGTGAAGGCTCGCAGGCAGGAGGCCAGGTCCCTGCGGTATAGTTACAGTACCAGGACGGGCGGCAGGCGCCATATCTGCAGCTTCTTGGTGGCGGGCTGCGCGCTGCGGCAGTTGGCGCAGTGGTAGCGCTGCTCCAGGCGCTCGGCGCCGGTGAAGGCTCGCAGGCAGGAGGCCAGGTCCCTGCGGTATAGTTACAGTACCAGGACGGGCGGCAGGCGCCATATCTGCAGCTTCTTGGTGGCGGGCTGCGCGCTGCGGCAGTTGGCGCAGTGGTAGCGCTGCTCCAGGCGCTCGGCGCCGGTGAAGGCTCGCAGGCAGGAGGCCAGGTCCACGGCGCGCGCCGCCTCTGCGCGGCTGGCGCTTACCGACGCGTGCTCCACCCACGCCTGCAACACAAGGGCCATTACTGCGTGCTCCTGCCGCTGTGTGTGTGTGTGCGTGTGGGGGGAGAGGGTCACCTTCTCCCTGGTGGACTGGTAGCGCAGGTGCAGCGCGGTGGGGTCCCAGTCGATGGCCAGCATCACGCTGGCGCGGCCGCGGCGCCGCCCCAGCCGCAGCTCCGTCAGGTCCAGCCGGCTCAGCTCGCCGCGCGCAGCCGTGCCCTGCGGCGTCGACACCATCAATATCAATATTGAAAAAGAGTTTAAATACAAAAATGAACAAATATACAAAACAAAACTCACAAGACAAAGATTTATAAAATAAAAACTATCAATAATACCATTTCTAACTACACTAAATTGGACAAGTTTAAAATATTCGTCAGGATTATACATTACGACGACAGGAAGGGCAATCCGGTTAGAATCATCACGATAAGTTGTATACCGAACAGTCGACACCTGAATCGGTAATTTAGAAGTTTTATTAGAACGGGTGGTCTGACGTTGAGTTTCTGGTCGCCGCTAGCTAGAGGCAGCAGATAAGACTCACGTCGGGTGCGGCGGCGAGGCGGGCGCTGGCGTGCCGCTGCAGCTTGGCGCGGGCGGCGGGCGAGCCCCCCGCGCCCGCCGCGCCCCCCGCGGCCCCCGCGCTCGACCGCTTGCGCACGCGCCGCAGCTGGCCTGCCAGATATAAAAGTCGCGTCAGACAGTGAAGCTGTGAAGGCGGCGGCGGCGGCGGCGGCGGGTACCGACCGGAGCAGCCGAAGACGAGCGGCGAGTCGTCGGCGGGCAGCGCGCAGCCGCGGCACAGCTGCGGCCAGGCGCACGCCGCGCACCAGGCGCCGCCGCCCTCCACCAGCCGCAGCGTGAACGGGAACTCGTAGCCCAGGCTGTCGTCGCTGCACATAACAACACACAACATGTTACATCTATTCAATTTACGAATAACGTGTGGAGTACTTCTAGAAAAAGCCTAATCAAAAGTTATAATGTGGACGCGCACACGTGGTTGTGCTGGTCGTGGGCGGGCGGCACCTGGGTCCACACGCGCGCGTGCAGCTGCCGGCGGCTAGTGTACTGACCAGTCGGTGGCGTGGTTGTGCTGGTCGTGGGCGGGCGGCACCTGGGTCCACACGCGCGCGTGCAGCTGCCGGCGGCTAGTGTACTGACCAGTCGGTGGCGTGGTTGTGCTGGTCGTGGGCGGGCGGCACCTGGGTCCACACGCGCGCGTGCAGCTGCCGGCGGCTAGTGTACTGACCAGTCGGTGGCGTGGTTGTGCTGGTCGTGGGCGGGCGGCACCTGGGTCCACACGCGCGCGTGCAGCTGCCGGCGGCTAGTGTACTGACCAGTCGGTGGCGTGGTTGTGCTGGTCGTGGGCGGGCGGCACCTGGGTCCACACGCGCGCGTGCAGCTGCCGGCGGCTAGTGTACTGACCAGTCGGTGGCGTGGTTGTGCTGGTCGTGGGCGGGCGGGCGCGCGCTCAGCAGGCGCGCCACCTGGGTCCACACGCGCGCGTGCAGCTGCCGGCGGCTAGTGTACTGACCAGTCGGTGGCGTGGTTGTGCTGGTCGTGGGCGGGCGGGCGCGCGCTCAGCAGGCGCGCCACCTGGGTCCACACGCGCGCGTGCAGCTGCCGGCGGCTAGTGTACTGACCAGTCGGTGGCGTGGTTGTGCTGGTCGTGGGCGGGCGGGCGCGCGCTCAGCAGGCGCGCCACCTGGGTCCACACGCGCGCGTGCAGCTGCCGGCGGCTAGTGTACTGACCAGTCGGTGGCGTGGTTGTGCTGGTCGTGGGCGGGCGGGCGCGCGCTCAGCAGGCGCGCCACCTGGGTCCACACGCGCGCGTGCAGCTGCCGGCGGCTAGTGTACTGACCAGTCGGTGGCGTGGTTGTGCTGGTCGTGGGCGGGCGGGCGCGCGCTCAGCAGGCGCGCCACCTGGGTCCACACGCGCGCGTGCAGCTGCCGGCGGCTAGTGTACTGACCAGTCGGTGGCGTGGTTGTGCTGGTCGTGGGCGGGCGGGCGCGCGCTCAGCAGGCGCGCCACCTGGGTCCACACGCGCGCGTGCAGCTGCCGGCGGCTAGTGTACTGACCAGTCGGTGGCGTGGTTGTGCTGGTCGTGGGCGGGCGGGCGCGCGCTCAGCAGGCGCGCCACCTGGGTCCACACGCGCGCGTGCAGCTGCCGGCGGCTAGTGTACTGACCAGTCGGTGGCGTGGTTGTGCTGGTCGTGGGCGGGCGGGCGCGCGCTCAGCAGGCGCGCCACCTGGGTCCACACGCGCGCGTGCAGCTGCCGCCCGCTGAGCCCGTCGCGCACGCCCACCAGCAGCGGCACGCCGAACAGCGCAGGCCGCGAGCGCTGCGACGCCAGGAAGTACGTGTCCATCCGACACTGCTTCCTGCCACCACATCATCAAACATTATCCTACTAATATTATAAATGCGAAAGTTTGTGTGTGTGGATGTATGTTTGTTACTCTTTCACGCAAAAACTACTGAACGGATTTGGAAGAAATTTGGAACTCAGATAGTTTATAACCTGGATTAACACATAGAATACTTTACTTAAGTCGTCGCGGGCAGAAACTAGTAAATAATCATGTCATCACGGCCCTCTAGTATAAAGACGAGGAATCGCAGTTTCGTGATTTTCAATTCGACATATTTCTTTCATTTCATAGATTACTAGCTGATCAGACAGACGTTGTCCTGTCTTAACTAATATTGAATTGGAATTGTTCCGCTCAAGTTTGTTATTTCGTAAGAACCTTCTCCTGACAATAATAAACACAACAAAAAAAGAATTAGCGAAATCGTTCCATCCGTTCACGCATGATGCGATGACCAAGAAAATAATGGTTCATTTTTATATAGATAGAAGATAGATAAATTAAGCTTATTTTCAGATAATATGTGTTATTCAAGAACATTATCTAAGATATCATAAAATGAAAACACGATAAAATCCTCGATAGAAAAAAATTGGCTCTTATTGTTTCTTTATCTTCGTTGCATCCACGATATTATTACGAGTTAGATCACGCTTGTTTTCTAAAACATAGTAAATGATAATATCTAGGATCGCTAAAAATCTAAATGTTATCCATTAACTAGTTTTGTTAAAAACCAAAGAGATATTGTTTAGTGCCTTTATTGTTTCGTAATTTGCTCTGGTTTGGGTGTCACTGGAATCGCCCTCACTCCATTGTACGGTGCCCATAGTACAAGCGTTGCTTAGTTTGGCCCCATACAGTTGGTGTGTCAGTCTGGCGATATTAATTTTATTTATTTACTCAGTAATTAGTTTTATTTAAGGGCCACTTAACACTTCGGCGAAACAGTCGTTTACGTTCCGTTTTTAACTTGCACCACATAGCAAACATTTTTTTTAATAAAACAATGTCAGCATTCCATAACTATGCGTGTAACGAAATGGAAGTCTGCCTTTTGGACAAGTTTGGCATTTTAATATTTGCGCGCGAGAAGTGATCGTAGTGTTTGTTGTTGTTTGTGGGTTTAGCGATTTGTTGTGATGAAATGAATCCAAAGAGCCAGAGCCAGAAGAGCTTCGCATCGCATAAGAGGATCTCGTAGCAGAGCACCAAACTTTACCAGGGAGGGTATTTATTAAAATAATGGAGACTTCATGCCGATAATTGAATAAAAATAACGGACTGTTACAAACATAGTGATAAACAAATTAAATATTATTTTGGTTCTTCGCCTTACTTACTAAATAAAAATAAATTCGAGACATCCATGCTATTTTATTACAAGCTTTTTTTTTAAAACAGCCAATACGTACGCAAACATCTGGTGAATAAAACAATAAAACCGCCATGACAGCTCACCAAGGGTGCGTTCCACTTAGCGTTCACAACGATCAAAATGCTTCTTTAGCCGTTACACATAACGACCGCGGTGGTTGTGGTCGCGGCCAAAACGTCACTCATGACGTCATGACTTACGCTTACGCGAAGCTCACGACGACCCACCTAATCGTTGAGAAAATTTGCGGGTTTTTCAAAACTCAAAGCATCAAACCTCTTACCAAATATCCAAGTGCCGCCGCAAAACCTTTTAATTACATTTGAACGTAAATTAATTAAATACACCACTAATATTAAATATAAAAAATTAAATTATAATTATTTTCAATATAAATCGATTTAAACAAGAATTATTTAAGTTTATAATCAAGGCTTAAAAAATGACAAGTTTTTTAAGTATTTTGCTTTATTTTTCGTTGATTTTGAGCGTGATCGATGGGAACGCTAAGTGGAACGCACCCTAAACGTACTTAGCAGGGTTAAATACGGTGCATAGCGCGTTTAACTTTGACAGCTAGATAAATGCATTTAGTGCACTAAATATATTGGTGCAAAAAACATGTTTGATTTACATCAGGAATGTTGTTTAATTAAAACTTAAACATATTTAAGTTGGATGGTGCAAGCGACCCTAAGTATTGCATTACTGGTTACTAACTGGTAACTACTGAACCGATTTTGGAAAAAATTCTATGGGGCCTAAAAAAATAAAAATGACAGAGTTCTAAGGTGACATACATAAAAAAACAACTGTATTGAGATATTCCTCCTTGTCTTGAAGTCGCTTAATAAAATCTATGTAGACTGCTCCATAGTTCTGCGCCCAAAACTGAGATTCATTTTTTTCATGGTAGCGCCTTAATAAACGATAGAAACCTATTTTTAAATATGAGCTCACCTGTGCACGGCCACCAAGTACGTGACCTCCCCGAGCGGCGCCGGCTCCTCGTTCATCTTGCACATGTTGGACGGCGACGACCCAAACTTCACTTTGCCCAGCCGCGGACTGGACGGCTTCAGGTTCAAAGACCTCACACTCAGAGTCGGTGAACTATTCCCATTGGTCTCCTTCCTCAGGTCTTTGGGCAGTGTATTGCTGCGGAAGTCGGTCGCTCGGTAGTCGGCCGGGCTGTCGGCGACCGACTGGTCGGTGTTGTAGAAGGTAGTCGGCGGACTCTGGGACATAAGAATTTCCGATCTCGACCGCTGAAATCGTTGTTCGATTAACATATAGTTTCTGTGATTTTAAAAATATAAGAGTAAACAAAGTGAGTAGACGTGACACTTGCACAACACAAAAATGGAATTGGTTTAAACCTGATTCGCACATCTAGCATTAAATGATTATGTATTATCACTTGCTCAATGGCGAGATAACCTGCATGCCCTATACTAAGGCTTTAATTCATCTCCAATATAGGGGAGTGTACTCGCTATAATGGCAATTGCTGCAGAACGCCAGGGTCACTTCTACTAACTTAATTTAATCTTATAATAAAGTTATAATGGCTTTTTATATGTGTATAAAGAGTCATTTTAGGAGACTGGTTCCATGTTTAAAATATGGACATACTTGCAAGTTCATTTAAATGAAACCATACATAAAGATAAAATCATAAATTGAAAGAGATTAAAACGCGTCATAATTTTTTTTATTAAATAAAATTGTTTGTAGAATATCAATCTATCTATTGTAGCAATGCCATACCCCTGACAGTAGCTTTATAATAAGCACATAATTTAGGAAATAAATGTACAAAAGCTAATTCGGAAATAATAATTACATATTTACAAACGGAAACGGAACCTCTACCAAACGAATATTTACACAACTAGCGTGTTTACTACTCGACTACGAAACTTATTTGCTACAGTATAGCGACACTAACAATACACAGTTTGTGACTGACACACTTTAATAGTTATTTTTTTTATTTGGTAACCCGATGTCATAAAATTAATACAGTAGAATCCGTTTATTATGACTCCACCTATATTGACCAACCGTTTACTATGACGTAATTACACTATATATAAAATTCTTTATAAAAAAGTGGGATATAATGACTTCCCTCACAGTGACATGTCGCTTATATAAACTTACTAGCTGTGCCCACGGACTTCGTCCGGGAAAAAAAATCGGGATTATCAGGATAAAAAGTATCCTATATGTTAATCCCGGTTATAAACTATCTGTGTTCCAAATTTCATTCAAATCCGTTCAGTAGCTTTTGCGTGAAGGAGTAACAAACATACATACATACATCCACACTCACAAACTTTCACATTTATAATATTAGTAGGACTATGACCCATTTGTAATAAATGATGTCCGGTTATAATGACCGACATGGATCTTTGCACCTTCGGTAATGTTCGTTGATTCCCGACAACGTTCGGCACGAAGCACGAAGAACCATTACCTACAGCAGAAGAGGCATTAAAAGCTGCAGAATTATTATCTTGATTTGTTCATAGCAATATTGAAAAGGATAATTTGACCATGGCCATATCTTCTATACACAATAGTATTAGAGACTGTTTTTACAATAGAATTAAAAAAACTAAAGCAGACAAAAATTACAGATTACCTACATTAAGAAATATGTATGTACTGCATTAAGTGCAATTTTTATTTTTATTTAATATGTATCTATATATATGTCGCCGCCAACTAGCTTAATTCGCCGTTCAATTAACAGCCTAGGCACTTAACTAAACGGCGCCGTTCAACTAGTGGCCTGAATGATATTCAGCCATTTGATCAAACAGCTAGGCAAATGACTTGGATCGATGACGTTTAACTACTTGCCTAGCCGTTTAAAGACCTGCCTAGCCTGTTCATTTCAATTTAGTTCTACTTTCTGCCACCTAGCGCCGAAACTCACCAAACTGTCAATATCTCTATTATATTCTCTTTGGTCAATATGGCGTCGGCAAAAAACAACTTTGATGGAATAATTTTATTAGGTATTTTACGAAATTGTTTAGATCCACCGAATCTACTTGCCGGAAGGGATTTCTGTGGGGTCATAAAAAAATAACCCTAACCTAAACCCATCTGGGTCGCTCTGCTTGGGTAGTATTTTGAAAAAGTTTTGTAGTACTGTGTGTCAACCAGTTGCCTAAGCATTAGCCAGCCAATTTATTAAATGTTGTAACAGACGATACGGCTGAATATCATTTAGGCCGTTAGTTGAACGGCGCTGTTTAGTTAAGTGCCTAGGCTGTTAATTTAACGGCGAATTAAGCTATTTGGCTACGACATATACATACTATGTTTCTCTATTGAAATACTTAAGTACACTTAATTTTTTTTTCACAAAACGTTTTGTATGCCGTCCGCTTATTATGACGTGTTTGTCAATTCATTTTGATGTCATACTAAACGGATTCTACTGTACATAATATGAAAAACATGCATTATTTTTAAGTTAATAATGTTGCAATTAATGAAAAATACAAATTTTGTGCCATCCTGTCACTAAAATAGTTAAAATTATATTTGAAAAAAAATATTTGTCGTATAAAAAAATTGTGCGGAATTCCTACTCGTTAAAAATCGAATGTTACCTTATCGACTTTGTCATCGGCAAACTGAGTTTTGAAACTTTCAGAAACATACTAACATCATTTACAAAATTATTTACACTGTGTTATGTATGACGCCACAGTAATGACGTCACAACTCCATATTAATATGTTATTGAAAGCTGCTCCTTTAATTAAGGGAGGGGGGGGGGGGGGTTTAAATTGCCACTTACATGCCATCACCACAACAGGGGGAAACGTTTACACTGCCTGAATTATAGCCACAAGCTTTTTATTCTGGTGATGCGGGCTACACATGTTACGGTATAGCGTTGCTTATTCAAATCGGATTTCAATTCCCCATAGGACAGCCTTAAAGTTTTTTTGTACTAACCAAACTGGCACACGCTAGGGCCAGATTTTCTCATATTTTTTAATAAAGAAAGCTAGCAATGTCAGTTTATCACATCACTATACTCCATTTGTTATAGCATTAGACAGAAGTTAAAAAAAGGTTATTTTTAGTGTCCACTTTGTAATAAAAGTACAATTTACGAGTTACAGTTACGATTGACGTCGAATTTATTATAATCTATTTATATACCAGCTTGTCACACCTAACTGTAATAATATTAATTATTTATCTTATTAAATATATTGCCTTTCATTTAAATAATTATTATTTGATTACAATTTAAAATTAGTGTCGATGCTAAAAACCTAAAAGAAGCAGGGGTGAACATACCGGGAACGATTTTCGTTTCACTATAATCCTACGAAATCTAAAATGTTACCTAATCCCTTCAGAGGTCATGACAGCAGGGTATTTCTAATTTTGTCGGACTATGTTATCTATGAAATTGACGTAAATATTGTGCTGTCAGTGTTTGTTATTGTTGTCGAATTTTCGTGTTTTAATTGTTACTTGTTACTGTTTTCCTTTGTTATTGTTTTGTTATCGTTATTACTGTTGTTAGTGACTTGTTTGTACAAAACGTTACGTTTTGTCGAGCTATGGGTGATCCCGGTGCGGGCCCGAGTGGCTTACAAAATGTAAGTTCTGAGTCTGCTGACCAAAGCCAACGGCGACAGAAACGTACCCCCATACTTTTATTTTGTTTATCGAAGTATTTAGCTAGTATTTTAGATTTATCTATCAAAAGTTATGTTATAACAATTTTATATAATGACTCTAAATAAAAGTTGTTTTGACTTGGAAATAAAATGTTTTGCATCCCTGCTTCTGCGAGCCTCTTATGTCTAATGTTATAATAAATGGAATATAGTAGTCTTATTTGTCTAACTAACATCAATATTTTATTGGCCAGGATGGGGATCGAACTCAAAATTTATCGGTTACGAAGTAGCACCTTCTAGCCACTACTGTCGCACTGACACATAAATACACAGTGATCGTCAATTAACATCAGCTTATTTTAAATTCGACTTTAGTTGTATTTTTCAAGGGAAGTGAGGTGACTGCCGTGTCTCAACGCGCCATCGATATTTGTGGCGAGCATCAGAAGCTCCTTAGAAGCTCGCGCGTGTAACATGTCATCCACAAACGGGGATGATGATGCATAGCAGCGCCAGGGTCTTTGGGCTTTATTATTGTAATAATAAAACGAGTCTGCAGTATAATTCAGGCTAGAGTATTAAACACTGACAAACATGTTCAACAAATCGCGCTACGGCTGTGTATATTGTATGTTGTTGTTTGTGCTGTACTCCTAGTCCTCCGTGTCCAAGCGACAGCGAGTGGAAATCGGTCAGTGTTGTATATTCTCATTGTATAATAATACAATCTTACCACGCACAGTTATAGATCACTGCATCCAAGCACATCTCTGTAAGTTCTAGTGTCTGTTTAAATTTATTAATCAGCTGATATCGTCTTGCTTTCTCGAAGTCGTGTATGAAAAAGGGAAGAATTTGCAGGTTTTAGTTATGTGATTGCTCGGTCTATTGGGTTGCTAAAAATCAACGCTGGAGGAGGCTTCGGTGCCCTTCAGCCCATACTGAGCCGAACGCCTTTTCGGCACTGGTAACATAAACTTTGTGGACCACTTCCTTTTGTGTTCATTGTTCATCTTTGTAACCTATTGTGCCTGTGTCGAATAAATGTTGATGAATGTCATTTTATCCATTCTTAAACTTAGGTTGACACCCACAAAATGAAAAAAAAATTATATTAAATATTTTTAATGCAAAATATCCCATTCTGAGATACGAGATTCAGGAAGTAAGGCAGTGATATGCCATTTATGTGTTAATCTGTGCTTAATAAATTGATTTGAAACGTCTCTAGGGCATATTTTAATAAACCGATCTCTGAGACTCTACGTGGGATATAATCTTAGAAGAAATCGACATCTCAAGAGTGTACTCAAGTTACCGGTCAGAGTTTTAAGTGGACTAGTGTGCTGTGTGTGTGTGTGCGTGTGTAATGTGTGTGTGTGTGTGTGTGTGTGTGTGTGTGTAGTGTGTGTGTGCGCTAGGCTAACCTTGAAGCAGAAGAGTGCTGGCATGCAGAGTGAGGAAGTATTGCCGCCGCGGCCCACACTCACCTCCGCCCACTCGCCCGCCTCGCCGCACCACCCTGCAACACACACCGCTCTTCTAACTTAAACCGGGGGGACGTATCGTCGCACTACTTACTCCAACTTGTATCTTAAAAGGGTGCTTATACGAAATAATGATAAAACCTTTGTATGTAGTGGTAGTTTCAGAAAGTTAGGCGACTATGAATTGTATGTATTTAGGGCGTCCTGGGCGTGGGGCGGGCTCGTACCGTTGGCGAGCGGCGCGGGCTCGTCGCAGTCGCTGGCGGCGGGCCCGGCGGCGGCGGGCTCGGCGGCGGGCTCGGCGGCCGGCAGCTCGGCGGCAGGCAGCTCGTAGGCGCACAGCTCGCCGCTCGCCGCGCTCAGCCTGGCTGCGTCGTCCAGCACGCGACCGAACGTCGCCCCGTTCAGCTCCACTATCAACATCCTGGAACAACATTCACCTCCACATTCCCATACCATTGTTCGTTTCGTATTGCCTTATGTTATTACTACCCAGAATTTATTCCTTCCTAGCGTTTTTTTTTAAATCATCTGGTTCGATGCCTGGCCAGAAGTATTGATTGTTTAAAATCTAATGATGCAGTTTTAGTTTTCATCAAAATCGGGCCCGAAACTCTTTTGAGAGTTTTCAAATTTGGCTATCAACGGCCCCTAGAAAATTTCACCGTGTGTATGGTTAAACAATATGGACAATGTCAGCAGCGGTCCGCGGCGGTACGTACCGTTCGGGCGGCAGGCCGCACAGGCGCGCCAGCTCTTGCTTCAGCTCCCGGTACGTGCCCTCCGAGCTGACGCGCACGCCGTACTTCACCGGCACCGACCCGTCCAGCAGCATCACTGACGACGCACAACAACTGTTATTGCAACTGCACATGACACATGCCTAACAATGTAATACTTTGCTTGGCTTTGGGGATGTTAAATTAGGCCGCTATCAATGTTTTTTCCATAAATAATAATCGGTCTGTCCGTCCATAGGTCCATATATCCGTCGCAGATTCAGATAGCTTGAATATATACTTAAAATTTTCGTTAACCCAGATAACAGAAAAAAAAACAATTAAACGGGACAATCACTCCTTCATCGGAGTTGCTAATACATAAATCTATATTTTTAAAGTTTCAAATGAATAACATTTTAAAATCGTAGTCATGTTCACCATAAGGCTTTATAAAAACATATTTCAATTTAAATAATTGATTTGTAATTGGACATCACTAAAGGGTCGACGGTCGGGAACACTCTGGTCAGGGTCAGGTCTGTTTACAATTTTAACAAATAGAAGGGATATATGATAGGAGCGCGGGCCGCTCACCCCTGAGCTCGCAGCAGACGCTGGCCTCCATGGGCAGCGGCAGGCTGAGCATGTTGAAGGCGTCGAAGCGCACGCTGTCGCGGCCGCACGTGTCGCACTGCACCTTGGACTTGAGCTGCCCGTAGAACAGGTCGGTGACGACGGACGCGTTGCGGCTGGCGTGCTGGTCCCAGGCCTCGGCCGCCACCTCGCGGTCGGCGCGGCCGGCGGAGTCCCGCTGCGGCGGCGGCGGCGCGCGCGCCCGGGCGCGGTTCAGGTCCTCGTGCAGCGCGTCCAGCAGCCACGCCAGCAGCTCCTGCGCGTCGTGCTGCCCGCCGCCCGCCAGCGCGCGCGCGTGCCGCGACACGCACCAGCGCACGCGCAGCGGCGCCACCGAGCGCGCGCTGCACGACCACACCTGCACACCGTCCCCCACATACACACACACACTGCCATACCAGCGCGCGCGCGTGCCGCGACACGCACCAGCGCACGCGCAGCGGCGCCACCGAGCGCGCGCTGCACGACCACACCTGCACACCGTCCCCCACATACACTGCCATACCGGCGCGCGCGCGTGCCGCGACACGCACCAGCGCACGCGCAGCGGCGCCACCGAGCGCGCGCTGCACGACCACACCTGCACACCGTCCCCCACATACACACACACACTGCCATACCAGCGCGCGCGCGTGCCGCGACACGCACCAGCGCACGCGCAGCGGCGCCACCGAGCGCGCGCTGCACGACCACACCTGCACACCGTCCCCCACATACACACACACACTGCCATACCAGCGCGCGCGCGTGCCGCGACACGCACCAGCGCACGCGCAGCGGCGCCACCGAGCGCGCGCTGCACGACCACACCTGCACACCGTCCCCCACATACACACACACACTGCCATACCAGCGCGCGCGCGTGCCGCGACACGCACCAGCGCACGCGCAGCGGCGCCACCGAGCGCGCGCTGCACGACCACACCTGCACACCGTCCCCCACATACACTGCCATACCGGCGCGCGCGCGTGCCGCGACACGCACCAGCGCACGCGCAGCGGCGCCACCGAGCGCGCGCTGCACGACCACACCTGCACACCGTCCCCCACATACACACACACACTGCCATACCAGCGCGCGCGCGTGCCGCGACACGCACCAGCGCACGCGCAGCGGCGCCACCGAGCGCGCGCTGCACGACCACACCTGCACACCGTCCCCCACATACACACACACACTGCCATACCAGCGCGCGCGCGTGCCGCGACACGCACCAGCGCACGCGCAGCGGCGCCACCGAGCGCGCGCTGCACGACCACACCTGCACACCGTCCCCCACATACACACACACACTGCCATACCAGCGCGCGCGCGTGCCGCGACACGCACCAGCGCACGCGCAGCGGCGCCACCGAGCGCGCGCTGCACGACCACACCTGCACACCGTCCCCCACATACACACACACACTGCCATACCGGCGCGCGCGCGTGCCGCGACACGCACCAGCGCACGCGCAGCGGCGCCACCGAGCGCGCGCTGCACGACCACACCTGCACACCGTCCCCCACATACACACACACACTGCCATACCAGCGCGCGCGCGTGCCGCGACACGCACCAGCGCACGCGCAGCGGCGCCACCGAGCGCGCGCTGCACGACCACACCTGCACACCGTCCCCCACATACACACACACACTGCCATACCAGCGCGCGCGCGTGCCGCGACACGCACCAGCGCACGCGCAGCGGCGCCACCGAGCGCGCGCTGCACGACCACACCTGCACACCGTCCCCCACATACACACACACACTGCCATACCAGCGCGCGCGCGTGCCGCGACACGCACCAGCGCACGCGCAGCGGCGCCACCGAGCGCGCGCTGCACGACCACACCTGCACACCGTCCCCCACATACACACACACACTGCCATACCAGCGCGCGCGCGTGCCGCGACACGCACCAGCGCACGCGCAGCGGCGCCACCGAGCGCGCGCTGCACGACCACACCTGCACACCGTCCCCCACATACACACACACACTGCCATACCGGCGCGCGCGCGTGCCGCGACACGCACCAGCGCACGCGCAGCGGCGCCACCGAGCGCGCGCTGCACGACCACACCTGCACACCGTCCCCCACATACACACACACACTGCCATACCAGCGCGCGCGCGTGCCGCGACACGCACCAGCGCACGCGCAGCGGCGCCACCGAGCGCGCGCTGCACGACCACACCTGCACACCGTCCCCCACATACACACACACACTGCCATACCAGCGCGCGCGCGTGCCGCGACACGCACCAGCGCACGCGCAGCGGCGCCACCGAGCGCGCGCTGCACGACCACACCTGCACACCGTCCCCCACATACACACACACACTGCCATACCAGCGCGCGCGCGTGCCGCGACACGCACCAGCGCACGCGCAGCGGCGCCACCGAGCGCGCGCTGCACGACCACACCTGCACACCGTCCCCCACATACACACACACACTGCCATACCGGCGCGCGCGCGTGCCGCGACACGCACCAGCGCACGCGCAGCGGCGCCACCGAGCGCGCGCTGCACGACCACACCTGCACACCGTCCCCCACATACACACACACACTGCCATACCAGCGCGCGCGCGTGCCGCGACACGCACCAGCGCACGCGCAGCGGCGCCACCGAGCGCGCGCTGCACGACCACACCTGCACACCGTCCCCCACATACACACACACACTGCCATACCAGCGCGCGCGCGTGCCGCGACACGCACCAGCGCACGCGCAGCGGCGCCACCGAGCGCGCGCTGCACGACCACACCTGCACACCGTCCCCCACATACACACACACACTGCCATACCAGCGCGCGCGCGTGCCGCGACACGCACCAGCGCACGCGCAGCGGCGCCACCGAGCGCGCGCTGCACGACCACACCTGCACACCGTCCCCCACATACACACACACACTGCCATACCAGCGCGCGCGCGTGCCGCGACACGCACCAGCGCACGCGCAGCGGCGCCACCGAGCGCGCGCTGCACGACCACACCTGCACACCGTCCCCCACATACACACACACACTGCCATACCGGCGCGCGCGCGTGCCGCGACACGCACCAGCGCACGCGCAGCGGCGCCACCGAGCGCGCGCTGCACGACCACACCTGCACACCGTCCCCCACATACACACACACACTGCCATACCGGCGCGCGCGCGTGCCGCGACACGCACCAGCGCACGCGCAGCGGCGCCACCGAGCGCGCGCTGCACGACCACACCTGCACACCGTCCCCCACATACACACACACACTGCCATACCAGCGCGCGCGCGTGCCGCGACACGCACCAGCGCACGCGCAGCGGCGCCACCGAGCGCGCGCTGCACGACCACACCTGCACACCGTCCCCCACATACACACACACACTGCCATACCAGCGCGCGCGCGTGCCGCGACACGCACCAGCGCACGCGCAGCGGCGCCACCGAGCGCGCGCTGCACGACCACACCTGCACACCGTCCCCCACATACACACACACACTGCCATACCAGCGCGCGCGCGTGCCGCGACACGCACCAGCGCACGCGCAGCGGCGCCACCGAGCGCGCGCTGCACGACCACACCTGCACACCGTCCCCCACATACACACACACACTGCCATACCAGCGCGCGCGCGTGCCGCGACACGCACCAGCGCACGCGCAGCGGCGCCACCGAGCGCGCGCTGCACGACCACACCTGCACACCGTCCCCCACATACACACACACACTGCCATACCAGCGCGCGCGCGTGCCGCGACACGCACCAGCGCACGCGCAGCGGCGCCACCGAGCGCGCGCTGCACGACCACACCTGCACACCGTCCCCCACATACACACACACACTGCCATACCAGCGCGCGCGCGTGCCGCGACACGCACCAGCGCACGCGCAGCGGCGCCACCGAGCGCGCGCTGCACGACCACACCTGCACACCGTCCCCCACATACACACACACACTGCCATACCAGCGCGCGCGCGTGCCGCGACACGCACCAGCGCACGCGCAGCGGCGCCACCGAGCGCGCGCTGCACGACCACACCTGCACACCGTCCCCCACATACACACACACACTGCCATACCGGCGCGCGCGCGTGCCGCGACACGCACCAGCGCACGCGCAGCGGCGCCACCGAGCGCGCGCTGCACGACCACACCTGCACACCGTCCCCCACATACACACACACACTGCCATACCGGCGCGCGCGCGTGCCGCGACACGCACCAGCGCACGCGCAGCGGCGCCACCGAGCGCGCGCTGCACGACCACACCTGCACACCGTCCCCCACATACACACACACACTGCCATACCGGCGCGCGCGCGTGCCGCGACACGCACCAGCGCACGCGCAGCGGCGCCACCGAGCGCGCGCTGCACGACCACACCTGCACACCGTCCCCCACATACACACACACACTGCCATACCAGCGCGCGCGCGTGCCGCGACACGCACCAGCGCACGCGCAGCGGCGCCACCGAGCGCGCGCTGCACGACCACACCTGCACACCGTCCCCCACATACACACACACACTGCCATACCGGCGCGCGCGCGTGCCGCGACACGCACCAGCGCACGCGCAGCGGCGCCACCGAGCGCGCGCTGCACGACCACACCTGCACACCGTCCCCCACATACACACACACACTGCCATACCAGCGCGCGCGCGTGCCGCGACACGCACCAGCGCACGCGCAGCGGCGCCACCGAGCGCGCGCTGCACGACCACACCTGCACACCGTCCCCCACATACACACACACACTGCCATACCAGCGCGCGCGCGTGCCGCGACACGCACCAGCGCACGCGCAGCGGCGCCACCGAGCGCGCGCTGCACGACCACACCTGCACACCGTCCCCCACATACACACACACACTGCCATACCAGCGCGCGCGCGTGCCGCGACACGCACCAGCGCACGCGCAGCGGCGCCACCGAGCGCGCGCTGCACGACCACACCTGCACACCGTCCCCCACATACACACACACACTGCCATACCAGCGCGCGCGCGTGCCGCGACACGCACCAGCGCACGCGCAGCGGCGCCACCGAGCGCGCGCTGCACGACCACACCTGCACACCGTCCCCCACATACACACACACACTGCCATACCAGCGCGCGCGCGTGCCGCGACACGCACCAGCGCACGCGCAGCGGCGCCACCGAGCGCGCGCTGCACGACCACACCTGCACACCGTCCCCCACATACACACACACACTGCCATACCAGCGCGCGCGCGTGCCGCGACACGCACCAGCGCACGCGCAGCGGCGCCACCGAGCGCGCGCTGCACGACCACACCTGCACACCGTCCCCCACATACACACACACACTGCCATACCAGCGCGCGCGCGTGCCGCGACACGCACCAGCGCACGCGCAGCGGCGCCACCGAGCGCGCGCTGCACGACCACACCTGCACACCGTCCCCCACATACACACACACACTGCCATACCAGCGCGCGCGCGTGCCGCGACACGCACCAGCGCACGCGCAGCGGCGCCACCGAGCGCGCGCTGCACGACCACACCTGCACACCGTCCCCCACATACACACACACACTGCCATACCAGCGCGCGCGCGTGCCGCGACACGCACCAGCGCACGCGCAGCGGCGCCACCGAGCGCGCGCTGCACGACCACACCTGCACACCGTCCCCCACATACACACACACACTGCCATACCAGCGCGCGCGCGTGCCGCGACACGCACCAGCGCACGCGCAGCGGCGCCACCGAGCGCGCGCTGCACGACCACACCTGCACACCGTCCCCCACATACACACACACACTGCCATACCAGCGCGCGCGCGTGCCGCGACACGCACCAGCGCACGCGCAGCGGCGCCACCGAGCGCGCGCTGCACGACCACACCTGCACACCGTCCCCCACATACACACACACACTGCCATACCAGCGCGCGCGCGTGCCGCGACACGCACCAGCGCACGCGCAGCGGCGCCACCGAGCGCGCGCTGCACGACCACACCTGCACACCGTCCCCCACATACACACACACACTGCCATACCAGCGCGCGCGCGTGCCGCGACACGCACCAGCGCACGCGCAGCGGCGCCACCGAGCGCGCGCTGCACGACCACACCTGCACACCGTCCCCCACATACACACACACACTGCCATACCAGCGCGCGCGCGTGCCGCGACACGCACCAGCGCACGCGCAGCGGCGCCACCGAGCGCGCGCTGCACGACCACACCTGCACACCGTCCCCCACATACACACACACACTGCCATACCAGCGCGCGCGCGTGCCGCGACACGCACCAGCGCACGCGCAGCGGCGCCACCGAGCGCGCGCTGCACGACCACACCTGCACACCGTCCCCCACATACACACACACACTGCCATACCAGCGCGCGCGCGTGCCGCGACACGCACCAGCGCACGCGCAGCGGCGCCACCGAGCGCGCGCTGCACGACCACACCTGCACACCGTCCCCCACATACACACACACACTGCCATACCAGCGCGCGCGCGTGCCGCGACACGCACCAGCGCACGCGCAGCGGCGCCACCGAGCGCGCGCTGCACGACCACACCTGCACACCGTCCCCCACATACACACACACACTGCCATACCAGCGCGCGCGCGTGCCGCGACACGCACCAGCGCACGCGCAGCGGCGCCACCGAGCGCGCGCTGCACGACCACACCTGCACACCGTCCCCCACATACACACACACACTGCCATACCAGCGCGCGCGCGTGCCGCGACACGCACCAGCGCACGCGCAGCGGCGCCACCGAGCGCGCGCTGCACGACCACACCTGCACACCGTCCCCCACATACACACACACACTGCCATACCAGCGCGCGCGCGTGCCGCGACACGCACCAGCGCACGCGCAGCGGCGCCACCGAGCGCGCGCTGCACGACCACACCTGCACACCGTCCCCCACATACACACACACACTGCCATACCAGCGCGCGCGCGTGCCGCGACACGCACCAGCGCACGCGCAGCGGCGCCACCGAGCGCGCGCTGCACGACCACACCTGCACACCGTCCCCCACATACACACACACACTGCCATACCAGCGCGCGCGCGTGCCGCGACACGCACCAGCGCACGCGCAGCGGCGCCACCGAGCGCGCGCTGCACGACCACACCTGCACACCGTCCCCCACATACACACACACACTGCCATACCAGCGCGCGCGCGTGCCGCGACACGCACCAGCGCACGCGCAGCGGCGCCACCGAGCGCGCGCTGCACGACCACACCTGCACACCGTCCCCCACATACACACACACACTGCCATACCAGCGCGCGCGCGTGCCGCGACACGCACCAGCGCACGCGCAGCGGCGCCACCGAGCGCGCGCTGCACGACCACACCTGCACACCGTCCCCCACATACACACACACACTGCCAAACCAGCGCGCGCGCGTGCCGCGACACGCACCAGCGCACGCGCAGCGGCGCCACCGAGCGCGCGCTGCACGACCACACCTGCACACCGTCCCCCACATACACACACACACTGCCATACCAGCGCGCGCGCGTGCCGCGACACGCACCAGCGCACGCGCAGCGGCGCCACCGAGCGCGCGCTGCACGACCACACCTGCACACCGTCCCCCACATACACACACACACTGCCATACCAGCGCGCGCGCGTGCCGCGACACGCACCAGCGCACGCGCAGCGGCGCCACCGAGCGCGCGCTGCACGACCACACCTGCACACCGTCCCCCACATACACACACACACATACACACACACTCTCATTGCTATTCCGGCACGGTGCCTCCCGCAGGAGAACCCCTTTGTTCCGGGTAATCTCCGAAATGTTATAAGGAGTAACGTGTATAGGTATATTAAACACGTCGCGGGGAATTTATAGGTGGATGGCCAAATCCGAAACTATGAGGAATAGCGAAAAATATTCACAAGGAGTCTCGAGCCTCGGGAGAGTCGCGGCAAAATTTCCACCCGTATATTGTGAAGCTCTCCTCACCTCTTTACATAGTTCTCCGTAGCGGAGCGCGAGCACGCCCTTGGTGCCGAGCGGGTTGGTCGTGTTCACCTCGTACAGGTGCATGCCCGAGTTGAAGTAGCGCGTCAACGGACCCGTGTTCCACACCTGTGAGACACAGGAACTACTAGGACATTTTATCCGATAGAGAAAGGGACTTTATTGAATCGTAGTCATCAGGCGCTATTTATGTAATTGTCTTTTGGAAGATAAAATGTTTGTTCGTATCGAATAATCTGTACTTCGACCTTGAAATTTAAAAAGAATGGATTAATAAATGGATTTCAAGTCTGATAGAGATCTCGGCAATGACATTCTTATAGCATACCAGTACAAAAAGGTACATAAAAAGCGATATGTAATCAAAATGTATAAAGTTTGTATTCAGTGTGTGTTGAATGATGTGTGAGTTGTGTCAGTGGCTAGTGGTGTGGTGCGACTCACGGCCTGCAGCGCGGCGTTCATGAAGCAGGTGTTGCCGAGGTTGTGCAGGCCCGTGGCGCCGGGCAGGTTGGGCGCCGACAGCGTCTCGCGCCGCTCCGTGGCGCGCGACCCGCCCCCGCCCCCGCCACCGCCCGCGCCGCCCCCGCACCCTCCGCTCACGCTGCGCAAGCGCATCACACTTTACTAAGCCACCCTTACTGCACAGTACCGCACTGTACTGCACAGCACCTTTCCGCGGTCGGTTTCTCAAAGACATTGATAAATGATGGCATACCGACAGTCACCATTATGGCCTGAATCCCCCTCGTGTTACGGGGAGACCCGTGCCCAGGAGTGGGACGTCAAAAGGGCAATTATTTTTAAATTTATTTATTATACAATCATCTCACGTAATAGTCGAGACGGCAGCGAAAAGAGTTGGCCACTCCCTTGACGTACACGGTACAGTACCTGAGCGCGCCGATCTCCTCGGGCCAGGTGAGGTCGGGGTTGCGCAGCTCCAGCAGCAGGCGCGGCCGCTCGTCCAGCGGCAGCTCGCGCAGCGCGGGCCGCTCGTCGTCCAGCAGCTCGGCGCCGGCGCCCGCCAGCAGCCACAGCCGCACCTGCTCGCGCGCCAGCCCCAGCGCGCCGCACAGGAACTCCGACACCTGCGTCACAACAAACACCCGCCAACGTGCCAGTGCTGTTGCCTCTGCGAGACTCCCGATCTACCCCTCTGTGTACACTCGTGTTCTCTATTTGATCGCCATTGACTATGGAGTCGAAATTCCGATATCATCCCGCTCCCATGGCAGACTGTACTGACTATAAAATTATTTTATTCATTTACTACCCGATGGCATTCAAAGTATTCAAACATGATGTATGTGAATACTTCCCAAGGATTGTGAATATTTATTATAGTCTGCATATTTCCGTATCGTCGGCATGCTATCTCATGTGTGTAGGTGTGTGTGTGTGTGTGTGCGTGTGTGTGTGTGTGTGTGCGTGTGTGTGTGTGTGTGTGCGTGTGTGTGTGCGTGTGCGCGTGTACCTGTCGCACGGTGGCGAGGCGCGAGAAGGCGGCGGTGTAGGCCAGCTGCCGCTCGGGCGGCGCCGGCGCCGCGCCCGCCAGCGCCGCGCTGCCGTACAGCCCCGCGCCCGCCATGCCCGCCCCCGCGCCCACGCCCGCGCCCGCCCCTGCGCACCGGCACCACGGTCTCAACGACCACACGGACGCCATGTCGCAACATGACTCACCAAATACAAAATATAGTCACATTCATCAAATCGTTAATCTTATTGAGGCTTACAGTTAATAATTTAAATTTTTAAAAATTTTACATGGATACTCAGAAATGCTATTTTAGTTTTAATATTGCCGATTTGTATCTTTACATAATCAATATTCATGTCAATTCTTGATACATTACAATAAAATCGAGACAATTATCGTTCACATTGATAATTTTATTAAATACTGTTCTCACACCAATAAAACGATACTCACTTTGTGTGTTGGCGACGTGTCTGTAAATCTTCAGGTGCAGGGGGTACAGCTCCAACTCCACATCAGAGTTCGGTGGCCGAATGACCTGAATAAAACGAATTCATTTTAGCGAACTAAAAATGTACCAAGCGCTGCCTAGAGACTTTCGGTACGGTGGGACGGCGAATGAAATATTGTCTTTCAAAAGGCGTGTGACATTTGCCGACCCGCACGGGGCCAGCAGGGCGGGCTATGTCACCCAACCCGCCGGTCCGTGTAAAGGGTATGTAAAGGGGCGCGTAAAGGTGTGTGTATAGGGGTGTGTACAGGTGTGTGTATAGGGGTATGTATATGGGTGTAAACAGGTGTGTGTACAGGGGTGTGTATAGGGGTGTGAACAGGTGAGTGTACAGGGTTGTGTACAAGTGTGTGTATAGGGGTGTGTACAGGTGTGTGTATAGGGGTATGTACAGAGGTGTGCATAGGGGTGTGAACAGGTGTGTGTACAGGTGTGTGTACAGGTGTGTGTACATGTGTGTGAACCGGTGTGTGTACAGGTGTGTGTAGTACCTGGCGCGGCAGCGGGTCGGGCCCGCCGTACCAGAGCGCGAGCGCGCGCCACAGCGCGTCGGGCACCAGCTCGAAGTCGCGGTGCTGCGCCAGCGTCACGTCGCGCCGCAGGTGTCCGCCCTCGCCCGTCAGCGTCCGCACCTGTCCGCAACACGTTGTCACTTCCACGATACAGATTAACTTTCCAATTTCCATCATACTAACAAAAGAAAAATGCTCTTCGAGATTAGCGCTCGACCATGTTTTTTGAAAGGGAGCGTGTCATTTTGATATTGATTGGCTCCGCTTGTTTATAAGTAAACCTGCGACGTGTGGCTAGCGAGTGAAGTGTCGGTGTGTCGGCGCGGCGGTCACCTTGAGCGGGTTGTGCGCGAGCAGGCGCTTGTTGTCGACGGGCCCGGGGTGCCGTGCGGCGCGCGGCGCGGCGCTGCTGACGCCGCTGCTGCTGCCCGCGCTGCCCACCGACGCGGTCTCCGCGCGCCACAGCAGCGAGCCCATCGACTCTGCACACACCACCAGTTACAGCGTGGAACATCCATACATTTCAGTGAACCAATCGACATTAGGCCTCGATGAACCGATGCGAATGCACCCAAACGCTGATAGGTTCGTGGCGACAGGTGATCGTGCACAAGTTTGTTGGCAAAACAAAATGGCGCCCAAAAAATTTGACTCTATTGACTGTTAAAAAATCATTGGAGAATTAAATTAACAAACATGGAATAAATTGGCATGAGTCAACCTTGACATGTCAACTAATATCCTCGAACACTAAGAGGAGGTAAGTCTGGCCCCGCGCCCCACTGACCGGTGGAGTTGCTGGTGAAGCTCTCGTCGCAGACGATGGCCTCGTCGATGTGGCGCTGCGGCGCGCGGCAGCAGCTGTCGGTGCTGCCGGCGGCGGTGTGGGCGAGCCAGCCGCCCCACCACTCGGCGCCCACCAGGTACCAGAACTGCCCCACGGAGAAGCCGCGCTGCACCTCGCGACGGAGCCAGCCGAGCACTGGGGAAATGGAATCCCGTCACCGAGGGGGTCTGGTGGCCGAACGGAGTAAACAATAAACAATTCGGAATCAAGTTGCTGCAATCAGTCAATGCTGGCGTGCGCGCTCCTCTGCGTAGACTCGTTGAAAATTATAATAACCGATTCGAGGAAATTGATATATTTGTTCTGTCTGCATATAAATTTAAAAAGAGAGTTATTGAGTTGCTCTGTGGTGAGGAAGATGAAGCCAACTGAGCGGCTCACTCGCTCACTTATTCCCTTATTATTATATTATTATTACTCTGTTTTCTTCTTTTATATGTTTTCATTATGCACAATTTTTTTTTTTTTACCTATTGTTTTGCTTTCCCAATTCTGACGTGCGCTTTGACTATCTATTTGTTTTAAACATAACTTTAAACTACCTAACGCAACTGTCTACCCTATTTAACACTGTGTGTGTGCTACCTGAGGAAAATGTAGTTGATTGTGCATTTGTGTATCCTGTACTTAACTAAAACTGTGTTTCAACTGCCATAAGGTACAATTGTTTGTTTTCCCAAATAAATAAAAATAAAAATAAAGTTGCGAGGTGTGAGCGAAGGCGGCGCATTGAGATGACTCTATAGAAAATTATAATTTGATTGGTCGATCGTAAACTTTATACACCTTATGTGTAGTGTATGTGTTTTAAAAACTTTTGTTATAGAGTGCCGAGTCCAAAGGATGATTGGTCCTTCTTCCATGCATCTAGGTCGGCATTATAAAGAAGACAGAATGGTGGGCTCCAAGAAATAGTAGTACTCTTAAATATTTATTAATAATATATGTAATAGTATTCCCGTTATAATTGTCCAAATTCGACCATAATTCACTTTAATTTTAATTTTAAACGTCATTAAGGTTGTATTGTCAAATACTGTTTTATACTGGCACGCAGAATGCACTATGCAAGTCTCGCCCTCCAAAAACTGTCACCGTTTGTCAGTCCGACAGTCAGTCGGTGTGGAGGTTACAAATGTGTGTGTGTCAATTCAGGGTAGTGTGTGTTTTTATCTGTATGTCTGTCTGTCTATCTGTCTGTCTGTATGTCTGTGTGTTTGTTCCGGGTAATCTCCGAAACGGCTGGATCGATTTTGACGGGACTTTCACTGGCAGATAGCTGATGTTATAAGCAGTAACTTAGGCTACTTTTATTTTATAAAAACAAAATTTAATAAAAATGGGTCCTCTGGCGCGGGCTCGGAACCCGGGAGCGGGCTTTTTTGTTAAGTTAAATTCCACGCGGACGAAGTCGCGGGCTCAGCTAGTATTAACTATAAGTGTACCAAATTTCATACTCCTCTGTCCGCGCAATTTTCATATTAAGTGGTTGAAGGTTTTTCCTTCACGTATTAATATATAGATCTGAACTTTTATTTTAGTACAAGGTCAGCTTTGATAATCCCACTTTCTTGCAAATTATTCAGAGAATAAGATCGAGAAAGGGTTTACATACGTGTTATATATAATATACAAGATAATACTACTAAACAGTCCACTGATAGACGTTTCGTCTGACCCAGTTGCGCGCGCGCATATCGGGACAATTAATTAATTTACAATTGCACACAATGGCTACTTATCAGTTAAGGGCCGATCCCAACGCACTGGACGCGAGTTAAGTATGTGTTTGACGCAACAAAAGGATAATAAATATAATAATTCAGCGTATACACGCACGACCCAGCCCGGGTCAACGCCGTGTCCATATTGGGCCAGTTTGTCGACAGGGCTGGCTCGTCACATGTAGTGTCAATAAAACAAGAAAGACGTCACTGCGTTCGTTAATTAATAGAAGAACACACTAGACGGGACGTTAGAGCCGTAAATGATTGTTACTGTTCCAACGACCCACCTTAAAGTAATTTCATAAATCGAACTTAAGTCTGAGAGCGAACTTAGAAATTTCATTCTATCGCCCGTATTCACAATACTCATCTAAATAATGGTCCAAAAATCTATAGAAAGTTATAATTTCTCAGTGTGACTACACTTTCGCACACAGCGTTCGCACGCACTGTGAGACCTCATAGTAATGTTTGTGAATACGTAACTCCATTCTGGTACAAAATGACATCAACAGTGCATTCAACTACGGTTATAGGGTTAAGATCGATTTATTAATATCGTCCTAAGGTCCAATGTTGGCGCTGGCCTATATCCGGCCAACTTGGTCGATAGACACAAATTATTTCCCGTCCGTATTCAGTGCTCACAGCGCAGAAAAAATACTCGAACACCAATAATGTTATTTATAACAGTTGATAAGTGGTGATAAGGTGTTTTAGCACATACAGTAGGCCGCCTCGCGGCTCCGCTATCCGTGTCAAGTGCACAGCGGCGCGATGTGATAATATCGCCGATGCGCTTGCTCAGGGCAATCACTACGACGCGGTATTAGTGCGGGCTAATTATAAACTTTCATTTTCATTGTTCAATTCAATTCAATTCAAATCATTTATTTTGTTTAGGCCTACGGGGGCACTTACAAATTGTCAATTTTACATATCTTTTCTTATATCTACAACCGGATCGAACGCGACATCGACTGAGAAGATCCGGCTAGAAACTCAGCGGGCTTGTCTTTTTACATTCTTTTTTTTTGTCATGTAGGACGTATGAGAGATCAGGAAGACCCCCCACTCCCATCTCGTTATCCCACGGAAATTTGGCATGACCGTTGTCACACGAACACCGGGAGGCATCGACTACATGCCTGTACAACATGATCACCAGCGGACGTGCACGTCTTTCGTCAATAGCTCGTTATCGCTATAAATCTTTTATTGATCATTCGGTCAGGTGATTACATTCGACATATTGCGCGGACACTTACATGTAGGGTGACAGTTTATAGACTGATTGTCCTGTTGATAATACATATCGTGATTGTACATCTTTCGCGCGGAATTGAGCAGTGTGTGTCTGCTAAAGTCCAAACTCGCAAACCAGAAATCTTCAGATATCTCAAGGCGGGACGACGGGACGATATAAAAACGAATATATTGTTTTATTAAAATAGTCTTGTTTGCGAGCCCGGCGGCGACCGACTTCAACTCGAACATCATTAGAAAGAAGAAAGTAAGCTTTGTTGCACCAAGCATATACAAAAAGGAAGAAAAATAAAACAAACATAAATCAAAACACAAAAGCTACTCGTTGGCCGAAGTGCACATAACAAAAATAAAATCAAATTATTTTTAATCACTTAGGAATAGTCAGAAAATCTACCACCGGTTCGGGATGCTGCTTCCACTGAGAAGATCCGGCAAGATACTTAATGTATATAATTGCTATTTCTATGAACTTCTCATGGAACTGTAAAGGCAGGCGCTCACCGATGTCCCGCTCCTGGTGGCGGCAGTGGGGGCGCAGCCCCAGCACGATGTGGCACACCTCGAACAGCAGCTCCAGGAAGGGCGACACCAGCGCCTCCGCGCTCTCCACGCTCCAGATCAGGAAGTCCTCCAGCGTCAGCGACATGCCGCTCGATATCAGACCCTCGCTCTCCGCCGCCTGCCCACATGTGGATACATATATTTGAAGAACTTCAACACTACGCATTATAAATAGGCAGGGAGTGTATGATAATAAGTACATCCGAGTGAACAGCAATGTCTCATTGAGAGTTCAGCCGTTGGACTCTAGTCACAACGCTAGTTTCAAGGCTTTTGTGGTTAGGGTCCCCACTGAAAGGCTGGAAACTTTCATGCAGGAAGACTACTGGCCGAAGGGTGTGGTGTTCAGGCGCTTTCGGGGGAGATTGCCGCCGGCACCACCAATAGCTTAGCGTATAGTGTGAGTTTTATTATAAATATGTATTTTTATTTTTTTTTTTATTTTTTTTTTTTTCCGGGCCTTTATGGCCCGGCCGCGTTCACCTCTGATGTGGGGGTCAGAGACCTTACTTAACACGTTATTAATGAATGTACAAAAACTTTTTATTGTAGTAAAACACAGTATTTAAAATGGCATTTTATCAAAATCGAGTAAAAATACCAATAAAAGAAACTTATCAAATATATACAAAAATGGGACAGCGGAATAAATAACAAGGATATAAACGTGATAAAAATAAACAGAGATTCCCTCCCATTCCATTGCACGAATATGTCAGCCAGCGTGATTAATAGCGCAGTGTAGTCTAAGTTGCTGTTGGGGCTTATTGACACAATAAGTGGACAGCTGGCCTCTTTCTGCCTAGGTCTTATTTCTATTAATCACGCTGGTCGCTACCTCCGTGCAATAGCTTAAGAAGGTATCACGTTTCTCGCTGTCCATGACAAGTTTACAAACACTGTGTAAATCTAAGATGGTGTCTAAAGACATTTGTACATCGTGTCTTTGGCGTGAAAATACAGGGCAATGCAGTAAGACATGCTCCACTGACTCGCTCACACCCGGTTCACAGATGCAAGATGGGTCATCCTTGCACTTGAAGCGGTTCAAGTACTCTGAGAACCCACCGTGCCCGGTCAGAACCTGTGTGAGCGTGGCAGTGGGATGAATCTTTCTTATTGTCCTATAGGACACCACCAGGTCAGGGAAAAACATTTTCGTCGTAGATGCAGTGGTGTCAGTCTTGTACTTACGGTTCCATTCGTCCAGCGACTCCAAACGGATTTGTCGCTTGACGAATGATACCGGACATTTGTCGTACGTTGGCTTGGTCTTACTATGCAGCGCTGCTTGCTTTGCCAATTCGTCCGCTCTCTCGTTACCCGCCAGCCCTGCGTGTGCTTTTATCCAAAACAAGGAAATGTCCTTGTTTTGGTGTCTGCACTGGGCGATGTTGTTCCTCGCCTCAGCGGCGAGCGGGTGAAGAGAGAGCGGGTTGACCACTGTCTCGAGTGCCGAACGAGAGTCGCTTATTACAGCGAGACTGGCGCTTCTACACTCTAACGCGTATTTCGTGGCTCGGCATATGGCCAAAAGTTCAGCTTGATAGACCGTGCAGTAAGACGACAGTTTGAGTTTGAGCGACTTGATCTCGGTTTCACTATTCCAGATAGAAAGTGAAGCGCCGACCTTGCCTTCAATTTTGCTGCCGTCCGTGTATATTCTTACTGCGCTGCTTACGTTGGTGGTCACGCTTTGCTGATCCGTCAAGCTTATGAACTTAAGGTCCATATGTTTTGCCGGATGCGGAGTACTCGTATACGCCAGTCTGCTTTCGACTTCCATGTCGCCTAGCTCTGGTCGGGGTACTCCCCTCTTGGCCTTGTAGAGGGAGGCCGCTTCGCGTACACGAATGTAGAGGGGCAGTAGCCCGGTCAGAGCAAGCGAAGCGTTCGAGGACACCGTTCTGTAGGCTTTGCACATCTTTAGCGCAAAGCCCCTCTGGACAGTGTTCAGTATATAAGGTATATATCTATGGGCCTGTGATGCCTGATTATAAACGAATAAATAAATATAATAAAATAATCACCACGGGTGTGAATAACTCATACAATTTGTTGGCTGACTTCAAACATCTTTACTGGTAACACTTTTTCAGATATGCAGACTTCCTCGCCATCGATCATTAAACGGAAATCGCGAGGAATTCTGCATCCATACTGAACCGGTGTAGAACTCACCTCTTTCACCACAACCACCTCCTCCCCGTCTCCTCCGCTTGGCCCCAGCTGGAAGACCGGCTTCCTGCCGTCCTTGGACACAGTCACGTGCTTCTCCCTCAGATTCACGAGGATCACCTCCGGGTCGAATCCCTTCTCTAAGGGTTCCGAGTCGTTGCCGTCGGAGGGCGTGGAGGCCCTGGAACTCTGGTTCTTGAGGCTCTCGTTGGCGACGGTGCAGAGGATGCCCACCATGTCGATCAGTTCCTTCTTGTTGAGGACCCCGTCGCTGTCAAGGTCGAAGATCTTGAAGCAGACTGCAATGAAGAAGTCGTTTTAAGATATGGACACCCTGTTTAGTTGCCGTCCAGTACACGGCACCGGGTGGTGGTGAGTTCGACTCCGAGCCGGGCAAGTTTTAGAAATGGTGATGTGATGTGACTATACCGATAACATGTTCCCTGAACATTCTCAATATTCCCGAACACCTTTTCGTAATTAAAGCTCAACTCGTCAGTTGATGTAGTTTAGAATAAGAGAATAGTTTGCGTTCCAATATAATATGGGTCATTGTTCGATAAAAACGTCCAATTCCCAGTATAAATAAGTAACAGTTTCGCAGATTCAAAATCAAGGTTCAAAGTGTTCATTAATTATATTCGCAACGAGCGGCATTCATCGAGATAGCGCGCACGAGATATGTTATCACTAATTGTATAACATTCATAATTCGAACCACACAATCGTGAAATGACGGGGATATCATTAATTAGAGTTAAATAACCGTTTAACTATGATTATTTAAAAAAAAAAATAGAATTATTTTCGCAAAGTTGGGCTCGAAACAGTGCTATGATGCCGTAACTTGGATCATAAGCGGGCCTAAGCGGTTAGACATAAGCGTAAGTTTCGTATCATTCGTTTGCAAAAAGTTTCAAATCAACGTTAAAGCGATGCTTAGTTGGGGACCATACGTACATAATCATACATCTTTAGTACGTAAACACATTAGACATACAAAAGAAAACAATATTTCCATAAAACATGCATACAATGGTGCATTCACAGAACTCATGATGTCAACACAAACAACTAACACGGATTAACCTAAAGTATATATTGACAAATTCGCGCGGCCGTTACAAATATTAATAATACAGCGAGTGAATGAGTCAGCCGCCTTGTTTGCCGGTGATGATCCGGTTGTTGCACCTACCATTGGTGTAGAACCTACAAGTTACGGGGGAAAATGTATTATTCAAGACGTGACATTTTATCTAAGCTAATCAGTTAGCCGCCCAATCTTCTACCCATACCTGGACACGGTCTTCATTGCAAGAGGGACCCCACTCTGCCCCTGTGCCAGCAAACGTAGACACATTGTCTAGTCACTAAGAGGTTGGTAATGTTTACTAAACATCCCGAAATGTTGGGATTTCGTATTAGATTTGGGTACCATTTTATAGATGGATCTGAGGCTTTCGGGGAGATACGAGACACTGGAGACAATTTATGCATTTTCCGGAATAATGTGAGCATTTTTTTACATGACGTTGTCCTGCAGAATCCGGGACAGTAGGTCTCCTTAACTAGTAATTAACATAGTTAAGGTACGGCTTCATTAGTCCGCCATGAGATCTAGGCCACCGCGGCGCGTGCCCGCTGCGCGCAGGCCGCACGCAGCCCTCGCCCCTGACTGTGACTCAGGTGGGCTTGTATCATGCCGTCCTTCTCTGCAGGTTTGTCATCGGATTTTCCGATGTTTATCCTCATTACACCAATTGGTGGTTCCGTGTCGTGAGTAAGTCTTATTCAAATACTACAAGACACGAAATATAATTTGGACAACATTATATATGTGTTTTAAAAACACGGCAATGAACATTATTAGGAGACTTATATTTTTTTTTCCATGAAATAAGAAGAGTTTAGCTAGGCTAGGTAACGCACGCTCAACTATGTTTACTTACGACATTGCAACTACACGTTTATAAAACAAAAATGTTTAAACGTCGCTCAACGATATTTCACCGATATCGGACTGATATCATTGTCGATATCGTTTGAGGTAAAAACGCACAATTTCGTGGTGGCGAGCACCACAGCTTCCGGCTTGTGGTGACCATTCTTCAATGTTCTAACCCAAACGGCTGGGTTGCGCGAGCGGTGTGCCTCCCAAATTAATACCTATACAATTTTCCATGGAATTTCGAGTGAAACGTCCGGGCATAAGGTCCTCAAGGTCGTCAGCGTCCATTGTCAGTCGGACGCGTGCGTCTGCGCAGCTAATTGCGTCGTAAATAAGCTCTGATCGACTGTACACTATACTATACTGTTAAATCTCGTTGGACTCTTGATCCCACAAGATATAAAATGTACACTGACAATAGTTGGCTCGTTTATCGAATACATTACAATAAATAGAAAACAATAGATTTTGTTCCTCTTCCTTTTGTTATGCATAATTTTATGAGCGCTACATTGTTATATATTTAATAGAAATGTATTGTTCAACACAAATTATAATTTTACGATCCTACTTAAATTGGCTTAGTTATAAAATGTTAAGTAAGTAACGCCATATAACATAATATGGGAACTAGTGATGGAGCCGTCCTAAGAATAATGGGTATTTTGATTATGTCAAATATTGGTAATATTGGGATTATTGCCAATATTACCACTATTTACCGGAAACGGCATAGCACTAATCGCAGTCGTTAAATGCTCACACACTGAAATTATAAAATCTTATGTAGATTTTTACAAGGTTTCTGGTAATTCGACTCATACAGGGCGATCGGAATTGTTGAATTTTAGCACCTCTTGCAAGGAATAAAGTCGAATTATAAGTAACCCTGTTATATAACAGCAGTGTGGGTGCACCGCCACACCTGAATTCACGACATCACGACGTCCAATAAAGATGAGCATTCACGAGTGGTTTACGGATCATGATCTCCGAATAGAGCACAATGTTGCCGCTATCAGCGCGCTTACAATGAAGATAACTTTTATCGACCGCCGTCATGAGGCAGACCCGTCTGACGTCAACGCACCGCGATAACAAGGAAAGTCGCGATATAGAACAGATTCGAAATCTTGAAGATTTTAGGAACCCCGTGATGCGTCCTACGGGTAACATGCAAATGACTTAATTGTAATATCAAACGCTTTTATACTTAGAATCCGCTGAATGCGGACAGCGCCTGACCAGGGCCCTAACCACGCTAGCTACTCAAATCGTAATAGAAAAGCAAACGCTCGCGATTACGTTTCGAACGCTCCGCTCTTTACGTTTTGCTGACACGAGCTTCACGATTTCTACTGACATTGATATGGTATGGTGTCAGCAAAACGTCAAAAGCGGAGCGTTTGAATCGTAATCGCGAGCGTTTGCTTTTCTATTACGACTTGAGTAGCTAGCGTGGTTAGGGCCCTGTCATTGTCGCGAACCATTTTTTTTTTTTTTATTTATTCATAACATAACATTTTATTTATAACAAGACGATATCGTGACAATATTGTTCTCAAACAACGAAAACCGGCAACGCAGCAGACATGAAGTTGGTTGGCCAGATTATAATAAATAAACTAGCTGAGCCCGCGACTTCGTCCGCGTGGAATTTAACTTAACAATAAAGCCGGCTCCCGCGTTCTGAGCCCGCGCGACAGGAACCATTTTTTTGTTATTCTAAAATAAAAGTAGCCTAAGCTACTGCTTGTAACATCAGCTATCTGCCAGTGAAAGTCCTGTCAAAATAGGTCCAGCCGTTTCGGAGATTACCCGGAACAAACATACAGACAGACAGACAGACAAAACAAAATTAAATCGCGTTTTTGTTATAGGTGTCTTATGTACTTTAATATGCATTTAGTGAAAAGGTGTTATTTTGATATTACAAACAGACACTCCAATTTTATTTATTTGTATAGATATCGCCGGACTGGCACATCAACCGTACGGTCCTAAAGTTAGCAACGCTTGTACTATGGGTACCGTACAATGGACTGGGAGCGATCCCAGTGCCCTGGCGGGAATCGAACCCTCAACTACCCGGTGCAGTGAGCCGAGCGGCCTACGTTCAAACCACTGCGCCATGCGGTCGTCCTAATTATCCCAGAGCAAGTGCAGTAAATGTATCAGAAGACCTATAGGATAGACAGGGACAGAGACGCGTGGATTAATTAAAGGCCCTAAGCCAAGGAGTAGAACAATTATAGGCTATCTGTACCATAGCTAAGAAAGAGACGACCGATAAGTGAGCAGGCCGAAACTCCCTCGCGCCCGGTAATGATAAGTATGATGATGACAATGCGTAATTATTTAAGGAATACTTATGTTCTAGAAGCTTGAAACGATCACTATCTAATTATCGCGACGTCAACAAAGATAAGAATGTCTTGTCCCGCTCAAAACAAACAATTATTGTGCAAACAGATTTGAACACCAGTTTTTTTATCTTCCACAAGCTGTTTAGCCTACTAGAGGGTAACTCACGGTGCGCTTGACCAGCAGCGGTTGAACCCTTCAAAGGGCGTTTTCACATCATACACTTTGTATGACGCTCCCGGTGCGGTCTCGAACTGTGCAGCCGCAAGCGTGTGGCAACTTTATATTATTGTTGAAGAACATCGATCCTTAGCATACAGTTACAGATACAAGACACAAAATAGATAAAACAGTAACTTACACTTGAGCCTCTCGGTCCTGGGTCCCCTGCAAGCCGCACTCAGCCCGCAACAAAGCTCCTTGAAGTCCACGTGCCCGTCTCTATTCTCATCGAAGGCCAGGAACACGCCGGCAACCGCCGCAGCGGGCAGCGGCGGGGACAGCAGCGGCGTGAGACTCTCCGCGTCCAGCTGCTCCGTGGGAGCCGCGTTGCGGAGCGCCCAGAAACATTTCTCTAGTTCTATTATGTCCTGGAAACGTTTGTAAGTTAATGCATAATGAAATTCAATCAAATAACTCATGGCTAAGGTTGAGTTTCTCGTGCTCAGTGCCTGATCCAATACCATATTTGTTATAACATACAAACTAGCGGTAATCAGTGTAAAGGCGAAATACTCGAAAGCAAGTCAAATTGTAAATACACATACAAACAATTGAAACGAGTAACATTCCGGTTTGAACATAGATATCATCTCACTGTTGCGTAACGCGCAACGTCAATTAAAGCGTGTGAAATAATTTAAACAGTCGTCCTCACTCCATGGCAATATCTTACTTCAACTAAGTCCCGTTCCATTGGAATCCTACTAATCCTACTAATATTATAAACTAGCTGTGCCCACGGACTTCGTCCGCGTAGTTATTACCGTAACAAAAATTTCGGGATTATCGGGATAAAAAGTATCCTATATGTTAATCCCGGTTATAAACTATCTGTGTTCCAAATTTCATTCAAATCCATTCAGTAGTTTTTGCGTGAAGGAGTAACAAACATACATACATACATACATACATCCACACTCACAAACTTTCACATCCTACTATCCTACTAATATTATAAATGTGAAAGTTTGTGAGTGTGGATGTATGTATGTATGTATGTATGTATGTTTGTTACTCCTTCACGCAAAAACTACTGAATGGATTTGAATGAAATTTGGAACACAGATAGTTTATAACCGGGATTAACATATAGGATACTTTTTATCCCGATGATCCCGAAATTTTTGTTACGTTAAATACTACGCGGACGAAGTCCGTGGGCACAGCTAGTACATAATATATACATAATTCCGTGCTATTATTTATGCGTGCGTCACAGTATATATTAAATTTCGTAAAATTATACTCGTACGTCAAATTCAATATATATGGGAAAATCAGCAAGAACAAGGCTCAATGAAACTTACAGCCGGGACAGACAGTTTTGCATGCCGTCGAAAGTACGAACGGAAGCGCTCCGTTGTAAATGGCACCGGCGACGGTCACCTGGATATTTACCGACACGAGCGCTTTTGTTTTAGGAACATGTATAATTATGCTAGAAAATTATCTCGAATAGAAGGATGTCTCCAAACTAATATAACGCATGACACTAGAATAAACAAATGCAATCGGGGCGATGATGGGACTAACTTTAGGGTTACGAATATGATTCCACTAGAGGCATATATATATTCAATTACATAATCCAAACATACAGGTATTTATGACAGAAAAATCGTCGCGTATTGTCCCGATAAGGCGTACAAACAGACAATAAATAAGGTGGAATCCTTTGTGAGAACATTACATTGTCATAATACATGAAGTATTTTTTCTCCCCGATTATATTGTTTGTTGCTGGTAAGCACGTTAATGAATCAGTTTTCTCGCAAAATAAATTTTTTGTTAAAGTTTTTTTTTTGTCAGTCGCATCTCTGGGATTTACGAAATCTTTTTGTGAATCATTATTTTAAAATGATTATTACTTGCTTCAGATGAAGAAAAAACATAATCGGGAAACCTGCATGTCAAGAGAAATGTGAAATCCGCCAACCGGCACTGGGCCAGCGTGCCGGATTGTGGACTGTATCACCCTCGCATTAAAGGCGGGCGGGCCCAGGTGTGGGATAAAAAAGCCTATTTATTTTAAGTTAATACTTAAATTAATACCGCTAACAAGATAATTCTTGCCGCATGATCCGAATTTGAAATTGATGACTACTTGTTTAGGAAAGCAAATATTGTATCGGAAATACCTAATTATTTAATGAGATCAAATGCCAAATTTTGTGAAAGGTGGTATTTTTTTATCCGGCTATGTAAATAACGCTGGACTAAATATACTAATAAGATGATGGGACGAATGCGACTTCTTCCTTTACTGGCAGGACTTGCCGGACGTAGCACACTACCAGAGCGTGTGGAAAAGCAGCGGCGAGGCCTTCCAGGAATGCTTCACAGAAATAGGACAGTTCAAAAAAGTGAATCAATACATCGGGTCGAACGTGCCTATAATGTCAAGCAAAGGCACTGCCCAGCTCAATATTTATTCTGTGCAAATAGCCACTCTTGCTAGACACTTGTTATCTGTCAATTAAGGTCACAATCGAAGTTCTGATTGAACCGAATCCCATTAAAAGAGCATGCAAATGTTTCCCAGCGCTGCCATTCACAAATTATATGCAATTTAAAATGTACTATGTCACAAGAGATCCGGCCGCTTGCGAAACTGTGAAACTAGTCCGAATGAACGCTATGTCCAACACCGTAAGTGATCGTGCACTTTTTTAACCCCCGACAAAAAAGAGGGGTGTTATACGTTTAACATGTGTATTTGTGTATCTGTGTGTCTGTCTGTGGCATCGTAGCGCCCAAGCGAGTGAACCGATTCCAATTTAGTTTTTTTTTGTTAGATAGGTATTTTGATCGAGAGTGTCCTTAGCTATGTTTCATGAAAATCGGTTCAGCCGTTTGAAAATTTTCAGCCCTTTTGTAGTTTAAAAAGTCGTCGCATCGGGGGTTTTCAACATTTTCAATGTTTTTATAGTACAAAGCCGGCACTCTAGCGTGCGCCCTGCCTGATGTTAAGTAGTAACCGTAGTCTATAGATGCTTGGAATACCAAAGGCATTACTTGCACGTTGCCGACCTGATGGGGAAGGGTAAAGAGGGAGGGGAAGGAGTCCAGCTCTCGCACTCGTACGAAACATAATTATAATTGGTACTTTACTCTGATCTTGTGAGAGGGTAGGGCGCTTCCCCGGTTGAACTAGCCTGTGTCAATTGGACACAGCTTTGGCACTACCACCGAGACTTTTTCGGTGAACGCCGAGTTACCTTAAGCAAGTTGGGTATTGGGGATCTACCTACGTGTTCGAAACATTCGAAACTGGTTTGGTTGAGGAAAGACGGACGATGATTTTCCCTGTTGTAAATAAGCACCAATTTACGATCTTAAGCGTATTTTAATCTTATTCACAACGATCTAAACCGACTATAGTCTAGTTTGCGTATGTCTGCAGCACTGCAAGTAACCCGACAATATAGTGTTCTAATTTTCGTGTCGATGGTACCTACCACACGATACCGTTCTTCCGGATAGGTAGCGAGAGCGTAAATGTCATGGTAGAGCTCTGAGTATGGAAAATACCCAACGGTATCGCGTCGCCGTGCCACTGCAGAGGAAGTGAGGTGCCTAATCGTATTCAACGCGGGGCCGAGTGACCATTCATTCATACTATCGTGAAGTAGATAACGAATTCTAATCCAATTGCATATTTAAAATCTATGCGCGAATCATAATTACAATATAATTATCATTATCGCTTAAAGTACAGGAAAAACATCGTGAGGAAACCTGCATCTATTAGAAATTCAAACCGATATTCGAAAGACAGGTGAATTCGCTAACCCGCACTGGGCCAGCGTGGTGGATTACGGCCTTTATCCCGGAGTGGGACGTCAATAGGGCTATGTTTCTATTCATTTGCATAGATTACACAGATATTATGCAGTCACAGTTCGAAAGTATTTTTGTTTGTCTGTTAGTTTCCAAGTTGGACTGAGCATAACGCGAAATGGCTGAATTAATAATATTGTTATCTACAGTGATACCTAAGTTGATGATCTGGAATAACATAATTCAATTTTTACCCTCGTAGTCCTCACGGCCGGAGCCGCGGGTGAATGCTAGTTATAGTTGTGACTCCTTTTATACTGGCATATGGGTCAATTTGCAATAATTCACGCGTCTTCGTGAAATGAACTAACTACACTACTAAATGAACTGACTCACCCTCTCCTCCAAATGGGTGACACCCGCCAAGCTCTGGTAGAAGGTAGGCGTCTCCAGATCCTGGGCCACGTTCACTTCCGAGAGCAGCCACTTGGACAGGACCGTGGCGTCTTTGTGTATCAGCAGCCACGAGCGGAACTGGTCGTAGATGACCTTCTCACTGGGTCCAAAGAGGCTGAGGAGTATCTCCGCGGTCCTCTGTGCCCCCGTGACAGGGAGGGAGGTGTTCTCCATGTGGAGGGTGCGGGCGAAGTCGCGCTTGTATATGTAGGTGCCATTGTCGCCCTGGTTGTTGACGTACAGCGTCCAGAGAAACCTGACAAGGGAATAGGACATCCTTCCAATCATATCTTGATAATGGCAGCGTGCTCTTTCAGATATCATTAAAATAAACTCGCTGATATTTCTGAAGCTAGTATGTAGGGTATACTAGGTGAAACAGAAAGGGTATACTATTTTTAATGCAACTTAACTTTGTAAATCTAAAGCTATCGGCTTTGTGGGACAGTTGAAGTACTAAAGGTTTTGTAGACTCGTGAAATCTGTCAAGAGCTGTATTCCTATAACACCTTTTGTTTTTCAAGTTTCCTCCAAAGCTGATAGTTTTAGAATTACAGAGTTAAGTTTTGAAAAAAATAGTATACCCTCTTTGTTTCACCATGTAGTGAGAAAACATGCACATATTTCGATGAGACATGTGAAAATTGACAACATAAAATCTGTAACAACAGTGTGGGATGCACAAATGAACTAATATGCACTAGGGCAGACTATGTCCTGAATAATCATATTTTCAACATAAGCAGTTATATTGATAAGAAATGTCTTTAAACTATACAGACAGTATGGCATATAATTATTATTTCAATGCGTTTTTGCCCTGTTTTTACTTATTAATTTAGAAAGAGTGAAAGTAACAACACCAATGAGATAAAATCATGTTGAGTGGATGTGCTGGCTTACCTCATACTGAGTACAGATACCTGTTAATACGTCCACAATTTATGAAGGAAAATTGCTTGAAGAAATTTGTCTACATTTTCTCACCCACATCTTTATGGTTGTAAAGTGTGTTTAGAAGATGTATGCATATATGGTTATTAAAAGGAAGTCAACAGCCATTAAATTCCCAATATATAATAAAGCCAATGATGTCAGTTTCAAAGTATAGTGATGACAATGGAATAGACAGTCATCATCAGTATCAATCATCAGCTCGGCACATTCATTATGAAAACAATAGGTGACATCACCTATGAAATAGTTTAAATTTATATACCTTTATTAGCTTTTTTAAGCTGACTTGCAAGCTATGAAAGGACTGCTCAATCACAATTGGCATAAATGTTTCTGAATCAAGTATGGTTCGCTCAGCACTAGAAGGCTCTTTTAAAAGTCTGCCAATTGAGAGGACTTCCTTAACAAATATAGAGGACCCTAAATAAGGGTTTCATATGTAGCAGTTTGTTGTTATCTATAAGAGGAAAAATTTAATGTAAATACAACAATATAAAACTCACAAAAATATCACAAAATTGATATAAAACCTTGATGCATGAATGAACAATTATAATCTCACTTTTTTCCTTTAATTTCAAATGGTAACCAATGTTAATAAACGGATTTAAGAATCCTAATCTAATCTTTCCAATTAGTGATTTGTGTTTAATACTTATTGGATAATTAAACAGCTTCTATAAATTATTTGTTTGTTGTACACTACTAAATTTAGATTTAGTTTTTGTCTATTTACATTAAGTTGTTTATCTTATCTTTCTTGTTTTGTGGCCTCGAGTTCCCTTTAACCTTGGCCCTTAGGGCTTAGCCTAGGGCTCTTCTCCTAACTTTTTTTTAAATAATGACAATGTAACTATTTCACTTCCCCATTAGGAGGAATTGAATCATGGTTGAATTATTTTGGAGTTCTCAAGTTAGCCACAAATCTTCTTTTAACTTTTACATGTGGATTACCTTAGTAAGGTTTGATTCAGAACTATTTTTGGCCACATCTTGGGTGCTATTACTTTTATTTTAATATTGTATTGACAATATTTAGGTATATTTTTATGTGAATATAGTCTTAGAATACATATATGCAGTGTCAAGGTTATTGATAAAGAAAATATTTACCATATCTCAGTAAATACAGTGTACTATCAGATATTACATTCTGATTAGGGAATACAGTTTCCTCTAATTCACATACACAAAACAACTGCATGCAAAAGCTATGCCTTCAAAGAACTTGCTAGGTAAGATTATGTTTTTGGTAGGTAGATAAATAGCTTGAAAATATGAACTATCTACTAAGCATTCTAATTATCTCGTTCAACAACTAAAACACAAAATAATCATCAACCTTGATGAAACAATAATAGCTGTTACGATTTATACCTGTGCTTTGTAATTCACGAGCGAAAAAATCGCGGTAATAATATCGCGCCTCATTTGATAACTGCTGTGATGTAATTGTTTACACTAAACAAAAAGAGATACTCACTTTATCTTTTCCTCTATGTTCCCCTTGGTGAGCACCACGATGCCGCATAGCAGCTCCCTGAACGCGATGCCTCTCTTGGTCCCGCCGCAGGCCTGGTACAGCCACTCCGCGACCTCGTAAGGGACCCCATCACACAGCACTTCATGGACGAACGCTTCCAGGCTCAAGGCCGTCCCGTTCGGACCGGCGCATCTCTTGAAAGCCTCGCGTATACGTCTTAACTCACTATCAGACACTGTAAATAAAATAAACCGATATTCATCACATTCCTACAACGCACCCACTAAAGTCCACTATGACCAGCACATATACCTCGTTTCACTGCATCCTCGTATGATATAAAAGATGGTTTTGAGTCTTTCGCACCCATATTCGCGAGCACGTAACGATCATACCATTTTTAAGGCGTAATAAACACAAAGAAACAAAAATTACTACAGCTGACAGCTCACGTCGTATGATGATCTGAAGCCATATTGAATTGTTTCTTGTTCATTATCAATCAACTACGTACTATTCGACTGATATTCCCAATAAGACCGACTTTTCTAGTATAATCAATACTACTTGCGTATTTCATATCAGAAAACGGTTTCAGTTGGCTTTCAAAACACGCAATGTACACAAATCCAAAATTGAAGAAAACAAGTCTGCATCATATTTTTTAAAGCTTTTGCCTCGGACATACACATGCATTGCATAGCAGGCCATACACATGCGGGTACACGGGTTGGCAGAACTACTTTCACAATAGGGATTACTTCCAATTCATTTTCAGTACGTGAAATTATTATTGTTTGCACCGTTATTTCAGCTGTGCTTTTTCATAGTTAATGACTTTATTTACCAGGAATTTTCAGTATAACACTTAATCCTATGAAGTCACTGGTCGATAATTTATCATGAAAGCCGGGACGATACCAAACGCTTTACGTTAATGTTTTTATCATTTCCTGCTTATGTAGGTAGCAACTAGTCCTACGTATAAAAACGTATATAATATGATTTTTCATAAGCTACCTGTGCAATGCGGATAGACTGTAGTACCTAGCAGAAGGGTATATACATAATGTTTACAAAGTCCGAAATAATCAGAGAGGTGTTAGAAATAATACATACGGGTTTAGAAGAGTATCAGGCATAGGGCTATATGAAATAAAATCTAAAAATAATAAACGAAACAACTCAATTTGTTTTAAATTTCAAAGGTCACCCAAAAATATATGATTGTATAATGTATGTGTTTACTCGATATATGGACATAAAATATTAACTAACGTATAATCAAGAAAAATGTTTATTAAGGACTATAGAAACATCCTGTATGGATACTTGTCTTAGGTCCGTATTAATAAATCTGTCTCAAGTCTGAGAGCGGTCTTGAGTACGCTTTTGACATGTTTTGTACTGGAATGACATAAGAATTAATTCTGCAAGATCGCCGATCGCTCTCAGACTTGAGATCGAATAATTATTACGGGTCTAATACCCATGCCCATGCATGCTATATAAGCTGTAAGGGAAATTCTTTCTAAGTTCTTGAAGGCGAAGGTAGGGTATGCAATATACATCTTGTATCCGTGAGAACGTCTGGAAAGAAGGACCGTGAATAGCTCCACAGGTGACAAAAAAAATGTTATGTATTAAATGGAATATATCATAGATAGCGTGTGAAAAATCATATTATATAGGTTTTAATACGTAGCATCTGCTAGGTACTGACATAGGCAGCAACCTTCGATAAAAGAAGTAAAAGACAGGAACCGTTACATATCATTGCAATTAAACTGCAAAGCGTTCGGTACTGTGCCGGTTTTCATGATAAATCATCGATCCGTGACTTCATAAGTTTAAGTTTTAGAGTGAAAATTCAATTTGAATAAAATCATTAAGTGTGTAAAATCGCAGTTGAAATAACAGTGAAAGAAAAACATAATATCACGTAATGAAGATGAATTGAAAGTATGCATGCCTGGTATGTATGTATGGTGTGGTGTGTATGGTGGTGATCATAAATCTATATAAAAATATTGTTTTTTTTTGTACTGTAATTACATATTTACATTGAAATAAAACTATTTTTCGGATTTTATCGCGTTTATTTAATTTATGTTCCCGACGTTTCGGCTGCTTTACAGCAGCCATGGTCACGGGGGGACTGAGGTGTTAGACGTCCTGATGTCATAGTTAGTAACTGGGTACCCTCATATTAAGTTGTTGTTTGCGGTCCGATCCACGCAGAAAGTGCTCACAGTGTCTCGAGGTCTTGCAATGGTACACTTGGTTTTGGATTTAATTATATTAATTACTGGATCCCAAGTTGGTGGTAGCACCCAGCCATCTTCCCTATTGAAATTAGGATGTTTTTTAATTTCAATGGCCTCACGTATCATCCTTGGTCGGAATCGGTGTTCTTTTGCGAGGATCTGTGGTTTATCAAATCTGATATAATGGCGGGTGCGGTCCTGTACATGTTCACAGATTGCAGACTTCGTGGAGCGCCGGTGTTTCACGTCAGCTATATGTTCTTTTACGCGGGTTTTAACTGATCTTTTAGTTTGCCCTATGTAGGAGAGTCCACATTCACAGTCGAGTTTGTATACCCCTGCATCTTGTAGAGGAATGTGACACTTGACAGGTGGTAAGAACTGACTAATCTTCTTTGGTGGCTTGAAATAAGTTTTGATTGAAGCACGTTTCAAGATGTAGCCAATCTTGTCTGTGACACCTCTTATATATGGTAGTACAGCAGGTAGACGCTCGACTGTGGCTGGTTTCACTCGGTCACTGTGATGGAGGCGCGGGATCCGAAGCTTGTTGTCATGCAATACTTGCTTGACGTGACGGATCTCGGCAGCCAGGTGTTGCTCATCACAGATCCCTTGTGCTCTCTGAAACAAAGATTTACCCACGGTAGCTAACTGTGTTGGATGGTGGTGAGATTCACCGTTTAAGTACCTATCAGTATGGGTCTTTTTCCTATACACGGTGTGGCCTAAGGTGTTATCAGGATTACGGATTACTAAAACATCTAAGAATGCTAGAGTGTTGTTGGCCTCTAACTCCATTGTAAATTTGATTTTAGAGTGTATGGAGTTAAGATGGTCAAGAAATGCTGTTATTTTGTCAGATGGTAATATTGTGAAAGTATCGTCTACGTACCGCTTGTAGAATCTTGGGGTCACAGGTGAAGTGCGAAGGGCTGTCTCCTCAAAGTCTTCCATGAATATATCGGCGACAACAGGAGAAACAGGGGAGCCCATCGCTACACCATCTACTTGCTTGTAGAACTGTTCATTCCACAACAGATACCCGGATGTGAGGCAATGTCTTAAGAGTTCAGCATATTCCTCTGGCATGTTGTTCTCTGCTAGCTTCTTTGATACTATAGTGATGCAGTCTGCTACAGGTAGACAGGTAAACAAAGACTGAACATCAAAACTGACCATAGTTTCATTGTCAGCAAGATGTAGATGTTTAATCTCACTGACAAAATGGTATGAATCCTTTGTATGTGCTCTTGTGTGTCCTCTTAGTAGTGAGAGCACCTTCGCTACGTGCTGGGCCAGACTGTATGTTGGTGTGTCAATCTGGCTAACAATGGGACGCAGCGGGGCCTGGGGCTTGTGTATTTTAGGTAACCCATACAGCTTAGGTGGTTTTGCGCACGAAGGTATCAATGATTTGACGTCTAGATTCAATGCGTCGGAGTGTTTCTTTAATAGATCGGTAGTTGTTTTTAACACGTTTGTAGTTGGGTCTGTTTTGACCTTTTTATATGTTGTTTCATCCGATAAAAGTTCTACAATTTTTGCATTGTAATCTGACGTATCCATTATTACCGTCGCATTTCCCTTATCTGCGCGGAGAATAGTAATATCCGTCCTAGTGCGTAAGTTCTTCAACGCTAAATACTGATTCTTAGGAAGATTTTGTTTGGGCACTGAAACACGGCGTAACAACGATGATACGTCCTGTCTAATAGCCTCGGAGTCTTCCTTTTTAAAATTATTTTTGGCTAGGACATCCTCGACGCTACAGATAATGTCTTCATAAGGGATCCTGCGAGGCGGCACAGCGAAATTTAATCCTTTCTTCAAAACTTGCACGATGTTTTCATCCAAACTTTGTTTTCGAAAGAGTTATTGTCAAGATTGACGTATGGCGACCATAGACAAAGATGACAAGATTTTGTTTTTTAATGAGACCATAGACTATAAGTTTTTATGTCATCACGGATATGATTCTTTTAAACCAAGAATTTTATATATGGCTTCTTGTTTTAAACCCTTCTGTGAAAGTTGTATTTTTGGAAATGTTTAACTCCATCTTATTTATTAGCTTCACTGACAGGTTTTCAAAAATATATAATATCCTGAAACTCGTCACATTCCTACCCACATAGGCATAAATAAAATAAGTCTAACTATAATAAGATTACGATTACTTTAATCCCCTATCTTATCCCCTTGGGGTGGAATTAATCAAAATCCTTTCTTAGGGGATGTATACGTCATAGTAGCTTTATGCATGCAAAGTTTCAGCCCGCTCGGTTTAAAATTGAAAAAGTTTCATACAAACTTTCATGCCCTATTTTATCCCCTTGGGGGTGGAATTAATCAAAATCCTTTCTTAGGGGATGTCTACGTCATAGTACCTTTATGCATGCAAAGTCTCAGCCCGCTCGGTTTAAAATTGACAAAGTTTCATACAAACTTTCATCCCCTATTTTATCCCCTTGGGGGTAGAATTAATCAAAATCCTTTCTTAGCGGATGCCTACCTCATAACATCTACCTGCATGCCAAATTTCAGCCCGATCCGTCCAGTGGTTTGGGCTGTGCGTTGATAGATCACTATGTCAGTCAGTCACCTTTGAGTTATATATATATAGATAGATGTAGGCCACTACGCCGTAGCGTATAAATGGTATTGTATTCTCTTTGGATGGCTACTTACAGAGTAGTTTAAGTACCTTATTGTACCTTCTGACATAACTTAATAGAAATAATAAGTACCTACCTATGTACCTATTAGGTACTTTACTTACCTATATATTATGAGCGACACAGAATACTTATCTACCTAGCTTACCACCTCATAGAGTAAAGTATTAGGTTCTTATGTAAAAATAATACTTACCTCTGTACCTAAGTAGAATAAATAAGTTTTTTACTTGAGTATTAGGTAATCCCAAACTGATGTGCTGATGATTGCCCTAAGGCATAGGTACAAGTTAATAAGTACTTACCTATGCTATTTGTGTATCTACATACACCATACACTTTTTAATTTTTATGGAACCATTTTTTGTAATGAAGTACTTATTTAGGAACTACATACAGATAGATAACTATTTATATCAATTTAGACTGAACGCGAGGTCTGCCTTCATTTAATATAGTATTAATGGATGGTCAAACTTGGTACCAGCCTGGAAAACTGCACTGACATGGTTCACTCTATAAGTAGCATGAAAACAATACTTAATAATGGTCGGCTGACTGAATCTATCTATAAACATTGTGTTAAAAGCACAACTTGTTTTACTGAATTCATAAGTGTAAAGAACAGTTAGAGATCACTGCTGCTGACACTTTAAAGCTATCTCTGGTTGAATAAAGAATAGTGAACTGTGCCCTGAAACCCCCACACATTGGGAGATGTGTGGGGTAAATATACACTCTTTGCTCATATACTTACTTACTAACCATGTTGCTCCCAGTATCTACATTCTTTAAATTTACCAAAGGCCGGTACCACCTCCAGCAATAGGTGGCAGGAGGCATATACCTACAATACCAATATGTTATTAGACTCTGATGAATTGTTCTTCTAATTTTGAACGTGGATACCTCCACATATTGATTTCCTTTTTCTTTCAAACTAATAATATACAAATCCAAATAACACCCTGGAATCGCTCACTCAGGCAAAACTTATCCGCACGCGGTTACCACAGAGTACCTTGTATATACTAGGCGGTTACTAAACAAGATTATGATTCTCTATCGAGACTATATTGGTACATATCTCTAATCTGGGTTAATATAATACTAGCACAGAACACTACGGAACGCCTTTAGGCACTTTACGAGAAATAATGACAAATTTCATGATCATTGTTGATTTGTAAAAATGTATAGGGTTACTAATCACGTGGTCATACACGTCGATCTTGAGTAGTAAAAATGTAAACATTAGCGTAATTAAACACGTGGGTGATAAACTTCAATCTTGGGAATAGATAGCTTTTGACAGCTTTTTATGCCTCGATCGAAGATGATTGGTTCAAATTTTGTCATTCATAAAAGAATGACCAATCACAGCAACTTTCCATGGGAGTTTTTTAAGAAAATCTTTTTCATTCATATTTTGTGGCGCTAGTAGGAAGTTTTTTTGACAGTTAAGCGTCCAAATTTGACATTGACAACTGACTTTTGACAGTTGACAGCTGTCAAATGAAATCCGCCATGTTTTCCCCCACCCCTAAACTCATCTTGGAAATAGATTCGGCCCTTTGTTTTGACAGATTGACAACTGCGCGCGAGTCATTTTTGTCTGTGGTGCACGGGTGCGTTCCGTTACCATATTTTGAAAGATTTTTGACATTTGATTTGGTGATTAATTTCTCATATTTTATAATGTGTTTATTTTTGCATTCATTGTATTTAGATGTTTCGCGCTTATTTAAGGTATCTATGCATTTATTAAAATCAAATGTCGTCAATACTGTCTTAATTTCGTTGGATGAAATCTCAATTTGCCGGCTGATGTTATATAGATCGGAACGCGTTTGATGAATCATCACCCGTAGTAACTTTTTACTCGCCTGGTTTAGGATCTTAACGCTTCCTCGTATGTCCTTCTTTGCAGATATCTTGGCACACGTAGGAATGAGATTATGGTCTCGGCATCTCTTCAAGAAATTTAAAGATGTTGTAAATCTTGCGCGTTTAGTCTTGAGATCTTCCAACCGACGTACTTTGTTTGCGATTTCCAGTCCGTACTGGTTCACATATTGTTTTCTTATATTTACGCGAATACTACACATTGAAATAAAACTATTTTTCGGATTTTATCGCGTTTATTTAATTTATGTTCCCGACGTTTCGGCTGCTTTACAGCAGCCATGGTCACGGGGGGACTGAGGTGTTAGACGTCCTGATGTCATAGTTAGTAACTGGGTACCCTCATATTAAGTTGTTGTTTGCGGTCCGATCCACGCAGAAAGTGCTCACAGTGTCTCGAGGTCTTGCAATGGTACACTTGGTTTTGGATTTAATTATATTAATTACTGGATCCCAAGTTGGTGGTAGCACCCAGCCATCTTCCCTATTGAAATTAGGATGTTTTTTAATTTCAATGGCCTCACGTATCATCCTTGGTCGGAATCGGTGTTCTTTTGCGAGGATCTGTGGTTTATCAAATCTGATATAATGGCGGGTGCGGTCCTGTACATGTTCACAGATTGCAGACTTCGTGGAGCGCCGGTGTTTCACGTCAGCTATATGTTCTTTTACGCGGGTTTTAACTGATCTTTTAGTTTGCCCTATGTAGGAGAGTCCACATTCACAGTCGAGTTTGTATACCCCTGCATCTTGTAGAGGAATGTGACACTTGACAGGTGGTAAGAACTGACTAATCTTCTTTGGTGGCTTGAAATAAGTTTTGATTGAAGCACGTTTCAAGATGTAGCCAATCTTGTCTGTGACACCTCTTATATATGGTAGTACAGCAGGTAGACGCTCGACTGTGGCTGGTTTCACTCGGTCACTGTGATGGAGGCGCGGGATCCGAAGCTTGTTGTCATGCAATACTTGCTTGACGTGACGGATCTCGGCAGCCAGGTGTTGCTCATCACAGATCCCTTGTGCTCTCTGAAACAAAGATTTACCCACGGTAGCTAACTGTGTTGGATGGTGGTGAGATTCACCGTTTAAGTACCTATCAGTATGGGTCTTTTTCCTATACACGGTGTGGCCTAAGGTGTTATCAGGATTACGGATTACTAAAACATCTAAGAATGCTAGAGTGTTGTTGGCCTCTAACTCTATTGTAAATTTGATTTTAGAGTGTATGGAGTTAAGATGGTCAAGAAATGCTGTTATTTTGTCAGATGGTAATATTGTGAAAGTATCGTCTACGTACCGCTTGTAGAATCTTGGGGTCACAGGTGAAGTGCGAAGGGCTGTCTCCTCAAAGTCTTCCATGAATATATCGGCGACAACAGGAGAAACAGGGGAGCCCATCGCTACACCATCTACTTGCTTGTAGAACTGTTCATTCCACAACAGATACCCGGATGTGAGGCAATGTCTTAAGAGTTCAGCATATTCCTCTGGCATGTTGTTCTCTGCTAGCTTCTTTGATACTATAGTGATGCAGTCTGCTACAGGTAGACAGGTAAACAAAGACTGAACATCAAAACTGACCATAGTTTCATTGTCAGCAAGATGTAGATGTTTAATCTCACTGACAAAATGGTATGAATCCTTTGTATGTGCTCTTGTGTGTCCTCTTAGTAGTGAGAGCACCTTCGCTACGTGCTGGGCCAGACTGTATGTTGGTGTGTCAATCTGGCTAACAATGGGACGCAGCGGGGCCTGGGGCTTGTGTATTTTAGGTAACCCATACAGCTTAGGTGGTTTTGCGCACGATACTTTCACAATATTACCATCTGACAAAATAACAGCATTTCTTGACCATCTTAACTCCATACACTCTAAAATCAAATTTACAATGGAGTTAGAGGCCAACAACACTCTAGCATTCTTAGATGTTTTAGTAATCCGTAATCCTGATAACACCTTAGGCCACACCGTGTATAGGAAAAAGACCCATACTGATAGGTACTTAAACGGTGAATCTCACCACCATCCAACACAGTTAGCTACCGTGGGTAAATCTTTGTTTCAGAGAGCACAAGGGATCTGTGATGAGCAACACCTGGCTGCCGAGATCCGTCACGTCAAGCAAGTATTGCATGACAACAAGCTTCGGATCCCGCGCCTCCATCACAGTGACCGAGTGAAACCAGCCACAGTCGAGCGTCTACCTGCTGTACTACCATATATAAGAGGTGTCACAGACAAGATTGGCTACATCTTGAAACGTGCTTCAATCAAAACTTATTTCAAGCCACCAAAGAAGATTAGTCAGTTCTTACCACCTGTCAAGTGTCACATTCCTCTACAAGATGCAGGGGTATACAAACTCGACTGTGAATGTGGACTCTCCTACATAGGGCAAACTAAAAGATCAGTTAAAACCCGCGTAAAAGAACATATAGCTGACGTGAAACACCGGCGCTCCACGAAGTCTGCAATCTGTGAACATGTACAGGACCGCACCCGCCATTATATCAGATTTGATAAACCACAGATCCTCGCAAAAGAACACCGATTCCGACCAAGGATGATACGTGAGGCCATTGAAATTAAAAAACATCCTAATTTCAATAGGGAAGATGGCTGGGTGCTACCACCAACTTGGGATCCAGTAATTAATATAATTAAATCCAAAACCAAGTGTACCATTGCAAGACCTCGAGACACTGTGAGCACTTTCTGCGTGGATCGGACCGCAAACAACAACTTAATATGAGGGTACCCAGTTACTAACTATGACATCAGGACGTCTAACACCTCAGTCCCCCCGTGACCATGGCTGCTGTAAAGCAGCCGAAACGTCGGGAACATAAATTAAATAAACGCGATAAAATCCGAAAAATAGTTTTATTTCAATGTGTAGTATTCGCGTAAATATAAGAAAACAATACATATTTACATGTAACATAAAAATAGAAAGCCGCATGATTGCACAGAGTTTTAAGTTATTTACAACTATCTTCCATATTATGTCTGTGCACGATTGATACCATGGACAAAATAGTCTGTGATGTGATATCTGATTGACATGAGAGCTTGACATTACAATATTGACATCGTATCTTAAGTCATCATATTTGTTGTGTTTGTACGGGACGTCACGTCCATTTGATAGAAAGATAAAAATAAAAATAAATAGAGGTATCTGCTTTTGCATTTTTGGATCAGGATCAGACATTAATTTGGAATATTTGGGATTATATTTTGGTTATGTGACGGCTGTACAGTAACTAATTGGATTCGTGGTTTTGTTTTTGTTTCAAACGATACAAGTTGATTGTAAATGTCCGTGTCTTTGTGCGTTTTGCGTATTGAAGTCGACGAGGAGTTGCCCGAAATGGGAGATAATCCAGCTGAAAAGGGTAAGAAATATTTCAATTACGTATTTTCTGAAACGAGTGCCTATACTTGTTTCCTTTTCATCACAAGTACCACATTATAAATACATTCCGCTTTCATTGCTTTATTCGCATCTGAGAGCATCCTACCTTCTGTTCTTATCACAGTATAATACTAATCGAATTAATAACCCCAGTCGGACAACCAATGATCTATTATCATCCCAAAGTAAGCAATTTTTGTAAGGGATTTTACCAATAAAGAGGACTTACCATTTATACATATTATGTTTCTCAGAAGCTGCAAAAGAGCAGAAGAAAAAGGACCGCGGAGCCCGTGAGTCGAAAACCATAACCGTGGAGACATATGCCAGTGTCCTCATGGGCCCCAACATGGACACCGGCATCCTGCCGACCAGCTCTCGCCACACCGCACCCAAGACAACCAGCGTCTCCGAGGATGATGACACAATCAGCTTCTTTTGTGGAAACCCTTTAGTCGAGGTCACTAAGGGGGTACTGCATTTATATAAGGAAAAGTAAGTTCCTTTAGAAAATTAGCTACAGTAAATAAGTAGTGTCACACTTAAGAGTTGTCAGAACCGTTCTGGGTTAAGCTTGTTCGTTATGTCTAGTTCAGCTAGTGCTCCAATTTCTAAAATTTATTAAAATATCTAACAAAGGTTTGTAGCATTAACTCTTTCAATGATTACTTTGGCAAACCTAATCATGCTATTATCACATCTGGATACCTAAATGAGATTTTTAGGGGGCTACTCCTATAAGTATTTTGTTCCCTTAGTGAAATGAAAGAAGCGGAAGAGGCAAAGACTCTGTGTCTGCTGTCAGTGCCGGGGGCTCTGGGTGCTCCCGATCTGCTGGCTTTTGCAGCCGCCTGCCAGCAGGACATTGCTCACGTCAGGGTGCTCCGGGACGGCTCTCCGGATCATTATATGGCTCTACTTACGTAAGTATGCCATACATAGGTTTGGTTGTTGTTGTTTGCCATCGGAGCAGACTCCTGTTCAAAATTATGAAATAGTGTTATCTGTGGACTATAACTACATTTGTATCCTACCATCTAACACCATATCTTTTCTAAGAACAATCATTAAATTTGGTTGCAGTGGCTGACTGGATTATAAGTAATGTAATAACCTCACAGCTTATTTCTCTACCTACTTTGCTGCAACCAAAAGATTTCCACTGCTAGTCCAATTAAGCTCATCAACATCATGGTATTTGGCAACGATAATCATTGCATCATCAGCCATAGATTTGTTGTTATCATAGTCCCTATGTACTATGTGCCAGGCATCAGTATATGGAGGGCGGGGTTGGTCGGCAGGTTCCGCACGAGCCAGGCGGCGCGCGAGTTCCACTCGGCGTTCGACGGCGTGCCGTACAGCAGCCTGGAGCCGCTGGCGCTGTGCCACATGGCGTGGGTGTCGCGCGCCGAGTGGGCCCGCCACGGCACGCCGCCGCCCTCGCACACCGAGCTGCCCACCTGCCCCGTCTGTCTGGGTCAGACACACTCTCTGCTCATTGCTCTTGTGTCATTAACTTTCTGCATTTTATGCACTCTGCTCGATTGATTTGTTTCGATTAATCTCTAACACGAACTGAAATTTTTCGCTCTCCATTTTGATAAATGACTTGTATATGGCGAGCTCTCGCAGCTAATAGTGCGCTGTCATCTATCTGCATAGCGAAAACTTGAATAACTATTGAGTTTCTTGCTGCATCTTCTCAGTGAAAGCGGCATTCCGAACCAGTGATAGATTCTGACTGTTATGTTGAGTTTGAGTTTTGTGTTAATTGTGTGTTTAGAGCGAATGGACGAGAGCGTGGCGGGGGTGCTGTCGGTGCAGTGCGCGCACGCGTTCCACGCGGAGTGCCTGGTGCGCTGGCGCGACGCGCGCTGCCCCGTGTGCCGCTGCGCGCAGACCCCGGAGCCGCGCGGCGGCGCGCGCTGCTTCCAGTGCGACGCCGAGCCGCTGCCCGGTAACACTGGCTCCTGCGCCAGGCTGGCACACACCGCGCGACTGACTCGTACAAGATAATAACTCGTCCGTTGTCCGCGCAGAGGAGGAGGAGGGGCTGTCGAGCCGCGAGCCGGCGGGCGGCGTGGCGGAGGGGCTGCTGGACGGGGTGGCGGCGGGCGCGCTGTGGATCTGCCTCATCTGCGGACACGTCGGGTGCGGCAGGTAAGGAGGAGGAGGGGCTGTCGAGCCGCGAGCCGGCGGGCGGCGTGGCGGAGGGGCTGCTGGACGGGGTGGCGGCGGGCGCGCTGTGGATCTGCCTCATCTGCGGACACGTCGGGTGCGGCAGGTAAGGAGGAGGAGGGGCTGTCGAGCCGCGAGCCGGCGGGCGGCGTGGCGGAGGGGCTGCTGGACGGGGTGGCGGCGGGCGCGCTGTGGATCTGCCTCATCTGCGGACACGTCGGGTGCGGCAGGTAAGGAGGAGGAGGGGCTGTCGAGCCGCGAGCCGGCGGGCGGCGTGGCGGAGGGGCTGCTGGACAATAGTTCGAGGGACGAAATAAGTCTTTCACCCGAGGTAAACACTGTGCTTTTCATTACGAATAGAAGTGGAAGTGGAAATACGAATAGAAGGGGAAGTGGAAGTAAAAGTGAAAGTAGCAGTGAAAGTAGCAGTAAAAGTAGCAGTAAAAGTAGCAGTAAAAGTAGCAGTAAAAGTAGCAGTGAACATAGCAGTGAAAGTAGCAGTGAAAGTAGCAGTGAAAGTACGGTGAAAGTAGCAGTGAAAGTAGCAGTGAAAGTAGCAGTGAAAGTAGCAGTGAAAGTAGCAGTGAAAGTAGCAGTGAAAGTAGCAATTAAAGTAGCAGTGAAAGTAGCAGTGAAAGTAGCAGTTAAAGTAGCAGTTAAAGTAGCAGTGAAAGCAGCTGTAAAAGCAGCAGTGAAAGTAGCAGTAAAAGTAAAAGTAGCAGTAGAATAATAAGTAGAAGTAGGCCGGCCTGGTTTAATAGAAATTTCAAAATATAACCGTGTAGTTTATTTTTAATAATTTGACAGCTGTCAGTTGAAAGCGATTCTTCCGGGCCGGAAAAGTATTACTTTTAACTTCAACCCGCTCCTCAGGCAACTTTAGACCTACTTTCAGAGTATGAGTAATGAAAAATAAAATGTTTTTACTTTTTGTTAAGTATAGAAAACTCATGTTTTTTTTTAAAGTAGTTGTTAAAAAGAAAACTTTTTGTTCCAACCCTGGTTATTTGTCTAGATATGAAGGCGGGCATGCCGCGAAACACTTCCTGCAATCGAACCACACGTACGCGCTGCAGTTGGGCTCCAATCGAGTTTGGGACTATGCAGGTAAACAATTTATAGTTTCAGCATTTACAAGACTCACTCGAGTTTCCCATGTCTGGCTGTGTTGACGTGAGCTGAAGGCGTTTTTCCGTTCCTTTTTGAATATCATTAGTATTTGCCCTTACTGTCACCACAGGTGTCGGTCTGTAGGTGGCAAACGGTATATTTAAATTTAATTTACCTATTTATTTTCAATTAATCGAAATTTTATAAAAATTTACAAATATCTGTCATCTCCTCAGTGACTAAACACTTCTTTAGGCTGAAAGTTAAGCCGAGGAAGATAGTCCCTGGTGAAACTGCATCCCTCTCACTCCTAGTAGATGGCTGCTATAGCTGCTATATATGTGTAACCGTATTGTCGCTTGGGGACACTCCAGTATTAGACGGTTCCACCAGGAGCGTCCTCCTCCTCGCGTGTCCTGCAGCAGTGATCCCCCTGTAATACAAAGCTGGTTGGTGGCAGGCGACAACTTCGTGCACCGGCTCGTGCAGAACAAGCCGGACGGCAAGCTGGTGGCGGCGGAGGGCGGGCTGGCGGCCGAGGACGCGGCCTGCGGCGGCGAGAAGCTGGACTCCGCGCAGCTCGAGTTCACCTACATCCTCACGCACCAGCTCGACAGCCAGCGCGTCTACTACGAGGAGAGGATCGCCAAGTAACACCAAGCACACATTTACAATACATTTAGATAATAGTTACCTACTGTCCAAATGTCATGTTTCCCACACCATTGGTTTGGGCTGGGCATTGATTATTAGGTTTGATGAGTAAGTTTGCGACGTGTATCGAAAAGTGCGACATAAATGACCCTATCTTTTGATTGTGTTGTTCTACCAGCTTCAATTTTTTATCCCTCCAAGTTAGTCACCCGTCCCTGAGAAAGAGGGTGTTGACATATGGACAGACAGACAGATGGACAATAAAGTGTACCTATAAGACTTCCGTTGTTTGTTACTTGAGATATGGAACCTTAAAAAATAAACATTATTTACTAGAAATATCGTGTTCGTTTCCATAGACTGGAGTCGGAGCATGCGGCCGAATGCGAGAGCCTGCGCGCGCGCGCCCGCGACGCCGAGAGCGCGTCCACCTCCCTCAGCGAGCGAGTCCACGCGCTCACCAAGGAGAACAAGACTCTAGAGAAGAAACTACAGCACCTCAACGCCAAGTTAGTCATTGCCACCGCGTCAGTGCCGGGGGGCGGCCTCCCTCTGGTATCTGGGAGCCCTAAATCTCAAGAAGTATTTTTTAATCAAATCCCAAACAAGTCGAAAATATTGTTATGTAGGAGATACTATTGAAATACAATTTACACAGGAAAGCAGGACAGAATAGTACATTGTTACACAAGGGGTGAAAGTGACTTATTTAGTTCCGAGACGGGGTTTGGCGCCCGAGCGTAGCGAGGGCGCCAATAGTTCGAGGGACGAAATAAGTCTTTCACCCGAGGTAAACACTGTGCATTTCATTACGAATATAAGTGGAAGTGGAAGTAAAAGTTAAAGTAGCAGTGAAAGTAGCAGTAAAAGTAGCAGTAGAATTAGAAGTAGAAATAGGCCGGCCTGGTTTAATAGAAATGTCAAAATAGAACTACTTTATTTTTAATAATTTGACAGCTGTCAGTTGAAAGCGATTCTCCCGGGCCGGAAAAGTATTACTTTCAACCCGCTCCTCAGGCAACTTCAGACCTACTTTCAGAGTATAAGTAATGAAAAGTTATATTTTGTTTATAGATTTTCGACACTACAGAGCGAGTTGGTGGGCGAGCGGGCGTTGGCGACGGCGCTGGCGAGCACCAAACTCGAGTGGCAATGCAAATCCAAAACTATGGAGGAGAACTTCACCAAGGAGGTGAGGGGAGAAACAAATCTTTATGTAGTGTGGACACACATGCGTAGTACTAATTACCAAAACAATTATTTACATTCCTTTATTTTCCTGGTGGAATCACATAATGTGTATTCTACTAGTATCAAGTACAATATTTGTTACATAAAATAAAAGTTTTTACGCATCAAGTACATAAAGAAGGCCCATGGCTAGTCTATTAAACTGTTTATTTTTGTCAGTAAACAGACAAATAAACAGACATGTTTCACAATTTACTTTTACCGTTGCGCAGGGGCTAATTTCGGAAACGGTGCTTTCGTAATACGCCCGGATCTGGGAGTCGCATGGATCGTCCCCGACCATCGTATTGTCGGAGTGTGAGTCTGGCGTTATTAATAATGAATGAATGTGGTCCGGTGTCCAGGTGGCGGAGCTGAAGGAGCAGCTGCGCGACGTGATGTTCTTCGTGGAGGCGCGCGGGCAGCTGCAGCAGGCGGGCGCGTCGGGCGCCGAGCTGGCCGCCGCCAGCGTCCGCGTGGCGCCCGCGCCGCCGCCGCCGCCGCCGCACAAGCCCCGGCGCCGCCGCCGGTAGGCCGCCACAGTGCTTGCTACTCTTGTGTCAACTTGCATTTCTTCTATAAATGCTCACATTTCGTTTGTAATTATCTTCCGAAAAGCCGTGTTACTCTACTTCTGCAATCTACGATGATTTGTTACAAGAAAAAAATACTTTAGCTGTTTATTAACAAGTCTTCTTTGGAAAAACAAAGTATCCATCCTATGCGTTAATTAGTTAGTCGGGTTAATGGTCACACAAGCGTAGTAGGTATACTTATGATATTCGGACAATTTATTAGTGATTTTATTTAGTATGGAATGACACCAATTACTGTGATAAATGTTCTATAAGCATCTATATTCCGTGCTATAAGTCGTAAGGGAAAGCGGTTCTATGCGGTGTTTAGTTTATTGTACATTGTGATTGTGAATAAAAGTGATTAGATTATTGCATAATGTGTGTTTTTATCGTCCTACCTTTTACAATGATTTACACAAGTTATTTGTGCGTGTGCTTACGCATAAGGGAGTTAAAATGCAAAAGGCATTATAATGTAAGTAAGAAGCTCGTACGTCGATTACATTTTAATAATTTAATTATGTAATGATTTGCTTCCGCTGCCAGTAAATTTACTGTAATTGTTTACTACTCTTTGTGCATTCCCAGGGCGGCCAGATAAGTACCTATGCGCCAGGGATAGGCACTGCCTGCCATATACTTATTCCTAAAGAATACTTAGTCGCAGCCAGCGCGCCCTGCTTGGCTGCCTACGCTTTGATGACGACGCGGTGACATCTCAACTGAGTGATTTAACAAAAAAAATATCGCCAAGTGCTTGTCGGGCCATGCACAATTGGACCAAGATCCCAGTTGCCCCAGAACTATGTCATTATAGGAAAGATGACGTTTTTAAGATCGGTAGTATAACAAACATAGAAAGGAATGGATACTCGCTAAGCTGAAAGCGGGGCCGTTTTTAATGTAGCATGTATCAAAGGTGAAAAAAAAAGCTTACTTACGTTATTTTAGGAAGGCTGAACTGTATAATATTTTAAAATATTTTCCAATGAGCCAGACAAATCTGACGGGCCAAACATTCTCCTAGGCTCGTTAAAAGTTCCGCTGTGCGAGGAAGCGCGAGAACATTATTCAAGTCAATTCAATATTATTTAAATATTATTATATTATTAATTTATTGAAGACTAAGAGCAATCTTGGAAATTTGATTTTAAATGTACTTAAGACCGCTCTCACACTTGATATAGTACGGGCTCTAATTCCTAAAAACAAAGAAAATAACAAACTTTATTTCGGCTATGGAGGGTATTTCACAACTGGCAAATACCTACATACAAGGTACTCTGTGAACAGCTGTGAATGTACTCTGTGCAACTGGCGGAAACTCGGCGAATCCGACGAGCCGATTTTGCTTCCGATCTTGTTCCGATCCATCATCTGTGATCCATCAAGTAGCCTGAACGCAAATTTCGTTACGGTAACCGTTTGTTGAAGCCACATTGGGAAAACCGGTTGGCACCGAAAATTTTAATAGAATTAATGTATTTTTAATTGTTGTATTTGTATAATTTGTAAAATTATTTTATAATTTTGCCCACAGATAATAGAATTTAGCCAAACTTTTGCCTTGTAAACCATGTGAAGTCATTTTGGTTATTTATCTGTGATAAGAAGATTGTTTGTCTATTGTAGCTTGCTACATATCTCTAATCTGTGGTCTATTGTTGACGTAGTAGTATGCGCAAGAGTTATTGTCAAGATTGACTTATGACGACCATAGACAATGATAACAAGATTTTGTTTTTTATTTAGACCATAGACTAGTTTTTGTGTTTTAATCTCGGCTATGATTCTTAAACCAAGAATTTTATATTTATATTCTTGGTTTTATCTCCTCTATGAAAAGTGGTATTATCTTCTTGGTGGTCTGTAATAAGGGATTTGGCGATGGGAAGAAACATTTTTAGAGTTCCCAAATAAATTATTACGCTACCAATATCGATATTTTAATGGAATCGACCAAGAAATAGGTACCTACCTAAGGTCTATTTCACATAAGAAATCTCCTAGACAGAGTGCCTAGTACTTAACTGTCTGAAATATAATTTACACTGTGTACTTACCTAATTTTTTTGCGAAACAGACTTTAGTCATAATTATTTATAAAAAGCAAGTAGTGTACCTGCATAAACCGATAAAAGTCACAGCCTTAATTATTAGCTTCTCTGACAGGTTTTCAAAAATATATACTGAAACTCGTCACATTCCTACCCATAGATAGGCATAAAAAACCATAAAATAAGTATAATTAGGATTACTATTACCTACTGCATACGATTATGTTTTATATTAGAAATTATTACGACCGTCGAGAATTGAATAAATCCTAAGTTATAGGTATTTAACCGACCCAGTAAATGCAAAATTAATTGCGTGCTATTGATGAAAATTCATTGGAAAGATACAAATATGAACCGAAATTACAAGCCTTTTGTTTATTTTAGCTAATTTATGTATAACTACTGTATACTAATGTATACTACCTATGTATAACTTTAACTTATAAGATACAGTGATGTACGGAACCCTAAGGTATGTGTGGCCCGATACGCACATGGCGACTGGTTTTAGGTATTCGTTGAAATTTATTTTTACTGTAGCTAGAGCTACTGCACCCAAAGAGAATACAATACTACGTAAACTGCACCTATAGCGTAGCCGCTACGCGCCGCCGCATGGTATTGTATTCTCTTCGGGTGGCTATACCTCACAGAGTAGGTTAAGTACCTTATTGTACCTCCTGGCAAAACTTAACACAAAGAATAAGTACCTAGGTACCTATCTATAGACCTATTAGGTACTTACCTATATACTCGTATTATGAGCGACACATAATACTTATAATATACTTATCTAAGTAAGTACCTAACTTACCACCTCATAGAGTAAAGTAATGATTAGGTTCTTATCAAAAAAGAATACTTACCTCTGTACCTGAGTAGAATAAATAAGTTATTTACTTGAGTATTAGGTAATCCCAAACTGATGTGCTGGTGATTGCCCTAAGGCATAGTAACAAGTAAATACCTATGCTTTTTGTATCTACTATCTACATACTTACACCATAAACTTTTATTTTTTTATGGAACCATTTTTAGTAATGAAGTAGGTACTTATTTAGGAACAACATACAGATACCTATTTATATCAATATAGCCTGAACAACTGCACTGACGTGGTTCACTCTATGAAAACAATACTTAATAATGGTCGGCTGACTATCTATAAACATTATGTTAAAAGCACCACTTGTTTTTACTGAATTCATATGTTTAACTAAAGAACAGTTAAAGATCACTGCTGCTGACACGTTAAAGCTTTCTCTTGTGAATAAAGCATTGTGAACTGTGGCCTGAAAACCCCCACACATCTCCCAATGTGTGGGGGTTTTCAGGTAAAATTTCACTCTTTGCTCATATACTTACTTACTTACTAACCATGATGCTCCCAGTATCAACATTCTTTAAATTTACCAAAGGCCGGTACCACCTCCAGCAATAGGTGGCAGGAGGCATACCTTCAATACCAAACTCTGATGAATTGTTCTTCTAATTTGGATTAATTGGATACCTACACCTATTGATTTCCTTGTCGGTTCTTGGGCACTTTTTTTATTAATTGCACACAAGAAATTCTACAAATCCGAATAAAACCCTGGAATCGCACTCACTCAGTCAAAACTTAATTATTGATAAGCCGCATTTGCGATCAAAACTCACTAAATAAGATTATACTCCTCTATCGAGAATATAATGGTAAGTACATATCTTTAATCTAGGTTATTAGACTACCACATAACACTATGGAGCGCTTTTACTTTTCAAGAAATAACGACAAATTCATCATCATTGCGGATTTGTAAAAATGTAAAGGGTTATTAATCCCGTGGTTGATGAACGTCAAACTTGAGTAGTAAAAATGTAAACATTAGCGTAATTAAACACGTGGGTCACAAACTTCAATCTTGGGAATAGATAGCTTTTTTACCTGGATTGAAGATGATTGGTTCAAATTTAGTCATTCATTATGAAATTAACCAATCACAGCCCCTTTCCATGCGAGTTTTCAATTTCATTCATAATTGTATGGCGCTAGTAGGAAGTTTTTTGACAGTAGAGTAGTAAATTTGACAGTTAAGCGATCAAATTTGACAGTTAAGCGTCCAAATTTGACATTGACAAATTACTTTTGACAGTTGACAGCTGTCAAATGAAATCCGCCATTTTTTCTCCCACCCCTAAACTCATCTTGGAAATAGATTCGGCCAGTAGTATGGTTGTCTTTGTTGTTTACTTTTAAACATATTTATATATTACTATTATTTTAGTCTTTTTGCAAGAAACTAATAAACAAATACACATCCTTTCCATTTAAGTGCAAGTTATTCTATTTGATTGAGTGGTTCTTAGAACACAGTGAAACGAAAATGAGCAGAGTAAGTACTTTCCATAAGAGTAAGTTACCTACATGTAAATGTAATTGTTTTCAACTATCTGTACCTAGCTTAAAATATTATTCAGGCTCCCCGCGTGTCCACCGAACAAAGATACATGATCTTAGAATTCATGTTACGACATGAAGACCTTGGTCGAGGCCGAATATCGGGCCCCGACGCGGCACGAACTAAGAAAAGGCTGTTGAGCAAAATGGCGGAATCTTTGAATTCTGTTGGTTCTGGGGCCACCAAGACTCCTGAAAAATGGTTTAAAGTAAGATATTCAAGCTCATTACTTTTTCTTCTCATATAATCTACTAGACATAGAACTTGGGATATGTAACCAAGCTCAATACGAGTTAATTTAATTATTTTTTTACTTGTAGGTATGGCATGACTGGAAGTCAGATATCAAAGCAAAAGCCCAAAAAATTAAGAGAGTGAGATGTGGCACAGGTGGTGGGGGCTCAACAGTGCCTCTCACCCCCATGGAACAACAAGTGTTAAACTTTTTTGCGCCTGAAATGATGCAAGGTCTAGAGGGTGTGCTGGATCCATTGGAAGTAAGTTAAATACTTATTTAATTTGAAGTAGAATATGATATTAAACATAACTAAGTTGCTGATTAATTTTCAGTAAAAAAGGTTATTGAATATTGTTATTCCTATTCCTAGATATTGGGGAACACCATCACCATCACAACTGAGCAAAGTAGCCGTGGAGGTACTGAGTCAGAAGCAGAGCCTGGCTCTGTACACTCTGACAGAACACCGGAACCATCTCGCCAAAGAAGCAGACGTATGTGGTTTCCTGTATCATTAATTAGTTCATAATTTAAAGGTTGTATGTAATAACATAATATTATGATGAGGCGTACATTTTAATCCATTACTTAAATATTGCAGGTGATCCAACACTTGAAATTTTACAAGCACAAGTGGATGCAATACAAAATGTTGCGAGTGCCATACGAGAAATCGCCCCTGCCCTGCATGCTATTGCACATGCGATGCAACCAGAGATTTTGGAACTATCAGAAAATGAAGGTACAATTTTTTAAAATATCTAATAAAACAAAGTTACAAATAGAAATTGTAATTTACCTCACATAATATTAAAAAAACATTTTCAAGAACAAGGTTTTGAGTAGTATGGAAGAAATTATAGAACAAGTTAAGTGCTGGCAATCCCCCCACTGCTGGCACAGTTCTTCCAGACTTCCGGGGTTCCTCATGATTGTTTTCCTTTACAATTCAATTTAACTCTGTTTACTTTTACAGATGTAAAGCATGGGTAATAGCAATTGGCAAGGGTGAACTGGCATATTTGCCAATAGAAAAATTGCATCAACTGAAACATGCCTAAAGCTTTTATAAAAGAAAGACTGAAGATATGGGTATCTCCTTATAAAATAAGCCATACCAATGATAAATTTAACTGCTGAACCTCTCTCTGATACTCAAACAAGATTACTTGGACTTCCTCAACACATCAAGAAAGGTATGGTGTGTCTTTTTTTATACTGTTGAAAGTTTAAGACCCATATTAATAAATCAATCTCAAGTCTGAGAGTGATCTTGAGTATATGTTTGACATTTCATTTTGTACTAATATGACATAAATTTCCAAAATCACTTAATTAATACAGGTCTTAATTAAGCGACTATACTATTTATATTCACTGATAAATTTGACAAGTTATTGTATAACAACCAACAGATTCGTATCTTAATTAAATTCGGCTTAGTGATTAACATTTAGGACACACTAAAGCTATGCGAACGGACCTGTGGGCATGGCTAGGAAAAATAAATGAAAAGGAATATAACATCAATTTAATTAATGTCATTCATGTATTTTCCTCAGATGGCGATTCTCTATTCGCCAGCCCTACCATGATCGCCCGGGTAGAAGATCTTGGAGTTATCTCTACAATAGAAAACAGAGCTTCATATTGTAATCTCTATAATCCGTAAATCATCTCTGCAAAGCTATTTAGTAATTTTTAGTAGCAAAGCCAGGGGCGGGAGCGGGGACGGGGGGGGGATTCTTCTTTAAAAATATGGCCCACCCAAGTTAATAGGTATTTCGCCAGTGGCAAGTAACCGTTGGGGAAGAAAGGTTCTAGAGTGGCGACCTCGAATCGGAAGACGCAGAGTTTCACGGCCCCCCCACTAGAGGACGGTGAGAGGCGCGGGGAGCCGTTGGATGCAGATAGCGAGCAACCGTCAATTGTGGCGTTCCATGGGGGAGGCCTATGTTCAGCAGTGGAGGTCTCCCGGCCGACGATCATGATGATGAAGTTACAAGGAGTATTCACAATTGTTGAAAAGTTTCCGATGTCGGAAATTACAGCTTCCATCTTTCTTTTACAAATTAGTTAAGTAGAAGAATGAAAGGTATTTTTATATAAGGATAAGTGTTAGCGACGCTATGAATATTTGTAATTAAATTTTCGAACATACGGACGGATTATAAGGGCAGGCTAAAATTGGATTATGATTTTAATGAATGTACTTACATTTAATATGAAATAAAATAATATGTCACACGTAAACTACTTATTATTCAAATGCCTATGTAAACTCATGCCTAATCAGTCGAGGTCGGTTATCGTACAAAGTTTTGATGAATGCATCACTAATCATGACGCGCAATACCTCCCGACAAGTATTTGTGCATCCCTAGCGTAGACAGATATCTTATTATTTTTTTAGCTTGGTACTAAAATGGGATCTAACACAGATGAACAAAAAAAACGTCGCTGAGTTCTCGACTCTTCTTTTTACATGCTCGCACGCTCGTAGTGACTAGTGACAGGCACTTTGGTTGGAGAATACAACTTCTGGACTACAACTTGGACTTATTTCGTGAGACAGACTTTAATACAAGTCTTGTAGAGCGTCTGTGCAAAGAGCATAGTTACGCCGGTCTGGCATAGAGTTGTGTAGATCGCGAGCTAATGACACAAAAGATATATATCGGTAGCGTTCTAAGCTTCTTGATCGGTACCAAAGAGCTAATCTCTCTTTAGCTCATCTGATTTCAAATTATATCTCTACGGATATGGTTTCAATTTGATTGAGTTACTCTTAGAACATAAATAAGAGTTACTGAACTAAGTGATTGACATGTAGTAGACAGGTGACATAGCTCACTAGCTCTTTGGCTCAGATGAGATAGAAATTGCACACGACGTAAAAAAGAAAGAGACTAGCGATACAAAGCACTGCGCATGAGCGTTGGCCGGCCGTCCGTTATTGGATAATAGATCGTAGGAAAATCGACCTTTAAATCAAATGAATAGAGTACACACTTTGAGACTTTGTTTTTGTATACATTCAAAGTTGCTTGTATTATTTCAAACCGTTTTGTTTTAGTTACTTACGAATTACGCCTATGACTGAACTGAGTAATAGTAATTTTGTTTTTGGTATGTAGTGTGTCGGATTGTAATAATTATATTTTGTGTAGATAAAGACTGTAAGTAATATATACGTGATCTGTTGCTGCGTAAAAGAAGGGCAAACCAACAAACACGCTTTCGCATTTTATTACCTATTAAACATATTGCTAGCATATATGGTATCGGTTTTTACCTACAAGTAGGTCTTCTGAGCTATAGCGTTGTAAAAAAACCGGTCAAGTGCGAGTGGAACTCGCGCCCTGAGGGTTCCGTACAATATTTTATTATGATTTTAGATAGTTTTTTCCATTCCTGGATTCCAATATCGATACCGGCAAGATATTTTAATAATTAATAGTTCCCAAAAATGCTTAAACTAATTCGGGAACCGAATACAAACTACAATACAAACCCTTATTTTACACACTTAGGGGTGGAATTTTACAAAACGCTGAAATTAATATTTTTTCTTTGTAATAAGTAGCCTCAATACTTATTTGCATGTCTCTAGGTTCATTTAATTTTTTTACCCCATAAAAGCTTTCACTCCCTATTTTATGCACTTAGGGGTGGAATTTTCCAAAATCCTTTCTTAGTGGATACTTGCGGTATATAAGGTACTTACTGTCAAAATTTCATGATTCTAACACCAGCGGTTTGGGCTGTGCGTTGATTCCTTTGTATTGATAAGTGAATTTGCGAAAAGTATCAAAATTTGTGACATAAATCACCGTATCTTTTGATTGTGTTGACTTAGAATCCTAATTTTTTTACACCCACAAGGGACCGTAGCATTTGATATTTGGTATTAATTTCAACTTATAACTCTACCCGTTTCTGAGAAAAAAGGTCTTGACAGACAGACAGACAGACAGACGGACAACAAAGTGATCCTATAAGGGTTCCGGCTTTTCCTTGTAAGGTCCGTAACCCTAAAAACACATCGCTAGTTCGCTCAGTCTTTAAACAAATCTTTATATTACTAGTGAGCTACTAATATAAAAGAGTGATATATATCACGGAGCTGAAAAGATATATATATATCGGTTCAGCTCAGTGATACATTCTGCGCATCTCTAGTCTGGCAAGTGGCAACGCTTGGTCTTGATAGACCGACGTAATTATGGGGGTACACGAAAATTTGGCCATTATCAGTACTATAGCAGATATCTAAATTAAGTTAAACGATAATGAATACGATAATTCTGAATAACACGTTGGGGGGAAGGGGCAAAAAAGATTCACCAATATGCAAAACATATTTTCTCACCTGAAAAAATTAAACGCCCCAAGTCTCGTTTCCTTCACGCGCATAAGTACGCGTGTTTGTCACTAAAGTTTGTTAGTCAGACAAAAAACCTTTAAACAAACTGGAAGTCATAGTTTTGATTCATGTTGGTATTTGCAAGAAGTGTTTGCAGCACAGCAAAACATTTTCTCAGATTTTTCTTTACTAATATTTTTTATTATTTTTCCCTTTATAGTGGAGGGGGGGGTGCTGACTGGATTTAATAAGCCAAAATATGACGCTGTACGATAACAATAATTTTGATGGTGACTTACTACGATTAATCCTACTAATATTATAAATGCGAAAGTTTGTGAGTGTGGATTAGGATTTGGATATACTTTACTTAAGGCTAAAGCGCCCACCTAGCCAGCGAAGTTCAAATTTTTTGAGTTTTTTTTCAAAATCTGACAATAATTAAAGGCACATTTTGTAGTTCGCGACAAAGACCGTGTGCAGTGCATTTATTAATATATCCAACTTACTCTAAAACATTTCAAGAACGACAGCTATCCAGATAATCTGGCAATTTTTGTATATTTAGTGATTAACTAGTATCATATCCAACGTGATAATATTTAGAGTAAAATAAATGTATTAATAAACGCACTGCATACTGTGTTTGTCGCAAATCACAAAATGTTGTCTTAAATGTTTTCAGATTTTGGATAAACTACAAAAATACTCGAAAATTTTGAATTTCGCGGGCTAGACAGGCGCCTTCACCTTAAGTATACGCGGGTGGAGTCGCGGGCAGCAACTAGTAACTTATAGATTTGGCTTCACTGAAATACACTGATTAGAGAAAGAATTTTATATAATATAACATGTTGTATATCAGCTTCTTGGATTGTGGTTCTGTGTATTCAAGAAGATTGTATAAAACCAAGTATAAAACCAATAACTTTATACATAACACTGGATGTTTTAGCACGAACAATGTTTTGAAGCCAAGAAATTTGACCTTGAATGACGTCACATATGTTTGTTGAGTGTTGTATCAGTGTTGCTAGATTATTAAAATAACAGCTACCGACAATCAGGAAAGTGAACGGTTGATCTATTTTTTTTTCTATATAAAAAAAAATACTGAAGTCAAAAGAGAATTCTCAAATTGACGCATATGTAATATGTAAATAAAATCCATAAAAAAACAGACACGAAAACCATGGACTTGCGAAATCTTGGCTCATCACACGTTAGTTTGGGTATTTTATTGTGTTTATCATGGCGATTTCAGATGAAGTGTGAGAGGGTCAGAACATATGTATGTATGAAAAAAAACTGTCTTCACTCCGTAGTTCTACGTGCACTCTCCAGTGGTATTCTAAGCTTCTTGTATAAAACTAATCTGCAAAGGTACTCTGTGGTCTGGTATGCTCTTTGGGTTAGCTTGCTACAATTATATTTCAAGTATATACAAGGTACTCTGTGAATTTATATCTTATCTGTGATTTGGGTGCTGGAGTTCAGTGATGCTTGTGTGTAATTATTTTCTTTTATAATTGTTTTGTCGTAAAAGGTGAGTAGTGCGATAATAGTTTATTAGGTAATCAATTACCTATTTGTCTTTTGGATCTGTAATATAAATTCAATTCAAGACTTTTTATTGTATATAAATCTGTGTTTGGGGGTGCCCGGTCAATAGTATAGGTGCCTATTTAAAATTGGTACTTCTTGCACACTTGCAAAATGATCAAATTTCATTGTAAATTGTAATCGTGTTACAAAGTCGAATAACATGTAGGCGTAACGTTATTTTATTGGGAAACACTGATTGGAATTCTTTGCTTGCCTCGTTTGACCACTTTGCAAGTGGCAAATTGAAAGTTATTTTTGCAGACATCACAGGAATCGATTTGGCAGCTGTGTCCAAGGTATCCTCGGTGTATTCGTGTTCATTAGCAGTGTTGCAACAGACTAGACTCTGTGCTCTCGCCAGAGGTCTCAGCCTGTCGCAATGCTGCTGCAATCTTCGCGGACGTATTGCACGGCTTACACACGATCACAGAAATAACGAAAGTCTACAGCGAGCGATGGACAGAATCCAACTGTAGACACGCATTGGATTTTCAGTGCCGTCGCTATTTGTGGACTTTCAACAACTTTGTGTTTTTAATTATAATATGAATAGCTAACCTCAAAGGTAAAAGGCCTTAGATATGCCACACACATTTAAGTGATCTTGACTCTATGTATGTATGACATAGTCAAGTTTACTTGATGAAGCAAATTAGATGTCAACTTGAATGTGTGAAGAATGCATTAGGGTGTTTATTAAATATACAATCATTACTGGAATACTGCTTGTCGCATTAGCCCTAGCATGAGCACCAGTGACGAGAAAATGTGGGGTAAATTGTAATTGGTAAATATAAGAGAGACAGAGTGAGACTCTGTCCTTACTGATGTCTTGCCTTGTGTGCTGACTTTGGTGCATTATTGTATTATTTTCAAAAGATAGTTGGTACACATTCCTAGGAAGAGCAATGCAATGTGAGTAGGCCACACCATTGTTTTTAATACCCATTAAAAATAATACTCAGCTAGTTCAGTAACCAGGCTAATTAGGTCTCACTCAGATTTATAAAGCGCTATTAAGAAACTAGCTTAATAAAGTGAGTATTCCCAATACCACTTTCACCAAGATGTTATAAATGTAAGGTACCTAGCAGAGACATTCTTATTAAATCTGAATCAAAACAGCTTAGAATTGAAGTTCTATGCAAAAGATAAAAGGCAATCATTGTTTAATTGGTCCATAGGCCAATACTCATAGTAATACTGATAGTAGTCCAGTAATCATTGTTGTAATTTACGAACCAAGAATGCACAAACCGAAGACGACTCAATCTTACTAAATTTGGGTATTTGACTAATCTCTTTTTTCATTTATGATTGTGTTATGATTACTAACGTAGAACATATAACATAAATTTTACAATAAGACTTATTTATAGAAATACAGACACCTAAAGTTATCAATGAGAAAAAACCTAAGACTATACAGAACTACAGGCATGTGACGTCACCAATTTAGCATTGAGCAAACTTGAAAATACTTAATGGAAAATGATAATAAAATTCTTGGCTCCACTCATATTCCGTTTCAACCTGTTAATATGTTAAGCTTAACCATATTTCCACACAGAGTATTATGAGTCCAGAGCAAGACTGTGCTGAGTTGCGACCAGCAAAAAAGCAGAAATTAGACAATGACATCAATATATCGACAAATGAAAATAATGAGTCGGAAATTGACTTTACCGAGGATAAGACTGATACAGAAGATAAAAAGTTTATCATTGATGATGACAAGTATAATAATTTTGTGAGGCCTGAAGAGTTGGAGCGGCTGCGGGAGTTCAAGGTGCTGGACGAAGTGAAGTCTAATGATGAGGACAGCAACGATGAGGATTCTTGTAGCTCTGACGGTAGTTGTATCAATGTCTTGTTTATATGTGCAACATCTAATACAACCATTGAAATCTGAATCCTATTTACATTTGAAAAAGTATATTTTTGCCTATACAAAAACGTTAACTATAACATTTTGTGCATGTATTGTCAATATTGAATTTATTTAGTTTAAATAAAGTACATATTTCATAGACACTACAATGTCACTATAGTACTTCAAACATTTTTATTTAGAATCAAGTTGCATGATGTGATTTGTTACTCTATTATACTACTCTTGAACGGTTCTTAAAATTCTGTCAAGCCGGTTATATTTCCGGCGTTGCACCTCTTTCTATGTAAGTAATTGTAATCATAGAGAGTGAAGTGATTAATGTTATAAATGCTTCCCCACTTAGATGTTTGAGATATCTGTTTTTTTTTGTTATATTTTTGGTATAAAATGTTCTATCTGCCCCTCCCGTTACCTATGAGGAGATGGATACTTGTATCGATTTATCCTGCTGACTCTTATTTCGAGTATTTCGTCAGTATAAACAAGGGGTTAGGGGGACAAGCGGGAATACACAGTTCGAATTAAAATTTAGCATCGCTCTCTTAGTTGCGTTACTTTCGGCGTTTATTCTCCTCACGTATAAATTGGTGCATACGGGACCTGCCGCGTCTGCAATAATAAAATATAACCGGCCTTTGTACAAGTAACTTAAGAGATAGGTGATTGTAGGTAAATCGGAAGGGTTGCCGGAAGATGAGATTGAGAAGATGCTGGAGGAAGACCTGCCCGAGGGCTTTAAGGGGGCGCCAAAGCCCAAGGAGAAGCCCTACATTACACGCCAGAAAATAGTTTTGGAAGGTAACTTTGAACACTATTCACTTATTTATGAACACCCCAACTAAGGTATTTTTACCGACAAAGAGGAGCATCTTAAGTGATATCATTATTTCAATGAGGCCTTTGCCATGATTTCAATGAGTTTAATTCCCAGGAGTGGGACATTAAAAGGCCTAATTATTACATTATTATTTAATAACTGTGTGATTGTAGAGAAGGGCGTGAACCACTTCGAGGTGCTGCCGCTGGACTGGATCATGGTGCGGCACTTCAGCGGCATGCCCATCTACGTGCACCGCACCACCCGCGTCTGCACGCTCTCCAAGCCGTACTTCCTGGGGAAGGGGAACACTAGGGTAAATCACCTACATCTTCATGTTTGCCTAGTACTCTAGTATATAGTTAGAATAGTTACAATCTCTACAGACCACATGAGTTGATGCCTAGCAGAATAAATCTACTTGTTCATACTTATAGCTCTGTCTCTCTCTACCAGAACTCTCATTCATGTAAATACCGATAATGGGGAAGGAAACATTCAAATAGTTATTATCACGAGGGCGTCAAATGTTTGCTACACCACATTGAAAAATGGCACAGTTTATTTTTGCGAAATAAGTTAAATGATGGTTCACTGATCAATTCAAACCTGTAGGTGTCTACTTAAGGTATATATATGTTTTAAGGAGCAGTGATAGCCGATTGGTTAAGCACGCGTCTTGCGGGCTACCAGGTCTCGGGTTCAAACCCCGGCTCGAACCTCTGGATTTGTCTAAATCTATGTGCGAATCATAATTTCTATATGATTATCACTTGCTTACGGTGAAGGAAAACATCGTGATGTAACCTGCATGTCTTAGAAGATTTAATCAATTTTCGAAAGACATGTGAAATCCGCCAACCCGCACTGGGCCAGCGTGGTGGATTATGGTCTGAATCCCCCTCGTGTTTAGGGGAGGCCCGTGCCCAGGAGTGGGACGTCAAAAAGGGCTGAAATTATTATTATAATGTTTTACTGTCTCGTAATTTCTTCTGAATAAAGAAAGAGACTGCATGATAAAACCCGTGAGTTATGTCTGAGTGGCGGCGGCTAAATCCAATGCCACCATATCATGTAGTCTTCTGTAGATAATCATAAGGAAGATAACTTTCCTTCCAGAGGCACGACATCCCAATAAGCGCGATTACCTGCCTCGCCTACCGCCGCGCCCTGGAGGAAGAGGAGAAACAGAAGATAATCGACAAGAAGATAGAAGAGCAGATCCGAAACGGCACCTGGACCAACGCTGACAAGACAAACCAAACTGACAAGGCGAACATAGCTACTGACCAGCCCAATAAAGAAAATGATACAGAACAAAATAGTGCAATCCCTGACCAAACTCAAGAACCTACTAATAGTCTAGAAATTTCAAAATGTCCTTACAATCAAGCTGAAGGCAGTAAGAATGAAACAGAAGAGAATAACGCAGTCAACAGCAGTGACCAAACTACAGAATCTACTTCAGATGATCCAGAAAACCCGAGATGTCCACTCAACCCGGCCGAAGCCAGCGGGACCAATGAATCGGCTGATAGCCAGGAGATCCCGCTGAACCGACAGCCGGTGGTGCTGCCGGGGGGGATCGTGATGCTGCCCCCGAGGGTTGAGAGCGTCAACAGCAGCTGGAAGACCAAGCATCTGACTCCAGAGGACATTAATGACTACTGCAAGAAGCTGTTCAAGTTTAAAACTGTTAATATCATGCATTTCAAGTAAGTTAATTTTGCTAGGCGAGTAGACTATTGTGATATTCATTCCAATAATTGTGACTTTGTCTCTGGTTTTGTTTGATTGAAGACTGCAAAAAAATATTTTAGAGTCGTAATATAGTCCTAGCAATATTTGTAAAGAACTGCAATCTGTCCCTAAGGCGCTGGGCGGACCGGCGCAAGTACACGAGAGCCAGGAAGACCCTGCAGTACCCCACGCTGCCCGAGGGCACCAAGCTCATCACCATCCCCGCCCAGCCCACTGCTGGCCAAGAGAACGGCGGGAAGTTACCTATCGGTCAGAAATAGGCATATTTACATTTATTAACAATTCGTTGACTTGGGTGTTACCTTGCGAAAATCCATTGTAAAATTATTTGTAATCATTTTATTATTAACTTTCAAATGATCTTGATGCAGCGGCGCAGTGACCTAAGGCGAAATGAAAAGTTAACTTTATTCCATTTCACAGTAAACTCTATGTACCAAATATTTAAAAAGTATAATTGACTGAAAATGGTATACTGAAAAAAGATTATTTACAAAAAAAAACGTCGAATGTTTTAGAAATTCACTTAAATCAGAAAATTGGAAAATTATATGTAATAAAAAAAAAGTGTACACAAAAATTACGAATCCTTCATTACAATAATTAAAGACAATCTAAATAAATATATTCCATTGGAAAAAATAAGGATAAAATGCAATACAAAAAAAGGATGGCTTACAAAAGGTCTAAAAAAATCATGCGAACATAAAAGAGTGCTAAGAACTATTTTGAATGAAACTAAAAGTTGTGTTATAAAAAACACTATAAATTATTTAGTAAAATTTTAAAAGTGGCAAGTAGAAAATCAAAAAAACTATCATATATTAGACAAATGCAAAATTCTGACAATAAGGTAAAGACAATGTGGAATATAATTAACACAAAAACAGGGAAGACAAAAATAAATAGACGCGAAAATATATCACTGAAGATAGACAATGAAGAAGTAAAATGCCCGCTAAATATATCTAACAGATTTAACGAATTCTTTGCGACGGTAGGGCAAAACCAAACAACTAACGCGACCAATAATATTGGAATAACCGTGGTCAACCCCTCTACTTGTTCAATGTATGTACGCCCGGTAGACCAAAAAGAAATAATTAATATAATAAGGTCAACTAAAAATAAACACAGTTGCGGTATCGATGATATTCCTCCATTTTTATTAAAGCAATGCGCGATAGAACTCTCCATTCCTTTAATGTTTTTAATCAACCAAAGTTTTCAAGACGGCCAATTTCCAGACGCACTCAAAGTAGCTTTAGTAAAACCATTATATAAAAAAGGTGACAAGCATATCCCAAGCAATTATAGACCCATAGCACTGCTACCTACGTTTTCCAAAGTATTTGAAAAAGCTATGTGCAATCAGCTATATACGTTTTTAGAAAAGTTTAATATTCTTGACGACGCACAAAATGGATTTAGAAAATGTAGATCAACGACACTAGCAGTTTATAAATATGTTCAACAAGCGCTACAACATATAAACGACAAACAATATGTAATTGGGCTACTATTAGACATGACAAAAGCATACGACAAAGTCCTGTATGACATACTGCTCACAAAACTATATGGTTGCGGCGTACGCGGACCAGCTTATTCGTGGTTCAAATCATATTTACATAATAGGAAACAAATAGTACAAATTGAAAATTACGACCACGATCAAAATGAGATCAAAATCATTCGATCAAAAGAAAAACAAATTACATGTTCAATCCCTCAAGGAAGTGTGTTGGGATGCCCACTATTTTTAATCTATATCAATGACCTTCCCAAAATATTAGATAAAGACAAGGCTTTACCAGTATTATTTGCAGACGATATTTCAATATTAATTAAGTGTGGAAATGGAAATGACCCTAGTCTACAAATACAAGAAGCCCTCCAAACTGTAGATACTTGGCTCCAGATCCACAACTTAGAAATTAATAGTAGTAAGACCAAAATAATACAATTCAGATCATACAAAAAAACACCTCTCAATCTAAAAACAATCTTCAGAAACACGCAAATAGAAGAAGTTAATACATTCAGCCTACTTGGCATAAATATTGACACACACATTAATTGGAAGTCACACATAGAACATATAAAAACAAAGCTCTCCAGATTCATTTATGCACTTTTTCAAATTAAGCAAAGCACTAACACACAAACCGCTATGACTGCTTACTACGCATACGCATACTCATGGCTGCGATACGGCGTTATGCTTTGGGGAAATAGTGTTAACGTAGATGAGCTATTCATAATTCAAAAGAAGTGTGTAAGAATTTTAGCCCAAATTGATAATACGGAGAGCTGCAAACCATACTTTATAAGATATCAGATTCTAACTCTGCCTTCCATATACATACTTGACATTTGCATATTTGTTTTTAAAAATATCGACAAGTTCGTTAAAGTAGAAGATACGCACAACGTCAACACTCGCCATAAAAAGAGGTTATGCGCTCCATTCTCAAGAATTAAAATGTTAAGCAACAGCCCATATTACATGGCAATAAATAGTACATTGTTACATGAGTGGTGAAAGTTACTTATTTTGTCCCGAGACGGGGTTTGGCGCCCGAGCGTAGCGAGGGCGCTAATAGTTCGAGGGACAAAATAAATCTTTCACCCGAGGTAAACACTGTGATTTTCATTACGAATACAAGGAAAATAAAAATAAAAACAGTAATTGGCTAAATAAATAATACAAGGAAGTATAAACAATACTCTACAACTCGAAAAAAAAATCAGATTGCCGCCTATTTTTTTTTTTTTCGTTGGCTTCATTATTTAGCCATTATTTTTCATTTTCATCTTTAAATATTTTGCCCAAATCTATGTTATTTTAAAGAAATTGTTGAAACTAAATTATAATTACTCATTTAAAAAAAAATATTCTTGAATTAATACTTAACTTTATGTTATTTCAATTTTACATCGTGCTGTAATTGAGTGACTGTAGAAAAAGTCTGAACATGGTTCCATAGAAATGTGAAAATGGAACTAGTTTTTTTTTTATAATTTGACAGCTGTCAGTTGAAAGCGAAACTCCCGGGCCTGAAAAGTATTACTTTCAACCCGCTTCTCAGGCAACTTCAGACCTACTTTCAGAGCATGAGTAATGAAAAATATATAACAAGTTGCCCAATACGTTCAAAACTGAAAAATCTGTAACAGTATTCCAAAAACGGCTTAAACTATACCTAATCCAAAAATGTTTTTACTCAGTAAAAGAATATTTAGAGTCCAGCTTTAAATAACGATATTGGCGATCTGTCCTATACAACTGACTTTGCATATAATTTGAATTATAATTTGTAGTACCTACTTGAAAGGGATGACATTAACATTGACAAATAATTGTATTGGATTCATTTTTATTGACATTTAATTTTCTTCTAATTTTAATTTTGCTGTGCCCGACAGGGTCCATATTGATCTTTCACCATGTTATACCATCTTTTAATACATATGGAATGCAATAAAGTATTGACTATTGACTATTGACTAAATTAGGAAACAATATCCTTTTGATAAGAATGTAACAGCTTTAGGTGTTGGAGAATATTTAGGTGGACCTTGAGGGTTTAATTATAATCCGTATTACGTAAAATACAAATATGTTTAGAAAATATAAAAACAGAGAACATGCTATTGTAAACGAAGATGGGCAAAGAGAAAAAGTAATGGCGCAAAACGCCACTTACGTACATTATTGTTAATATTAAATAATTAAAGCCTAATAGATGGCGCTACCTGCCACTAAAGTACAATACTGTCCTAGGGTCCGTATTTGAGAGGCTATCTTGTAATGTGCGGTGTGTGTGTGTGTGTGTGTGTGGCAGGCGGCAAGGCGAACAAGCGCGACTGGGTGATGAACATGAACGGGCGCAGCTACCTGTCCGTGTTCCACGAGTACGTGCACCAGGCGCTGCAGAAGCAGCCCGTCTACGAGTTCAAGCAACTCGGTGAGGACACTTTAACTTATCATATTTCGTGTGTATTTCAAACTGTACAGTCACTCAGGCAAAATTAGCCTTTGAATTAGTTTGCCGTTTGAAATTACTTTCGAGAATTTTATATTTATGTGCGGCACTATCGGTTGGTGCAATAATACAGGTGTTTTTTTTTCACTATCACCAGGTTCGATATACTTCGACTTATTTTCATTCAAATGTATTTACATGAGAGTACTCTTTGTTAAAAGAGCTAGTATAAGATCATTTTTTTTAAATCGAATGATGCAATAGTACATTGTTACACAAGGGGTGGTCTTTCACCCGAGGTAAACACTGTGCTTTTCATTACAAATACCAGGACAATGAAAATAAAAACAGGAATTGGCTAAATAAATAATACATGGAAGTATTAACAATACTCTACCACTCGAAAAAACAAATGAAGATCGGATTGCCGCCTATTTTGGTTTTTTTTTCGTTGGCCGGCCAACTTCATTATTTAGCCAATATTTTTAATTTTCATCTTTAAATATTTTGCCCCAATCTAAGTTATTTTAAAGAAATTGTGCAAACGAAATTATAATGAGGTCATTTAAAAATATATATTCTTTAATTAATACTTAACTTCATGATATTTCCATTTTACATCGCGCTGTAATTGAGTGACTGTAGAATAACATGGTTCCATAGAAATGTGAAAATGGAACTAGTTTTTTTTAAAATATTTTACAGCTGTCAGTTGAAAGCGATTCTCCCTAGGGCGGAAAAGTATTTCTTTCAACCCGCTCCTCAGGCAACTTCAGACCTACTTTCCGAGTATGAGTAATGAAAATTATATTTTGTATCGAAATCGGTCCCTTGAGGCCGTGACTCCCCTGAGTATTTATTTTATTTTTTTTGCTTATCCATACACATTTTCTGATGTCTAGTACCTATAGTATTTGCGTGCGAGGCGTGCGACTTCCGACCTCTGCTGACATGCATATATTTGACTTTACAGTAATTATATGTCGTTCATAAATTCATAGCATTGATGAATTACTGGATCCGAAATGCATAAGGTCAATGGAAATATGAATGTAATCTAACTAAAGAAAATACACAAAAATTTGCTCTACCGCATTGTATAAGCCTCCCCCCCCCCACGCAGAGAACGCGTCGAGCCCGTACCAGGCGACGGTGTACATCGGCGGCATGCAGTACGGCGTGGGGCACGGCTCCAGCAAGCGCCAGGCCAAGTCCGCGGCCGCGCGCGCCTCCATCCACATCCTCATCCCCGAGATGAAGGACGAGCTGGACGCGCACGCGCACCGCCCCCCCCACCCGCCCGCGCGCCAAGCCGAGCCCGACTTCACCGTGAGTACACGGACGTACATCCACATCCTCATCCCCGAGATGAAGGACGAGCTGGACGCGCACGCGCACCGCCCCCCCCCACCCGCCCGCGCGCCAAGCCGAGCCCGACTTCACCGTGAGTACACGGACGTACATCCACATCCTCATCCCCGAGATGAAGGACGAGCTGGACGCGCACGCGCACCGCCCCCCCCCACCCGCCCGCGCGCCAAGCCGAGCCCGACTTCACCGTGAGTACACGGACGTACATCCACATCCTCATCCCCGAGATGAAGGACGAGCTGGACGCGCACGCGCACCGCCCCCCCCCACCCGCCCGCGCGCCAAGCCGAGCCCGACTTCACCGTGAGTACACGGACGTACATCCACATCCTCATCCCCGAGATGAAGGACGAGCTGGACGCGCACGCGCACCGCCCCCCCCACCCGCCCGCGCGCCAAGCCGAGCCCGACTTCACCGTGAGTACACGGACGTACATCCACATCCTCATCCCCGAGATGAAGGACGAGCTGGACGCGCACGCGCACCGCCCCCCCCCCCCCGCCCGCGCGCCAAGCCGAGCCCGACTTCACCGTGAGTACACGGACGTACATCCACATCCTCATCCCCGAGATGAAGGACGAGCTGGACGCGCACGCGCACCGCCCCCCCCCACCCGCCCGCGCGCCAAGCCGAGCCCGACTTCACCGTGAGTACACGGACGTACATCCACATCCTCATCCCCGAGATGAAGGACGAGCTGGACGCGCACGCGCACCGCCCCCCCCACCCGCCCGCGCGCCAAGCCGAGCCCGACTTCACCGTGAGTACACGGACGTACATCCACATCCTCATCCCCGAGATGAAGGACGAGCTGGACGCGCACGCGCACCGCCCCCCCCCACCCGCCCGCGCGCCAAGCCGAGCCCGACTTCACCGTGAGTACACGGACGTACATCCACATCCTCATCCCCGAGATGAAGGACGAGCTGGACGCGCACGCGCACCGCCCCCCCCACCCGCCCGCGCGCCAAGCCGAGCCCGACTTCACCGTGAGTACACGGACGTACATCCACATCCTCATCCCCGAGATGAAGGACGAGCTGGACGCGCACGCGCACCGCCCCCCCCCACCCGCCCGCGCGCCAAGCCGAGCCCGACTTCACCGTGAGTACACGGACGTACATCCACATCCTCATCCCCGAGATGAAGGACGAGCTGGACGCGCACGCGCACCGCCCCCCCCACCCGCCCGCGCGCCAAGCCGAGCCCGACTTCACCGTGAGTACACGGACGTACATCCACATCCTCATCCCCGAGATGAAGGACGAGCTGGACGCGCACGCGCACCGATCTTACGATTAAACGTTACGTTTTCGTCGCGCGACTAGATTAAATACACAAATCTTTTTAGAGTGTCCTTTTGAAGCTCACAGTAACGACCTTACGTTGGGTTTAAGCGGGTGATAGTGCAATTGAAGCGACCCTTCTCGCGGGAGTGTCCCAGTTGGTGCCGGGACATCGCGCGACCTCCTCGGTGACGGTTGGGTAGTAAAGCGGCGTTGGTTGCAGTTCTTCGACTACGTGGGCATCGAGGACCCGCGGGTCACGGAGTTCTGCGCCGCCACGTGCGAGCCCTCGCCGCACGCCGTGCTGCGCACCTGCCTGCTGCGCAACTTCGGCGCCGGCGACCGACACATAAACACTGAGGCAAGTACACCGGCTCCCCGCTCCACACTGCACCACACTGCACCACACTGCACCACACTACACCACACTGCGCCACACTGCACCACACTGCGCCACACTGCACCACACTGCACCACGCTGCACCACACAACACCACACTACACTACCCTGCACCACACTGCACCACACTGCACCACACTGCACCACACTGCACCACACTGCACCACACTGCACCACACTGCACCACACTGCACTACACAACACCACACTGCACCACACTGCACTATACTGCACCACACCGCAACACAGCATATCAACCGTCGCCTTTTATCTACATAAGCAATCTCCACTCTGCCAGCGAACTTGGTATCATTTTGTATTGGGATGACATTAGGAAGACATTTACGGGTATGCTCTAGCCCCCTTGTTAATAGAAGTGGATAAGCGGTTGTGTAGTTACACCATGCTTTGTCTTCTTCTTTCGAATTTCAAATAACTGATGACAGAATGAATTAATTCGGAATTTAACAATTCGCCCGCTATACCACGTTTTCAGTTCATCCGGCTCGAACGGACGAAATAGGCTTTCAAAGATGTACAGTGGACGAAAACTTGTGTACTTACTAGTTATCTTTAATAGATGAAGAAGTTGGAGTATCAGAAAATAGAGTTGACTATGAAAGTGGGCAAGCACTCCGCGACCGTCGTGTGCAAGAACAAGAAGACGGCCAAGCAGCGCGCCTCCCAGGCTATACTACAGGTAGGCGCACTTATTCACTGAACTAGAATGATTTTGAACCGTCTAAAATGTAACCATTACAGATTTTTTGAATTAAATTAGGCGGTGGTAGAGCCCAGTTGTGGCCGATTGACTGCAGCTTATATACAGGATAGTTTGACAGGGGTAGTACACCGCCTTCTCACAGAAGATTGGTGTAAAGTGGCTTTTATAGTTGCGTTTCGTACTATGACTGAGAGTCGAAAGCCCAACCTTTCCCCTCCCACAGTCTCACTTTTCAGGTGTGCAATTTGCGAGCAATGGCAATTTATTAGTACAAAAACATTTATAAGCTACGTTAAGTGCTTAACGTCAGCCACGGCGGACGCTAGAAATAAAAACGCTTACCAGAAATATTCCGCGTGCTACTGAATCATTCGTTTTTTACCACAAAGCTATCCCCACACGCTCAGCGGTGAATTAAACTGCTGCGCATTGTAATACTATCCTGTTTTATTATTGTTATGTACAAAAAATCATAACTCATACTCGGAAAGTAGGTCTGATGTTATCTGAGAAGCGGGTTGAAAGTAATATTTTTCAGACCTAGGGAGAATCGTTTTCAACTGACAGCTGTTAACTTATTAAAAAAAAAACTAGTGCTATTTTCTCATTTCTATTGAACTTACCATAAACTTTAAATTAATATCTCACTAAAGTTGTTGGTTTATGTAAAATAAAATTCACTCATTTTATCTCTAGTTAATTCCTGTTTTTATTTTTACTTTCCTTGTGTTCGTAATGAAAAGCACAGTGTTTACCTCGGGTGAAAGACTTATTTTGTCCCTCGAACTATTGGCAAGTACCAAACCCCTTCTCGGGACTAAATAAGTTACTTTCATCCTTGGGGTAACAATGTACTATTCCGTTCCTGTTCCGTAACAAATGTGCGTGTGCGTGTGGTGGTCAGGCGCTGCACCCGCACGTGCGGTCGTGGGGCTCGCTGCTGCGGCTGTACGGGTCGCGCTCCGTGAAGAGCTGCAAGGAGAAGAAGGTGGAGGAGCAGCAGATCACGCTGCTGCAGGACGCGGCGCGCCGCAACGAGCCCAACCACGCCGTGCTGCGCAAGCTGCGCCACGACATGCTGCGCCTGCGGGCGCGCGACGCCGCCGTCGTGCCCATCGGCACGCTGCTCGTGCGCGACCAGCTGCCCCAGCACTCCGGCTCCAACCTCAACAACGTCGACCTCTAACCTGGAGCCTGGAGCCTGGAGACTGGACCCTGGACCCTAGACACCCGCCACTCTAGGTAATTCGATTACTACCGAGGAAAATAATTTCAAAGTAACTTTAAAATTAGCAAAATGTTGACTTAAAGTTTCCAAAACTATCTAGTATATTTAAATATGCTAGTATATATTAAACTTTCATAGTATATTTAAGTATATAAAATTATTGAAAAATCATTTCACATTAATATTTCAAAAAAGAATTGGTTTTATGAGTTCCTATTAAAAATTACTTGACTTTTATTTTTAACAATTGTCATAGCATCTCAAAATATACCAAATTTTAACTATTTTTTTAATTTTCTGAGTGCAGGTTACACTGGTTTTTAGGCCATTCCATGTGTTCAAAGGTCGCAACACGAATGTTGTGACAAATATTCGAGCTTGTTACTCACAAAACATGATAGTAATATTATATAGTAAGTCTTCTTCATAGTTATCGTATATGCACCATCATTATTATTTAAACAGCCTATATAACAATAGTTAATAATTTACACAATTATGGCCCATATATAAAATTGCTTAAAGGCTAACATACCTACATCTCCTACGACTAATATTTTACAAACATCAAAACTTATTTCTCTAAAGCCAAGAAATAAGGCTTATAATGTCTCGTATTCATAAAGTTTGTGCTGTAATTACAAAACGTGTAGTAAATAAATATACTAGATGCTACAAAAAATATTTGTGGTGTTTTAATTCAGTGTATAAATTTTGAGTGTGTTAGCCATTTAGCAAATACTAGATTTGCTTTGTGCTAAATTAATGTGTTATATCGTAATATATCGTAGACTTTAGATATCGAGCTAATGTGTGTATTACACCGAGTTACGACTTCTATTTAATTTCTTGCTGCAAATATAGGATGTTTACAATAACAAAGCATACTAACGCACTGAATCATAGGTATGTAGGTTGCTAGAGATTGTTATGAAAAAAAATAAACTAAAATAATACCGCTTAGTACATTATAGAATTCATAATCTTGTTAGCAAGATTTAGACAATTCCTATAATTGTTGTGATTGAAACTGACCATTAATTTACTCCGCGTTTCCAACAATGGTTCCAAATCTTTTTCACTCTAGAAATATTCACAGTCACATTTTGACATGTCATCCGGAGAAAGTATGGTAATGTATTGACGCGATCGCATTTAATGATAATGCTAAAGTCATGATTACACATTCTATTAAATTGAACTAGTTCTGCTGCTCCGAATGTTATCCTTACATGAATGCAACTTAGACGATCTTATTTCGGACAACCCACGTTTGATCAGAAAAATTACTGTCTAAATTTATTTCAGAAAAAAATACCTAATAGTTCCTAAGAAAGTTTCACTGTATCTTCTATGGTTTCGGATGTCCCCATATTGTAACAGTTAAAAAACATTTGATCTAATGATATCATCGTATTAGGTATATTATCTAATAATAATTGTAATTGCCTTTGATAAAATTGCATTTAGCTAGTATTACTTGCTTAACACAATGTACATTATGCTGGTGTTCAATAAAATAAATAAATAATTGTAATACAAATTATTTTCTATAATTAACCAGAACTTTCGACAGTATGCAGCTTAATAATTATATTACTTTCATTCATTTTAAATCTTACAATGTATATATTTAAGTCCTAATAAAAAATATTAAATTCAATTAAAAAACATTAAAATATAATTATTATATTTAAATACATAATTGCAACGGAAACGAAAATTATTAATCTTTAATAGTTAGGTCTACAAATTACAATAATTGTTATATTTGACAAAAATATAAATATATATTTCTGTCCAACTCACATGTTACGTCTATGGTAAGGAGATAAATACAGTTAAATTGGTAAAGATCCGTTTGTGTACGGAGTTAGGGTCCTAGTACGTTTAGTTCAATGAGTCATGTGTTCAATTCTAGAAAGTTGTTTTTTTAATGTGTGTAGGTTATTCATTTTCAATGTTATTATTTTCGTAATAAAGTCGGCGCAGACAGTCTTTCATTGGAACTTACAATTTTATTAAAGTATTTGCAGAGTTGGAATTCATTACAACTGATGTTGGGTAAGCTCTAAGATGTTAACGACAGTGCAACAAAATATCACGTCAAATGTTTGTTTTCCTAAATAAATAATTCTATTAATTAAGGGCTAATCACCTTTATTTATTATAATTATGTAAACCATTACACTACTTATGATATGTTATGAATTGTCGAAGATCGTAGAGTTTGAGTTTACCCTGGCTATTAGTTTAAGCAAAACAATAGAAATGTATTAATTCATAGTTTTTATTTTCCCATCATCGAGGGCAATTTAACAATACTTATACTTTGCCACTGAGATAAAATTTTTATGGAGTAATAAAGCAATCTAGTACTTTAAGCTACGTAAAGTATAGCATACGCGCTTGGGTGCTTGCACCGCCTAACACAGAAAGTAATATGATGTGATGGCTATTTTAGAATGTACCTATCGTATTTAAATAAAAGTATTCTAAACATTAACTCTAGTTTTATTATTTCCAAAATAGGTGAAAAGAAAACAAAACACAAATTCTCTAAATTTCTTTTATTTTCCAATTAAGTTTATGGCTCCTTACATCTATAGGATGGGATTCGTTCATGGAAATCATAGAAAACAATAATTTATGTACTAAAATATACATGCCTACCTATAATGTACCTACTACATACAAACGCAATGCATCACATATTATAATTTTAAAATACCTTTTACACTAGAATTTTAATTTCATTTATTATATTATTATTCATCAGACGGACCTATTCATCTATTGTCTGGTCTCGCGTGTACCATCAACAAAGTTGACGCTTGATCAATATTGAACACTTTTCCCTTGCAGGCAGTAGTCATAGGATGCCTCGTCCATTATGTTGTTATCCAATGATACGAAAAGCGTCCCATGAGACAAAAGCCCTTTTTTTAAAAAGCCAATTGTTTCGATTGTTTTTATGACCATGCTAGTCGCATGCGGCTGCTGATCACTGCATACAAAATGCAACCTTAAGGTGATCAAGCGTCGAGTTTGTTGATTGTACCTTGTAATAAAGATAAATGAAAATTACTTCGAGGTGGAATAAGCAATCGGTAAGTGATTCAGTATTTATATTGTAAACCTAAATATTATCCATTTAAATTTGTTGAATAAACTAAAACTAAGATTATAAATAGGACAAAGATTAGGTTAAGAATAAATATTAATTTGTACCACAGAAGGCAAGTTCACAAGTTACGATAAGGTAACTGACTACCTAGGTAGTTCCAAAAAGAAGGTTTCATACGCCGTGTCCCCGACATGTTGGCACGACAAAATGGCGGCCCAGTAGCTGAACAGTTGTCGAAAAGCCGACAAAGTGTGTAGGTCGACAGGTGCATTAATCTTAATGTATGGTTCTAAACTTACTATAATATGTACACTTAATATTTAAGGCAGTGCTTAGGCATAAGGAACAAGGGTGTCATCAGGCCCATAATGGCCACGCGGGTACGTGCCTTGATTCACTGCCTTGGAGGAAGTTGGACACTCCGGCCTGGTGGGCTAGGGGGTAAGGCGCCTGAAAATTATAAATAAATGTAGTTATAACAATTTATTTATCTGCAGTTGTTCCATAGGGATACACTTTTGTAATAGACGATTAACCGTTCTAGATGTAGAAATTGGCGAATTGGTGTAGTACCTAATATTTACGTTTTAATTTATTACCTACCTCGAGTCAAATGGGTATTTCGTTTATTCCTATGGTTTTTTCTTTTATTTTTCGTGTCAATGGTTCTACGTTTATTATTCTAAGTTGATAGTTATCTATTCTTCTAAAACGTAGTCTTACATGGGTGGAGCCGAGCCAGCGTTTCTTGATGAAGTCGGCTGCGCGCTCGCCGACCATGATGACGGGCGCGTTGGTGTTGGCCGAGGGCACGCGCGGCAGCACGCTCGCGTCCGCCACGCGGAGCCGGTCGATGCCTTGCACCTGACGACACAGTTCACTATTGCCATTTTGTTTTTCATCGTCTTCTGTAGGTACTACGTGGATAATCATTGCGGCTACTACGTAGGTAGGTTAGGAGTGGATATCTTAGTTATAGGTTTGCGTAGCCCGTGGAAACTGTCTATAAAACACGATACAGGCATGCCTAGTGTGGGCACATCTTTTGAGAAATGTATTCTCTTCTTAGTAAAGAGGTATTTATACTGGTATTAGGTTATTACGCTTCAATTTACTCAATAGTTAAACGTAAACCTATCATCATAATTGATCACTTCTGTGAATCTGTTTCCTATTTATTAGATTCTTTCAATTTCTTAACTGCGCGAATGTGCCGTTCAATACCTTTCAGTGCTTTCAGTTGAGACGTGCTTCTTATATTTATATCATGAATCCATTACTTAAAAGATCCTTGATTGATATACCTATTTCCCTAATAAATATTATATTTTTACTTAAGTGCAGCTTAATAAATCTTAATAACACTAGAATTGTTGAAATAAAAGCAGTCATTTTATTGAAGAAACATTAAAGTGGCACAGTTCGCCTAGTGATAGCAAAACAATTCACAAATGGTTTAAAGTAGATAATATTCCTATTTTTTAAGTTAGGTTCCTTTTCTAACTTATGTATTTTGCATGATGAGTTGCACTTCACCATTCTTTAATCGTGTAAGTATCAAAATCAGTGTGCAAACTCACCTGCAAGAAGTTGTCCACAACAGCGGTAGGGTCCCCCCTCGGGCCCATCTTGCAGGACCCCACGGGGTGGTTCTCCGGTCCAGTCTGCATCCTCACGGCGCACTCCCAGTACGCGTCGCACCCAAACTTGATCTTCTCGCAGCCACGCACCGGGGTCTTGTCCAGCTTAATTCCGTACCGTTTCAACGCTTTCGTTTCGGATAGCTTGATCGCGAACTTGATGCCTTCGACCAGGACCTTGACGTCATCGGCGTGGGTTAAATAGCTAGAATTATAAAATGATATTATGTTAACTCGTCACTGTTAAATATTTTGTTATACATATATAAATCGTAGGTGGAGGTACCTATTTCATTCTGGCACACAAACTATCGTCGTTGGTCTCGTGATGTCGTTATTTGTACACATAATCATTAGGTATCATCAATTTGGTATATTAATTATTGCATATCATATAGGGACATTGGTGTTGCTGTTCCTGAGAATATACACCATCTTATTCATTGATAAGGTTACCATTGAGTTTCTTGCCGGATCTTCTCAGTGGAAGCAGCATTCCGAACCGGTGGTAGATTCTGACTATTCATAAATGACATTTGCAAAAAGGAACCAACCCACACTTCCTCCTGCATATTAAAATCAACCCAGTCGAAGTGGCTATAGGTTGGTTTCAGTTTGCAGAAGTATTGGTTGTTGGATCCATTCTGCATCCAATATCCAATTTTATAGTTTGAGTTTTGGTGTCCGGCCTTACTTGGCATATATCTTAGGGTGCGCGAACGGGTCGGCAGACGCGACCTCCAGCCGGCCCCTGCTCTTGGGGTGCAGCACGGTGGGCACGATCTGTATGCTCCGGGAGCCGTTGTCCACGCGCTCCCCCACCATGCCGGTGCGCGCGCAGTCTGCCAGGAAGCCGCCGAAGAAGATCTGAACGTCGGGGTTGTCGGCCGCTGGGTTCGCGTATTTGGTGTTGATGAAGCCGGTCACTTCTGATAGACCTGGAACACATGGATGGATGTGTGTGTCACAATTTTTCAAACGTGCTTTGCAGACATTGTTAATGGAATTATCACTTTTAAAATAGCATTTTATATATCCATGATATCGTGGACATGAGGTAAAACTTGTAATTTTACGTACATAAACATAGCTAGCAAACTAGTCATGACAATCCAAGAACCACCAAGAATTCCTATGTGAACAGCTTTTTTAAAAGTTGAGAAGGTCGCAAGAACAAAGAGTATTGCCGCGTTTCCGCCTTACTCTTACGCTTTCAGCAAGAGTTTAGTCCACGTACCAGTCCCCGACATGAGTCCATCCCTAAACAGCAGGTACTCCATAGCGGTGGCCCAGTTGAGCGGGTTGGTGTTGTTGTCGTTGATGAGGAAGTTCACGAAGTAGGCGACGTGGTTGTGCAAGTTCTTGCCGACGGCCGGCAGGCTGTGCACCAGCTTGACCCCGGCGCGGGACAGCACCGCGGGGTCCCCCACCCCGCTGTGCTGCAGGATCTGGGGGGAGGCTACGGCACCACCGCTGGGGAAAGACAACATACATGGTTCTGTGTAAGGCCAATGAGAGCAATATTCAGCCAAGTAAATACATCACACATCTACCTACCTTAACAAAAATGAAATCAACACTTTGTATTGTTCTGAAGCATTTTGCTTCAGCATATTTAGACATGGTTGAACCAAAGAAAAAAAAAATACAGGTGTTATAATTTTATTTGGCTGTCAGTCTGCGGTATCGCAGCTCCAAGACGGCTGAACCGATTCTAACATATTTTTTATATACCGATAACAATGCTGATAAAAATCGGGTCTGCACTCTTCAAAATACAAGCATCGAAAAAAAATTGTGCTCACCACAAGACGATCTCGTTATTGGCAAATATAACTTCGGTCCCGCCGTAGCTGTTCCGCACCTCGACGGCGTACGCCTGGCGCGTGGTCTGGTTGATGAGCACCCTGGCGGCCGTGGCGTTCAGCATCACGTGCAGGTTGGGCCGCAGCCGCGCGGGCCGCAGGAAGGCGCGCGCCGCGCTCAGCCGCGACCCGTTGCGGTTCGTGGTCTGCGCGATCGCGAACCCGGTGTGGTTCGCGCCGTTCAAGTCGCCCTGTCTGTAGCCTGGAATACATTCAAAGGAAGGACCATGAACACTTGTTGCAACATATTAGCGACGAGTTGGCAGGCATCATGCTACCTTTATTATAAGCGTCGTGACGACGATTGTAGGTATTGTGATGCTAGCTATCAGTGCTATAAAAATTAACATTTATGATTCGATAAACGCCAACCTAATTCTTCAGCAGCCTTCACGATACTATAGCTCAACGGCGGATGGTAAGGGAACTGGGACACGGTGAGCGGCCCGCCAGTGGCGTGGTAGCCTTGGTCGACCTCGTTCATCTGCTTGTTGTCCTCGCTCTTCAGGAAGTAGGGCAGGACCTCCTCATACGACCAGCCTTCGTTGCCGTCGGCTGCCCACCCGTCGTAGTCGTGCTTGGAACCTCGCATGTACATCATGCCGTTCATGACTGAGGTACCGCCGAGCACCTGGAGAGAGAGAAAGGTGGTTTATTATTTGCCATACTTATATACAACTGTTGAGGATTAAATGTTCTAGAACATTTTAGATGGTTATCGATCGAAAGACGTTATGTAGGACGGACGCACGATGTAAATGGCGGAATATGATGGTGTCTTGAAGTAATTGGAGGAGTCCTGGGACTAGCAGTGAGACTTCCGGCAGAAAAGTATATATTCAGAGCGATGTGGGTAAGAAATTTCCAAAACTTTGAGGGACAATTAAAAACATCCCCAAAATAACACGCAAGTATACACATTGTATGGTATAAAACTAAGCAAACTGGTGCTACGGGTAACTTAAACTGGAGTGCAGTGAGCCGGGTAAATATAGGATTAGAAAGAATGAGTGAGAAATTAAGATTAGTATTAGTACTAGCAATTATTAGGTATATAGTAGGTGAAGTCAGTCCATGATAGCTTAAAAAGTCTGACAAATGGGAATTAATAATAATACTAATGCAGTGTTAAGTAAGTAATAAGTAATTTCTTACTTTTCCCCTGGGCCAGTAGCACTTCCGGTCCGTCTCGCCGAGGCATGCAGAAGGCTCGGGCTCGGTCTGGTAGCCCCAGTCTATACTGGACCCTATGAAGTTTAAGAACATTGACGGCACTTGCGCTCCTGTGGGCTCGTCGAAGCCTAAAAACAAAATAATGACAATTTATGCATACAAACGCATTACAATGAGACAAATCAGTAACTCAGTAAAATCAGTAACTAATCTTTGATAAAGGAAAAAACAGTAAGTATAATAAAACAAATTGTTGCTTTAGAATATTTCATAGAACTATTTCACTGTTGGAGCAAAAGTCATACTTAGGCACAAGAGCACAACGTTAAGTCATAAGTAGAAGTGTTTATTTCCGAAATTACTTTACTCTCCGATACATTTAGAAGATAAACCCAAACGATTATAGACAGTGGGAGATGAGGAAGTATTCTCACCAGCCTCCAGCAGCAGCACCCGCCACTCCGGCACCTCGGACAGCCTGGCCGCTACCACCGACCCCGCCGACCCGCCCCCCACCACTATGAAGTCGTACACGGAGTCCATGTGACGTCGGTACTGGAAATACAAAAGACTTAAACTTAAGAGCGTCAATAGTCCAGGGGTTGAAGAAGCTCGTAATCAAGGGTTGGAGGTGTGCAGGTTTGATCCTTATCGTGGCCATTAAATAATTCATTTATTTTACTTATTTGGTTTATAATTTTGGACGTTAATAAGTAACAAGTAACGCCGGAGTCGATAAATTATCAATGGGAAATTCTATTCCATTGACATGCACATGTTCCACACTCTCAACATTAATCAATTTTAGGACATGGTCCCAAAATATTAGACGATTCATTTATCGTTGCTGATGATGTTATTTCACAATTGATGTAATTTGTTTTGTTTTCGTTTTAAAGTTCCTCCTTTTCTTATAATCGTAAACTCTCATTACTTAATTTATTATGAGTCTTACTATTAACGTAGGCCCAATCCTACCACAAACACTTAGCCAGTAATCTTTGTGAAAATTAAGACCACATTTGGGTGGAATTTTAGATTGTAACAGCATTTAGGATACTATTATGATTCTCCCAAGCAGTCACGTATTAGATCAGCTAATCGACGGCCCGACTTTTGACCTGTACTGCGGCAACTGTCGACCCATGGTCCATCTCCGTCAGTTACTACAGTTATCTCGTTTCACATCGATGATTTCGATTCCAAAACGGTTTATTGCATAATTGATCACGAAATCGAGATATTATGGCTAGGAAGTAATTTTATTGCTCGGGTTTGCATCGGTTGTGATATGCGGGTCACCAGAAATACAGTGATACTAGCTGTACCTACTGTTAGTTATAAGCTAAAAGATCGAGACAAAAAGGCGCTAAATCAGGGCTGATCATGTGAGCGATGTGAGTTTACAGAATTGTAGGTTATATGACGGTGTTAGAGCCATACTGTAGGTAAGACTTAGCTCATCTATACTGACTAGCTGTGCCCGCGACTTCGTCCGCGTGTAATTAAAATTTCGGGATGATTCAACCCCTATTTTGTCCCCTTGGGTGTAGAATTAACCAAAATCCTTTCTTAACGGATGCCTACGTCATAACATCTACCTGCATGCCAAATTTCAGCCCGATCCGTCCAGTGGTTTGGGCTGTGCGTTGATAGATCACTATGTCAGTCAGTCAGTCAGTCAGTCGCCTTTGAGTTATATATATTTAGATAGGCTCGACCGGGATAGTAGGGACCACCCTCTCACAGAAGATCGGCGTAAAGTAAAGATAAAACGCTACGATTCGTACGATGGATGAGAGAACCGGAAGCGCAACCCCCCCCCTCTTCCCCTCCTTCTGTCCCAATCCCCTTTATGTCGGCAACGTGCGAGAAAGGCCTGTGGTATTAATAATATTGCTAGCATCTTAGGTTACGGTAAATGCTTCACATGAAGCGAGTTCTGCGCTTGTTTGCAGACTTTTTATATTTATAAAATAAAGTTATATTAGCTAAGTTAAGCACCAGACCACTAGACCACTGATGCTAAAGGTGTGCATACTAGATTACGGGGTACGGGAATACATATAAAAAAAATGGCTCTCCCATTATTTGGTACATTGGGACCAAAATACCTACCGTGAGTTGCCAAATCAGTTAAACGAATATTTTTGGTATGACTTAATAACATGCTTATAAAAATGTCCGCAAATATTGTCCGTATGTAACGCGACTCTATTTCTGTCATTTCCTGGTTGAATAAAAAAATACATGTTCACCTTTAACCGAAACTAGGTAAAGTACTTTTTAACTTTTAGTTTCTCATTTTTGCATCGCAAACCGCAGAGGATATAGCTAAGAATCACCTCCAGCTATGCCAGGCACATTTCATGTGGTGTTCCATATTGTCATCGGATCAGTTATGCTATAACGCACAGACTATTTTATTAGCGTTGAAACTTGCAGGTTTCTGAGGATTATTGCGATGGTTTTGAAGAAATCCAACCAAGTAGTTACCCGTCAAATCACATTAGAAAGTATTCGTGATGACTGTTTATTGGTCGTTCGTGACAGCACGATACTATTGGGAAAATTAAATGCAAATCCAGAGGGCAAGAAAACTGAGTGTTGTATGGGAAAGTTCTTGACGTAATGTTAGTATTTCTTATGCAACGGTATATGAAGTTGCGATCAATAGACAATGATACAGAAGATACACTATCGAAGTGCTGTAAACAAGCCTTTTAAAAACCCCTGTTGTAGTGCAATGCAAAGACTTACTATACCAAAATACGAATAGATTCCGGAAAGCAAGAAGTTGGTCATCTTCAGCGTACCTGAGCTCTTCCGCAAGGATCCTCCAAGTCGCACTGGCTTCTCAGGAACACCTCCAGCAGGCCCATGAACAGCATGAAGGCGCCGCCGCCGCACACCGAGGCCAGGGTCGGCCCTGGCTGTGTCATCGCACAGTCGCAAGGAGAACTCATCTAGGGACAAAGTGGTGAAATTTATTTTATGCCATGTTGCGAGGGTATGGGTAGGTATTTCGATCATTTGGGGTCAGGTCAATTCGGAACAGTAAGCTTTGCACATGTTTTTTTTAAAATAATGTATTGAATTATTAGTACTACTGAATCTTGAATGGCATCCAGGTGCTTATAAGATAAAATAAATATCGCCAGACTGTCACACCAACGGTATGGTCCCAAACTAAGCAACGCTCCCGATCGCCGTGACACCCAGATGTGGGCAAATTACGAAAAGGCCATTTCCGAAATTTGCCCTGGCTGGAATCGAACCCGCAACTACCCGGTGCGGTACTCAAATTACTGCGCCAAGCGATCGTTAAAAAAGTATTTTATGTTATTATTTCTTTAAGCTTAAGGACTGAACCTGGCTTCTTTTAATTGGCAATCATCATAAACAGGTTACAAATCATAATAACAATAGGACGTTTCTCATTATATTTTCTGGGCGGGCGTTATAATAACTAATTATTGAAAAGCTTAACTGTCGCCGCACGGTTCATCAAACTACAAACCGCCTGAAGGCATCGTTAAGCTGGTAACCGACCTTGAAATAATCGTGCGACCGGTTCGACAACCAGCTGCGGATGACTCTAAATTTATTGAACTTGACAATATTTACTCAAAAAACTTATTACAAGTAGGAATAGAGATACTACGGAGGCTCGAAAAAAATTGGTTTCAGGACAAGCAGTTTTGAAGGAAGTCGCATAATTGAATTCAAAATATTTTAAAATTTTCGAAAGATATGTGATTTTGGTTCATATTTTCCGTGATCGTGTTTACACACTTTGGCACAACAAATATTTTGGCATTATATTTTATTATGATAGGTACTATAGCAATACAACCCGACCCTGTTACATTGTGATCAATTACGTTCAGGCGAGTGGGTGCGCTGTGCCCACCCCTGCAGGCAATACTGGCGTGGTAGTGAATAAAATAGTAATGTCAGTACAATTAAATATCACGCTTCAAAGGGTTTTGAGGACACTGTAATGATAGGTTCGCTCCTAAAGGGTATATTATCATGCTAGCATGGTTGTTATGTAGTTACCATGGTTTATTACACGGGTTCAGAAGGTTATTGAAACTGGCCGTCACACTTACCTGAGTATTGTTTGTTACAGAACATAACTCATTCAACCCCTTCTAACAAAAGTAGGTCTGTGAGGTAAGCTTAATTTTTTATATATATATTTTTAAAACCTTTCAGTTTTTAATACATTTGCAAGAAAATCTTTGTGACCGAAGTTATGGAGTTCTTGTATTATAGGTTGTAGATGATATCATTTGTTTCATGGATATCTTATTAAATTATTTCGTATGTATGAGAAGGCTGATGAATGAGGCTAACTATTTACTATTTCTTACTTTTATTTATTGCTTATACTAAACGAAGTGAGGTATCAGGCGATTTGTTAGCTGACTACGTTATATAATAATAATAATAATATATTTATTTCAGAAATAATCCATATCCATACATAAGATAGTAGTAATAATAATTGATATAATATACAAGATTATGATTTATTTAATATTCTTTCCTCCGTCTCCTTACTAAGTCAAAGTCATTCCAAATGACGATTGATTTGACATGCTTACACAGGCATCAGACAGAAGATGTTCACCCAAGATCATCATCAAATAAATTTGTTGAATTAGTAAAATAAATATCGAACTTTAACCTTTTTGTAAGAAATGTTGTTTCTTACCAACATCAAAATATAATTTACTTGCAAATTATGATTGCAAAAAGTTTAGAAAGTCATTTGGGTTGCTTTATAGTTTGGTGAACTATCATGTATTTATAGCTTTAAATTAACCTTTACTGGCAACTTAAGATTATTTTCAAAAGCAATCGGAATTGATCTGTTACGGGTATTAGGTAAACGTATTTCTGGTTGTGTAACTCTCTCTATATCCGGGTGCATTCCCATTTTAAAATATTGAATATTAAGTATTACTGTTATTATTTGGTGTTCGAAAAAAAACAAGAGAATTAGAAGACAGCTACACGTCGGGGAAGAAAATTATAAGCAAAGAGAATCCAATGCTACGTATTATGAGACATAATATTTTTTTCACGATTTAGGTTTTTTAACATGTTAAGGTATACATTCTCAAAAAAAAATGTTCACTTGAAGCCCATGATATCGGAGGTAAGTAGAGTTACCGCCTTCACCTAGTAGTCACGTTGGTCAATTAATTTAATGAAGTACTTGAGTAATTGCATCGATTTGACCTGCGGGCGGATGTTTGAAGTACGGTCCTAAATAAGCCGGTCACCGTCTAATTACTATTGCTTTTTGTTGAATAACATATAATATTTATATTTTTATGTGATTTGGAATTCTCGTAACGAATAACGTTAAAATGTATGAGGTTTCGATTACATGTCTGTGTACGCGAGCGCGGCGAATCATGAGATCGCCTTAATGACAAAGTTACACAACATTATATTATGTATATAAAGATTTAATATCAATAAAAAATAAAGTCATTGGTACTTATTTTTTTATAATCTCTACCAACAAACACTCAGAAAGAGAGATTACAAAAAACAGTCAAATTGAACCCTCTAGTTTACAAAATATCGTGTGGTGAAAGGTAATTATTATAATTTTACAATTTTATATTTTTAGTGGTCAAATCTTGTTAGTACACTTGATGCTTATATCTCTAACATGAGAATGTATAAAAATGGTGTCAAATACATCAAAATTCGAGTCTTCCTCCAATAAAGTACATTGCTCCATTTCTGACCCCGAGAGGGTCAAGATTACAGGTCATAATGCGTAATGTATTATTCTGTACGAATGAAACTACAACGTGGTTACAATAATGAATCACGCTTGTATTGAGTATTTCGACATTATTGACCAGATATTTAGATATCGCAATAATTCTTATTGTGGAATATTATGAATAAATATTTGCGAGTGTGCTCGAGATTATAATACGTTATTTTGAAAACTCTACTTAATTAACTTTTTATGGCTTTTTGTTACCTAAATTTATACGTAAATTGAGTATTTCTACGGCTCTATGTTCATACGTTACTTATTAGCACTTAAGCTGCTAAAAATGCAGTTGTTAAAAAGCTGTTCTATATTGAATACTAGGTATACTGTCTGCGTTACACTCTTGGAAAAAAACATGTCCCTATACAGCTTTCGCAAATATTATTCTCATAGTTTTACAATCTAGTATCATTGTGCAGGTACCTGCCTACAAATTGTCGGTGTTGTAGCGGGCCACTCATTTGTATAAATGAGAACCTTATATGAGATATATGTTATCGGCTGACAGTGATGTCGATCACAGTAAACACTTAATAACGTAGCTTCGAGCGGGTGTCAGTTTGACCTCATCAAACGGAGTGTCGCAAGCACTCAATTAAAGAACGCGCACCGCGGCGAGGAAAACTTACCCGTATAGGTTTGATTGCAAGAGTCCCAGGTGGAAGACTAAGTTAACTGTACCAACTTTCATGTGTCAAACCCGTGCAACCGTGTATGTGGGTGATTATAAAGCCGCTACTTTCGCAAGCCGAGATTAGGTTGGAAAAAATAAATAATAGAAAGTGGAATGTACCTACAGTATTGAAGTAATTGTACCTTATTCGCGAGAAGGACCCACAGTATACACTCGGCTAGTCAACCTCAAAAATTATAAACCAAAACGTTGATCGATTATAAAAGAGCGAGGACGATAGTTATCTCAATTAATTTGTGTTTGAACAATCTCAATCAAATATTGAAACCTATAGATAACTAATTAAAGTCAACTGAAATGATCCGATTAATGCACACGATCGCCCATTTATGATGATTCTTAGGTAATCGGGAGTAGCAGGTTGACTGCTTGCCTCTAGCTCCCACGACCTCTAGTGAAAACTAAGAAAGTCATCACGACAAAATCGGCATAATCACGCTTATCAATACTCGTAGCAGGATACGATCGACTGATACCGCATCTTCGTGTGCACGCGCACGTGCTGAGAGTGATTGTTCGGGCTTGTTCGCGTGTTATCGCGATCTGTCGTGAGTCGTGACGCGAGCGTATGACTTCCGCAAAATCGTGACGTTTTGGGTATTGCCAAATTGCTTTATTTAGAATTACAGAACTAACTTCTGCACTCAGTTTCGGCTTTGTCTTCCAGTGTGGTACCGGATTAGAACACACCAGATCTCTGTCTCAAACCATAATGGTACTACCAATCAGGAACTGTATGTTCTCACTGGTAGATCTCAAGTACGCGATATACCTGTAGTAAATTTTTTTTTTAAAGAAAAGAGACCCAGTTTCTATAAAAGCACCTATCCGACCACGTCTATGCTCTCATTGAGTTTTAGTTTTAGATTTATTTTTAATTTTCTTAAATCTTAAAACAAAGCATATACAAAGTTTATTATCAAGACAGTTAACCACATATAACTTCCTCTATCCTCATATTTAACCTGAATGTGGAGAGTCCATGATGTAACTCATTATGCGAATTTTGCTACCTTGAAAACAACGCAGTGCGTTCAGACAATACATTTTATGACCGTTATCTCACAGCGACGTGCGAATCGAGCCGCGGGAATCGAACTCTGGAGTATTATATCTCTTTCAGCGGCTTGTATGTATAATATAATTAAAATACTGAGGAAAAAATTGTGCGTGTCATTAATAAATAAATAAATAAATTATAGGTATCTTGTATACCTAGGTTTAATGCACGTGATACGAATCCACAATATTTTCCGTTTTTTTGTCAGTAACATACGCGTCACGCAGAAACCACTAGACGAATTATAAGGAAATTACTCACAAGACTGTGAAATAAATGTGATATAAAAATAATAGGCATGATGATTATTAATTGAAATAAATCATAACCCTTATTTTGGCCTCGCCGTAGTCGGGTAAGAAATAGCAATAATTTCCATGCCATAGATAATACATATAAAGTGCTTAGTGTAAGGCGTGCAGGGCTGTCCCTCGGCCCTCGGCGCCGCGCCGGTGAGCGGCGGCGCGGGCGCGGCGCATCTTCGTGTAATGTCAAGGAGCTGGAACTGGTTGCCGGCATTCAATTGAAAGCGCTTCACGGTGAGTGATTTATATTATTTAGATTATCGTATCAACCGGAATAGTCCTGAAGTCTATAGTCCACTGCGCGGTATTCATGTCGTGGACAACGTAAAGTTACTAAGCAGTAGTGTAAAGTACAGTAAAGTTAAAGAGTATTTTATTTTTATTTATGAGACCATTATCCCTAGCACTCTATTAGTAGACTCATTAGTACAAAATGCAGGTACAATAGGGAGACACTTTACGCCGATCTTCTGTGAGAGGTTGGTACTACTCAGGTGGAGGCAGCCCGCACATGAGCTGTAGTCAAAAGTAATTTTCTACAGCTGAACTCTAGCACCGCTGAAAACCAATTCCAATGATGGTGTTCCCTTCACTAAAAGATAATAATTACTAGGTACGTCTGGCCCTATCATAACGTGACGCTATAATTTCTGTTGCGTCGCGACAACGTGACGTGGCTCGTGTACTAAACACGTCGTGAGACTGGCAGATGGTAATGATAGAGGAGACACACCATTGGAGCAGTTAGAATATCGACATCTGTATGGAAATATCACTGATACAGTTTTTTTATTGGAGTGGTGGTGTTTCATTAGGTTTAACAATTGAAGAACATTAGGTACGTTATAAGATAATGGTTCAGTTTTAAGTATTTATTTCCTAAATCAATTACCGTCTCTAAAACTATCCCAAATGACATAATCCTGTCAAATGAAAAGTGGGAGCGATTCTAGTTCTGAGACAGACCCTGCGTAGCTATTTAAAAAAATAAAGTAGGTAATTTTTAAGTAAGTTTCCATATTGACGACCGCTTTGCGCAGTGGTTTGAACGTAGGCCGTTCGGCTAACTGCACCAGATGGCTGCGGGTTCGATTCCCGTCGGGGCAAATTTCGGGAATGGCGTTTTCGTAATTTCCCCTGGTCTGGGTGTCACTGGGATCGGCCCCAGTCCATTGTCCGGTACCCATAGTACAAGAGTTGCCTAGTTTGGGACCATACAGTTGGTGTGACAGACTGGCGATATTTATTTTATTATTTTTTTTATATTATTTATGCTTATCCCCCAACCACTTATAAATTTAATTAGGTTTAACGTGTTTCACGGTAGCGTAGTGAACCTATATCTATTGGGTACCTACTTAACCTTGATTTCTGACGTGTAAAAATGAAAAATGACTGACTCATTTGCATAATAGCCCCGAGGATAGATTATTGGTCTTTATTACCAGTGGCCAAATATCCCGCGGGCCGCGCTCGTGACGATCTAACGCAATTCAGATGAGAACCGCTTTCAAGGTTGCCCGTCATTATGGTGTTGAGAACCGCAGACGATCATGCCGTTACATTTTGTAATTTCGTTTCATGACGTTGAAATTTGCATGGGAAGGTGTTTGATTGTCCGTGAAGATAGGTTGTAGGTTTGGTGCCAAGGCCGAAGCTTATAAAGCTTGCCAGTAGCTACGAAAAAGGGACAGCTCACAATAATACGACTTGTTTACATTTTTTTTCTAGGGTTTAGTTTCTGTAGTAATTGGAATATTCATTCCAAATCTGTATAAGCATAATATTGTTTTACTATATTTTTAATTGTGGTAGCTCATTAGTGGGCATAAGTTGAAAAGCAGGCCATCAGCTAGATAGTTGGAAAACGGTAAGTAGAGTGAGTGCAAGTGTCCGGTACATGCTCAAAGATGAAGATGAGGCTCGTAGGCTGTAAAAGTTTGTGTAACTTACATGTGATAAAGGCGATTTCTAACCTTAATTAGGATATATAAATCATCGACTTAAACCGTTGTTGGTTACATCATTAGCTTTCAACCTCGTGTCACGATGACAATAGTGATGTTATCTCTCGTTTAATACATTGCTAAATGGACAAGGTCTCACTCACTTGATTATAGCTTTGCATGTTATTTGTATTGTTGGTAAATTATCATCTTCAGTTTGTGTGGACACTGGATAGCCGCTCGGGGGTCAAAACCTCCATATTATAATATACTAGCTGTGCCCGCAGCTTCGTCCGCATGGAATTTAATTGACAAAGTTTCATACAATCTTTCATCCCCTATTTTATCCCCTTGAGGGTAGAATTAATCAAAATCCTTTCTTAGCGGATGCCTGCGTCATAACATCTACCTGCATGCCAAATTTCAGCCCGATCCGTCCAGTGGTTTGGGCTGTGCGTTGATAGATCACTATGTCAGTCAGTCACCTTTGAGTTATATATATTTAGAAGTGGCGAGTTTATTTTAGTACCGCCAACATCAAAAGCAGCTTGGTATCTGAAATGACCAGAATAATCCCGAGAATAATCCCGAATAGTTATACACGTCATATTAGTACTATATTGAACACTGTGTGGACATTTGGTATTGGACATTTTAAACAACAAGGTTCTTTTTATAATGACTGTACGGCCTATCATTATAGACGTAGGCATCAGCTAGAGAATAGTAGGTTTGCGATCTTATCACCGCTCAAACATGCGTAGCGTGTTGAACTTTACATTGATTCAAGACCGTTAATAATCGATCGACTAACAATTGATCGTGTTACATCACTAGCTTTCGTGTGGTGCAAATGACAATGCGATCGTATCGGTCGTAGTATTGTGACACTGTTTGTTTAATGGGAGAAAAGCTTGTCGGATGAATACTTTGGTTGGGGGTCCGCAGAGAAGAAGAGAAAACCATTTTCAAAATTGGTCGTGTTGCATTTGGATTTTTATTTTGAGAGTTTCAAAATTAGGAGAAGGAGGTAAGAATGCAATACGTTGGTAAAAAATATAACAAGATGAGAAAACTCGGATTTTTACTTATGGCATCTCAAAATAAGATGAATAGTTTTGAAATGATCTTGTATACCCTAGTTAGGAACCCTAAAAAACCTTAAAAACATAAATTTTGTCAGTAGCCCACCCAGTCCAGAAATTCCATTTACCAAGTCCTTAATTAAATTAAAAGGCGTCTCAAATGTCTTGATGTTGGACCAACCTTAGATCATTTGTCTTCACTGCCTGTACACACATTTTGTTTCCTTAATTTATACGGAACCGATAAAATTTTAACGACTTATTCTTGACCCTTGCAGTTTTATTCGCCGCATATAGATTTACGATCTCGTTGATTTCATTAAGATTGTTTAGGATTTGTAATTTTATTACAAAACGCATTATTATGTTTATTGTTTTTATTAATGCTATGACTGTGGGACCTTGGCGATGATAGAATGTACCTATGCAACTTTGAGCAATTTATTTTAATAATTTTAAGTGCGAAGGTCGAGAATCGTAATTTAAAATAAGTAAATATCGTCACAACTATATTGTAAAGGGGTCAGACGTATTCAAATTACACGCATATTTTTGGGAGGCGGAAAAAAGTGCAATGTCAGCTGTAAAAATTAAAATTGTGTTTATAATTTTAAAAGATATTAAATACTTACGTGTTATAAAATAGACTGATTGTAATAAAAGTAAATCATAGGTACTTGTTATATTGTCCTTTATTATAAATATAGTTATGGCAGCAAGACATTTATAAATAATCAAGGGAATTACAAAAACATAACACTAGTAACGCGCCTATCTTGAATTCGACAGTGCCAACTCCAATTAAATAAGTTAGACACTGATAAAGTTCATGCATTTCCGTTGTTACTTAAAGGTTATATATTCTCATAGTGTGACAAGACTAGGTATCCACACGCTTAGACCGGGAAGTGACGTGCCCTTGATATTTGTGACTTAAGGAACTACTATTTGATAGATGCATGTCAGATAAATGCATACTAAAACGAAGTGACTAATCGCCGTATTCACTAATTATACCGGTGCTATAACAATAATGTTAAACACGAGATAAAAACGAGATGTGTCAAATTTACAACACTCGTGTTTAGGTCATTCATCGCCAGTTATATTAATGACTTAGAGCTGACAAAAACTTGCAAGTTAAGTTACGACCTTAAGAACTCGTCTAGCGAGTCAACACAGCCTGGACCTGCCTAATCGATAACGATTTAACCAGCACTAAAACGCACAGAATATGAATTCCAATTATGTAAGCGTGCGAGTGTGCGCAAGAGTTTTCCTTGACATCGTGTCAATTAGCAATCGAACGGGGCCATTTTGAACGTCCTCTGACAATTTTCGTTCGTTTTTAATTATTTTAGGTCCTTATAAAGAAGATCAACATTGGGAAATATTTAATTGGTTTAATCCAGAAATTCGTTGGTTTGTTACGGAAATAAGAAAAATATCAAAATACAATGAAGATGCAGATGCAGCCACCCTAGCCTCTCAACTTCAACTAAGAAATGTTTGTGCTTGGAGCGAGCTTACGTCAATAGTCAAATGGTGGGGATCGAACGCGCACCCTCTCGGTTACGAGAGCGATTCAAGCGCTTGGTACAAATTCACTATCAGTTCATTATATTATTATTTTTCATTTCGAAATGCTAATACCTACTTTTTACAACTTTATTAAATTAAACCGTGAGAACGCACCTTAACTGGAATATTTTTCCCCTTGCGCGTGCGTCGAGTTTTTGTCCCTCGTGTGAGCGCAGCCTTGCGCAAGAGATAGACATGCTGAGGAATGTGATGTGGACTTAGTAATGTAATAGAATTTAGATTCATTACTATTTACGGGAGCAGGAGTTGTTAGTCTAGTTATTTGAGCGCAGTAGGTCGTTAACTTTACTGCATCGGATGGTTTGAGGATTGATTTCTGTGGAGGCATATTTCAGAAATGGTATTTTCTTATATTGCTCTAGTCTGTGTGTCAACTGGAATCGTCGCTGAACCGACCTCCCTTCCGTTCACCAACATGCGGCAATGTCTTTGGTATAGCAAGTATCTACAGGCTGCGATAACGGCTTAACATCAGGCGGGTCGTAGGCCTGTTTGCCGAAATTGTTGTTGAAATAAAATCGTCCCCAGTCCGTTGTAAGTCCGGTAACTCCTTACAGTACGTCGTTTTGTTAGGGACTACAGGCGGTGTAATACAAATTATAGATTAACTTAGGTGAACCGCTATAGTTAGGTTGTACATAGCTTTTATTAAAACTTTTTGGTGTATTGTACCTACTTATGTATAATGTTTGATGCTTAATTAAAAGGAATTTGTCTAATTAAATATGAGTGAACAATCGTTCCCACGCGCGGTGTGAACTATGCACCCTTTGATGTTAAATGAATGTGGCTCGGTAAGATGGCTAGATCACTGCTATGGCCTGTTAGTATAGGGTGCTGGTACACTAACTAATTAAATTGTGTCAGCATACATTTATATTTATAAAACACAATATTTAAATGGCTTTTGTTTTGCTTATAACTGGTTTATTGCAAGAGTCCCTCCATGTTGTTAGTGACTGGCTTTACAAATGAAATTGGATAGTGGGTTTTTAGAGTTAATGGGTACCGTACATACTGGGGGCGACCCCCGTGAGACCCAGAGTGGGAAAATTACGTAAGTATAGCATATTTGCCCCTAAGTAAATCGTATTCGCGACCGCCCGGCGCAGCGAGCCGAGCGGCCTGCGCTCGAGCCACTAGCTGCACCAAACGATCGATATAATATCGCGTGACTTATGTCTATGAAATACTTTCGCAAAAACCCCGATTAAGACTTCAATTCGTGGCATATCCATGTCAGGTTGACGAATTTATCACACGTCACGCTTCAGAAATTACTTCTAAATGCTAGGGACTAAGTCAAAGTAAATTTCTTCGTAATCCTATTTAATAATTAATGACATTTGGTTCGTTCACTTTTGGCTTTATTCATGTATAGAGTTTTTTGAAAAACACTAACCACGTGTCCGGACTATACTAAACCTCGAATTTAATTATATGACTTTGGAATTAGTCAGATTTTAATAAAAAGACATTCATTAAAAAAATGATTCAATGCTTTAATTATGATAATGATGCGATCTCTACGGCCGCGTCGCGTAATATGTGTCCTTGTATCGAGTTGAAATGTGTTAGATAAAACAATAAAATCTTGAAACATTGTTCTTGGTAAATAATGTACTAGTTTTTTAAAAAGGCACTGTACAAAAGATAGTGTTTACGGTGTAAGTAATATAGTCGTGTAAGGTTTTCAGTGTTTTACCAATAGCCCCGTAAATATGATGTTTCATGAAAATGACATGGTTTAAAAAAACCGGTCAAGTGCGAGTAGAACTCGCGCCCTGAGGGTTCCGTATAATATTTTATTATGATTTTAGATAGTTTTTCCATTCCTGGATTGCAATATCGATACCGGCAAGTAATTTTAATAATAAATAGTTCCCAAAATTGCTTAAACAAATTCGGGAACCGAATACAAACTGCAACCAAACTGAATACAAACTACAATACAAACCCTTATTTTACACACTTAGAGGTGGAATTTTACAAAACGCTGAAATTAATATTTTTTATTTGTAATAAGTAGCCTCAATACTTATTTTCATGTCTCTAGGTTCATTTAATTTTTTTAACCCATAAAAACTTTCACCCCCTATTTTATGCACTTAGGGATGGAATTTTCCAAAATCCTTTCTTAGTGGATACTTGCGGTATATAAGGTACTTACTGTCAAAATTTCATGACTCTAACATCAGCGGTTTGGGCTGTGCGTTGATTCCTTTGTATTGATAAGTGAATTTGCGAAAATTATCAAAATATGTGACATAAATCACCGTATCTTTTGATTGGTATTAATTTCAACTTGGTAGCTCTACCCGTTTCTGAGAAAAAAGGTCTTGACAGACAGACAGACAGACGGACAACAAAGTGATCCTATAAGGGTTCCAGTTTTTCCTTGTAAGGTCCGGAACCCTAAAATGGGTAAAAGTTAATGGAATTCCTTAATATATATTATTGATGAATTATAAGCAGCGCTATGTTATGCACCTATACCGACACACTAATTGAATTATTAAGTATAGAGGATAATAGCATGTTTTTTTCAAATCAATTTCATAAGTCATTACACCGATTAAACAACGTTTTGGTCCAATAACCATGACTTAAGCTGACAGTTTAACCGCCACCTCGGTTGTCGCAACCGCCACGTAACGCGTTACAAAAGGGTTATAATAACCACTGTGAAATTGTTGATTTATAACCTTTTATTTTATGGTAACAAAATTGTTTTGTGTGGGAATCTATGATTTTAGCGATTTTATTAGATTGTTACCACAGATGATAAATGGTTAGTACGCCATTGTAGTCTCTGCTTCATTTGGTTACCACTAAACCACTACACTATGTGAAACGTAGAGAGTGTAATTCGCAAAATTCTTTCTACATACCACTTGAAGTAAGATGGCATGACGGTGATAACTTAAAGAGATGTGACTACTAATAGGTGTGTTACAGCACACTAGAATGTTTAACCGCAGAATCCTATCATAAATCCCACACGTGATAATAAGGTAGCTAAGCATTACCTTACTTTACTTACCACTCGATTATAGCCCCTGTTTCAAAAGAGATAAGCTACAAACAAGTAGCTATTGTCAGTTGCAATTTGGTGATTTGTGAGTTTCCATATATCTGTAGAAAGCAGTTTGTAAGAATATTAAATCAAAAGTGAACGGTTTTTATGAAATTCATTGTAAAAAGAAGCTATCACTGTAAATGCGACAAGAATGTTGATCAAGAAGTTAGTGCGTGTGGAATAAGCTATACCAGTCCCACAAGCCCAGGTAGGCCGCTATTCCGCCATTAATTTAGTTATTTCAGTCTAACATCTAAGACAACAACGTCTTTTCCATACATATTGTACCGTAGCTACCTGTTCTATCGTAATTTATGAAATGTTCGTTGCTATATAAATAGTGTTATCCAAGAAAACAGGTGATCGCGTTATTCATGAAAAATTACATGAAGTTTTGCAACGACGTAAGTCCTCTTATGTCTAGTCATAAATAAAATACTTATCAATAAACAACACAATTTTTACTAGATAGTCACCTTCGACATTGCTATTATAGTGAAAAAATAGAAAGTACAAATACCAAAACGTGTAAAATAATAATGCACATCTTTGTTCACGAAAGATAGAAGATAATAATGCACATTACATACTGTAATAGATGTCTGTGCATCGTTCATTGTGCGAAATGAATAGTTTAGTGCAGTTTATGTATTTGGTGAAAGCTGCAGGGCGTACATTTTGTCTTAAGATGAATAATGTTGATATGAAATGTACAGTTTGAGGTTTTAAGTTATTTCCGAGTTGTTGTGTAACGCACGTTGTGTAATTAATGTAAAAGAACCTACGTCGGTCATAGGTGACCAGTCTAAAACTTAAAACTTAAACAAAAATACAACAAACGTTTTAAATTGCGAAACTCTTTCTTTTTTTAAAGTCCACTAATTAGAATAAAATGTAAATAAAATCAAAACTAACTTTTCTTCACTAAATGTATTTGTTTTGTTATAATTTTATTCACCTCTTGTTATTACAAATTCTTTGGTTTCATCACATTTAATGAGTTACAGTGAAACAGATTTTTATAATGACACTACTTACCTCTCACCTTTTCATGCATCTTATTGACGTGACAGCTCTGTTAAAATAAACTTCGCTAGGCACACTGCGGGGCACTTAAAAATTATTTTAAATAAATATATATTACATTTTTATTTTTTATTTTTCGTAGGTATACACCGAGCACAAGAATATTTCTTCAATTAAAATAAATAAAATAACTTCATACAAAACGCCTCCAAATTACCCAGCCCGCCGAGGTCACTCAGATCTACCCATGGAGATATACATTAATAGCTCGTATTGTGTGCAAACAATAGTACGCGTACGCGCCGCGTAATGTAACGCGATGATACAATAGCCGGATTTGCCGCATCACCAGATCTTGAGATAACGGGAGATTGGATAGATTCGAAGGGCGTTCGAAGGGAAACACGGATTACGATATATGTTTGGAAGTAGTGTCCTTCAACTTAGACCAAAAGACTTCAACGCGTGCTATTTTAATGAGTGCAAATGTTTGAATTATAATAAAAAAAAAAAATGTTTGAATATCATGGTCGAATAGATCCCGTGCTTTGTTAGATCAAGCGGCATTAATATTCGGTTAGAATATAGAAAATTCATGGAATTGTTCAAATTGATGTATACTGTACGTAGGTTAAACAGTATATACGAAAATAGAGACACCGATGAAATAACTCAGTCATTAACATATTATTATTATCATAAATTATTTTGATGTGTTTACGTATATGGAAATAATAATATAATATCTTACAATATGGCAATTTCAATATATGATAATAGTTTATTTCACGCTAAGATTATCAACATTGTGAAATCAAAGTTTGCGGTCGAATAGGTAATCTAAATCAATTTATTAATTTCGGGTGTTTAACGCAATAATGATCAAATTTGTTACGTCTTAATCCAATTTGTTGACAAACTGAAGCGATTTTAGGCCTCGTAGATTCAGAGCTGAGCGATGAGCGATGAGCGAACGAGGATTTATTTGATTACTACGTTACATATAGTAATGTATTTCCATACAAGCCGCGAGGACTTCAAAAGCTGCTGGTATCATAAAAAGTTCGTAAATAATATATTAAATTTCCCAAACTTTTGTATCTTTCAAACAAGCCATAACAATAATGTCATCAATTTCCGGAAAAAAAGAGGGGCAGTAAGTTTTTGAATATTATGTTCATCAAGCTTTTGACTGCAGCATGGCTAGCGTAGACGATATATTCTGGATGTCGACAACAACGCCACCTAACGGGTCTATCTATAGCTAAAACCATCCAGGTGACTTTATAAGTGAAAAAAAGAAATTTAACAAACATAACACACTTCAACAAACATATAACAGAAATTTAACAAACACAAGCATACTTCATAGCTGAGAAATGGAAGCACCTTATCATGGAAGCATATATCTACTACTACGTATTATAAACTTACGAACCATACAACAGTGGGGGAGGGGGGTGCGGAGTGGTGTCTATTCTAAGGCAACACAAATGTCATTACTGAACTTATTCAAATTATAATTACTCGATTAAAATGTGCACTAAGGCTATATAAAAGTAAAGGTTCCGCCATAATGGAGTTGCGAGGTCACCGGCGCGCGCGCATGCTCTTCCTAATGACATGGAACGGATTTTATTAGTTTCAAACTTTATTATTATTTCGAATGTAAATGGGAATGGATGTAAATAAACTGAGGAAATAAACCGACACACATGATTTTTGCAGTTCCTAGTAATCATTTTAGTATTTTGCAAAACAAAATATGTATAAATAACTTAAAAGGAATCCCAAAAATCATCTATATGGTATGGTAATCTTTTATTTAGAATTCTTTAAATTGAATGGGTCGGTATCATTTGCTCTACATATTATCTATAAATTATACTTCCGTAATATTATTAATATTTTTCAATATATTATCACACTTTGGAACCCACCTTCATCAGTGTCCATCAACCAACTAGGTACTATCTTCGTCATGCGATTTTGCCACTAATGAAGTGCACTTAAAAATAATACGACGATATTGAGATTTATTAATGAAGTTAGGAGGCAGGCCATGTTTAATTAAAAAAAAAAAAATACATATCAACCAATAAAATTACAAATTATTTTGAAACACATACCTTATAGTCTTCAGTACACTTCACAAACAAAAAATTAAAAAATGTCGGTTTGAAATAGGAAAGCGCGCGTCGCGTCTCTATTGGGCGCGGATTACGTGCGTGTTGCGTGCGCGCCGGTCGCGGGATCACTGCGCCGAGCCAGGCCGGGGTCGGAGGTGGTTGAAACAAAGTTTCGGAGATGAGATCTTTATGTGCTTTCGCTATTTCCTATTTCAAAACTTCTTTTTTAGATTCCGGTACAATTTTATTTTATTTCCTTACTCATCTTCCCTCATTTACACGGAAAATCACCGGCCAAACCACAAAAAAATCGTACTGACGACAGTTTGTAAATAGCGAAAAATATTGTTTTATTCTAAAATGATTAAACATAACGCAGTATTTTTTTGGAATTAGCTGGACATAATAATAAGGAACTTTAAAGATATCAAACATACGCAGTACCAGGCAAGAATTCCGTATAAAAACCGTATCAGTTATGGTTGAGTAGACAATCAGCGCTGAAGGCGAAGGCTGGGCTTTTATAATAAAGTTATTAGTTTTTGTAACTTACACAATATGAACGAAAACAATAATATAATAGCGTTGAAAAAATAATATCTAGTATGGCCACGGTCGAGAAAGCTATTTTTAATGAATTCTAGCTCTGTTTTATCCTCAGAGCTTCACAGAGCATGAAATCATATAGAAATGACCTGATCATCCATTATGGAGGATAATGGATGATGGAAGGAGGGTAAAAGACCACGGGGTCGTTCCTCTGCCCTGCGTTGGTCCGACCAAATTAGAGCTATAACGGGACTCACTCCAGGTCCCTAATGCTCTGACACAAGCCGCCGATAGAGTGAAATGAGTGCAGCTGGATAGATGCTTCGCCATCAGAGTTTTTCAGGACGGGCACGAGAAATAAAGAATACGATGAAGAAGGTCATCTATTGCGTACATATTTGAGGTTCCACACATACCTACTTGATTTTAATTACGACTCCTTGGTTGGTAATCGTTTGGGCGTAGGCCGCTCTGCTATCTGTACCGGGTGATTGCAGGTTCAATGAATTGCGGCAGGTTTCAGAAATGGCCTAATTGAAATTTGCCTGAAAAGATATAACTTTTATACCAAATGTGGAGTCATCGAGTGGCGTATAGTCAGATTGAAACAAAACGGTCCGCATTATAAATGAAAGCATAATTTCTTAATAATCTTGCTAAATTCCCTGACAATATGGCACGGCGTGAAATGACGAAAGTATTTAGCAACGCACACGTCGTCGCCTGCACTCATTCAATTAGATGTGGCACGGTTGCGGCTGCGCGTGTGCATTAACACGTCATACGCACATGATATATGTGAAAACAACTATACCTTATAAGGGTTATTTAAGGGATGCAAAAAATGGTTGATGGTTGCCAGCCGTGGGCCAACCAACCGGGCCACGGTGGTGGAATATGGCCCGAATCCTCTTCGCATTGCGAAGAATTTACATGAACCGGACACATGTGATAATAATGTGATAATAATGATGTCGTATTTGAATATGAGCTTGGACTCCGGTGGCAGTATTTGTAATGCTTTTGCTGACTTTTTTAATTCAAATTATTTACCAACTACATTTTTACATACGCTTGTCCCCCCTTCCTTAAACTCTGGAGTTAATTCTAATGCGGCCGACATAAGTTCTATTGAAATAGTGGATTCTATAATATTCAATCTTTTAAAAAACCTTGACACAAAAAAATCAGCCGGCCCTGATGGTCTTCATCCACACTTAATAGCTAATTGTGCTAAAAGTTTACTATACCCGGTACGTTTACTTTTTAAACGGTCTCTTAAAGAGGGAGTGATGCCTAAAATTTGGAAAAGTGCAACCATAACACCAGTTCATAAAAAAGGTTCCAAGAGTGATATTTGCAACTACAGGCCAATTTCTAAACTGTGTGTACTGGCTAAAATCCTGGAAAAAGTAGTTCATAATCAACTATATGCAGCTCTTAAACACACTTTCTTACCGCAGCAGCATGGATTTATGAGAGGAAAATCTACTACAACTAACCTTGTCACTTTCGTTGATGCTGTCACTTCAGGCATGGACTCAGGAGGTCAGGTTGACGCGGTCTACACTGACTACAGCAAGGCATTTGATCGAATCGACCACATAATTCTTTTAGCTAAACTTCACGCAGCTGGCATACGAGGTGACCTACATAGGTGGTTTAGCTCGTATGTTGAAAATCGTTGCCAAACTGTGGTCTTAAATGGGTTTGCGTCGGCCTCATCGCCTATTCCATCCGGTGTACCGCAAGGATCAATTCTTGGTCCACTTCTTTTTACTCTTTTTGTTAATGATATTGACTCATGTTTTAAAAACTCTAGCTGTCTATTATTTGCGGATGATATGAAAGTATTTAAAGTGATCAACTCCAGTCGTGATTTAGAATTGTTACAGATCGATCTTGATAACCTCCATAGTTATTGTACCTTAAATAAGCTTGACCTTAATGTACTTAAATGTTTTTGCATTACTTTTAGTAGATCTAGTATGACCTTAGGTTACAATTATACCTTCAACGACCAGTCTCTTAAGAGAACTGATACTGTGGTTGATCTTGGCATAACACTAGATTCAAAACTTGTTTTCGATAAGCACATTATGAACATCTCGGCAAAGGCGATGAAAACTCTAGGTTTTCTTTTTCGCGTAACTAAGGACTTTTTGTCTATTAAAACTCTGAAGATTCTATATTGTTCTTTAGTGAGAAGTCAACTCGAATATGCCTCCCAGGTTTGGAACCCCCGCTATGATAAATATATTAACATTTTGGAAAGACCACAAAAAAAGTTCCTACGGTTTATTAATTTTAAGCATAAAATCCGAATTTATGACTATGCTGAGAGCTGCAGACATCACCATCTGTTACCACTTCGGAAACGAAGGGAAGCTGCTGATCTCACATTTTTACACAATGTTTTATTAGGTATAATCGACTCTCCATCCTTATTATCGGAAGTTAAACTCTTAACTCCGTATAGAGCGGTCTGTCGTAGGAATTACCTAAAACTATATAGTCCTCCTTGTGCGTCTAACTACCGTCAAAACTCTTTTTTCCCGCGAACTGTTAATGTTTTCAATTCGAATTATTCTGTGGATGTAGATCTGTTTATGATGAGGCATAATACTTTCAAGAAATTAGTTAACAATATTTTTTTTTCGAATTAGCATTTCCCAATTATAGCCATTGTATTTGAACTATGTGTCTAGTTACAATAACGCTATTTGACTTTGTTTGTTACTTATAAGTTATAGGTAACAAACAAAGTCAAATAGCGATATAAGTTACTTAAATAGCGATTATAAGTTGTAACTGTATTACTTCCTTACAGGACACAATATCTTTGTATGTACTAAAAGTGAAAACTGCTCAGGCTCTCTAATGTATATTCTCATGTAACTACTTTATTATTAAGCAGCTGTTTGTTTTCCATATATAATAAAATAAAATAAAAAATAAAATAATGGCAATAGTAACTTTTACTGATTAGTTACGTTCGGACCAAAATACCATCGTCTGAATGCGGATGCACTGCAATGCACCCTTTGGCTAACCCTTATGAATTAAACGCGTGATGGTATATTATTAATGGTTGTTTTAGGTACCCATATTATTTTGCCGCCGGGGCGTCACAGTGCATGTCCGATCCTGTGGCGCTCCATGGTAACGGCGGCGAGGGCAGACCGCTGGGTTTTTGTGGGTAGTCTGGACCAACGTCCAGGAGCCCCACATAACCATCCGAGACCCCCCAGTCTCGGATGGTATGCGTAAATGCATTTCCCAGCGCAAACAAAAAAAAAAAAAAAAGGTACCCATATTATGTAAAGAATACTAATTTAATGACTGCAAAAATAATATTTGCTGTCGTATCTGTGTACATTTACATCATAAGATGTCTCTCTACAAAAATTGTAAGCATTGAGTGCTTTTGACAACAACTTCAAAATAATTATTAGAATTGTAATCTGAAGATTGTCGTACTGACTAGTTAGTCAAACTGTCTCCTTATGATCGAATAAAAACGGAACAGCCGTGCCAGAGAAGGTCAGGTAGAGTCCGATCTTCACCATCACTCTACATGGTGTGTGAGAATGTTTCACGCAAGACATCATACGTTATTACAGCAGCGGTTATACCAGTGATAGTAAGGGAGTGCGTGCGATAAGCCCGCAGGTGTCGCTGCGGTGCGCAGTCTGCGCGGGCGCAGCAACTTTCCACAGCGTCGGGTTGCGTCACCATGTGTGTGTCGTACGTAATGTACGGTTGGAAAAAAATAATTGGGTTGCTCTATGATAACACCAACTTTTCATGAATGGGTGATGAAGAGGTTCCTTTAATACGAGCTCTACCTACGCACAGTTAGTAATAATCTTCTTTGATGATAACAATTTAAAATAAGTAAATACATATGAAAATAAACAAAAGCTTCGATCAAGGCTCATTTGAACGATAGGAGGCGAACAATGGCTGTGGGTTAATCCCAATAATCAGGATCTATTATATTCACTATTGTTATTATTTTATAATATTATGTATAATGTCTGTTCATGTGATCGTCCGCGATCCAGGCTTTCACATACTCGTATTTCCTTGATGATGAACAAGTGTTATGCGAAAATATTACCCTTATTTCTACAGACATATTTACTAGACTTTTATGCAAACTCTCCAAACACTAACAAACTCCTGCGGTACGCGTGTGGCTTTGATCAATACAGTGGCACTTCTTAATTAAATTCTACGACACTATCTTGTGGATTCTATGTTATTGCACTAAGGGTTATTATTAAGTGCTTGGGGTGCAACTGTAAGGTTGTTGTGGATTAGTCGTTGACTTACCTGATTGCACCCGACCGGTCCTGCGTGATCTAGTGGAAATATAAGAGTAAGTATGTGAACAGAAATGATACTTGCAGTAACTTAATATTAAACAATTGTAGCTAAGCATGGTCGCTATTTTAACAAACGGAGGAGCATCAATCAAGTGTGTCTGGAGTTGTTGTAAATCTAATAGTTAATGTATTATCACAAGGGTTGTTCGATCAACTCATTTGTAGGAAATTTTGTCATATTTCGATGCCGATCACAGCCCTAATTGTGCGTGAATATTTCCAAATCAATTTGGTGCACTTCCAATTGGAGTCATAAATATTATAGCACTTACAAATTGCAGTAATAAAACGTTTTGTACCGCTATTTCACAAGTAACGCAATTCTTCCATAAGAAACTGTAAGTGGCTGGCTGAATAACATCTTAATCCATGTTATATCCTAAATAGGTAAAGAATTCAATCGGTTACTGTTCAGTTCAGTGTCCATTCTACATTAATCGGGGGTCTTCTGTTCTATAGTAATCCAGCATAATCTGTGGTGACTTTTAACTGAGCCGCTTCACATATTGCATTGTGCATTGAGCCACGTCGGATGTAGAGCAACGAGATAAAGTACGATCGCCGTGACATTTGTCTGATTACTGACTTACTTGTGTTTAAAGAAAAGATTAATTGCCTGTTGCTGGCTCCACGAAATGAAACCAGTGCTTTAACATTTAAGATTTGACTTAATGGATTACATATTCTATTTTTTATTGTTTTTTAAAGATTACTAGCAATGTGTGTTTATCACATTACTAGTATTCCCTTTACCCCCTCCAACTAAGCTAATGCTTGTGCTAGGAGTGAGATCACGTCAATAGTTTAATGGCCAGGATGGGGATTGAACCCGGAACCTCTCAGCTACGAGGACGGCCCCTCTAACACTAGGCTATTGACGCTTCGATTCGATTATCAATGAATATGTACGTTTGTGGAGCCAAATATGTATAACTAATTGACTACAGCTCTTATACGGGCTGGCTTGACTGGGATAGTACCACCCTGATACAGAAGATCGCCGTAAATTAGCTTTTATAGTTACGTTAATTACGAAAAGTGTGAGAGCCGGAAGCTCAACCAACTCCCTATTTGTTCCACGCCCCTTCTAGCCAGACACGTCCGAGCAATGCCTGGTATTGCAAGCATCTATAGGCGACGGTAACTGCTTAAAATGAGGTGGGTTGTAAGTTATTTGGCAACTTTATTTTATAAAAATATGTCATCTCAAAAGCGGACTCAAGATTATCAATGACCACCTAGTTTGAATTGTGTTTTTTCAGGATGATTGTTGTTATGAATTTCTTCTGTTGGTTGATGATTATTTTCTTCAGATAGCTTCATCATCTTTATCATATACTAAAGCGCTATACAAAATATCGTGTATTATTGAAATTAGACCTTGTATTTGCATATGAAAAACTCTTCGTGAGAAAGGCCAAATGACTCAAATGTCATGGTGATCATGAAACATTATCTCCACGCTCTACATACGCATATTACACGTGAGCCCTCTTATTTGTAAATAAAAATATTAACTCTACAGTCTGCTTATTATGTAATAGAGAATAACACAAATAAATCAGAAGGGTATGCCTGCATAGTCTGTCTAGTTATGACGTAAGCCGCGCTCGGCTCACTGCTCATGGAAGTCGCGAGTTCGATTCCCGTCGAGGCATAATTTAGATAAAGTCTGGTCTGGATGTAACTGGGATCGCATCAAGTCCACGATACGGTAACCAAAGTACAAGCGTTACTCAGTGTTGCATCTGATGTCGGTTGGAGTTTACCTGGCGATGTTGATTATAACTAGTTTGAGCCTTTATTCCATGGCTAAAGCTATTGGCTACATAATTAAAGAATCGACCTTATATATCAAAATGTTTTCGATGAATTTTGAAAAATAAAGATCACCAAAAGCAACTCATCTGCATTTTGATTTATTCATGATAGTATTTGTTTTACAATATGTCATGGTCGTGTTACTGCAATGTAATATTTAAAAGAGCTTGCATGTTTATGAAGTTCGTCTAAATAGTGAATAAAGAAAGTCAAAACACTAACTCCCAAAACTATATTATACATTTTAATACATATAAAATGGTTTTATATTCCAATATATTTTGTTTATTAACCCGATTAGCGTTGAGGGCAAAGTAATGGTAATTTTTGTTTGGTTGAGGGCTACATTATCATTATGCGCCCTATGTATGACCATAGTATATAACATTTATTATGTAGCTGTTTTTTATTCCTGATAAACAACATAAAATATTATACAAATAAATTTATCATGACATGCAAGTTCTAGAATTTAAATACAGCTATTAGTTAAGTATTTTTCTAAATATTCGTTATTGCGTGAAAACATAACTTTTTCTCAACAGACTGACCAGTCTGGGTCATATTTTTTGCCATTTGTAGTGACTGACTGATCTAACGAAATAATCTCTATATCTTCACAATTTATAGAGACATAATTTCCCGTGTAAAAACACGGTCAAAATTGTGTTTACTCACTTAACGGTATTTTGGTAGCTGCCTTATAAATAATCCGACAGCACACATAGTGACATGTTGTTATATGCATTGCGCTGCGAAAAGTCCGTAACTCTATTCATCCCATTACATATACATATTAATATATACTCTGGTTCCCAAGATACAAGCATTTGCTTAGTTTGGGATCCACAGTAATACGTCCATGTAATTGTGATTTAGTTACTTATTAGCAATATATCTCTTGTACCTACTATTTCAATTGTGTAACTATTGTTTTATAATAAATTTATTCTTATTCTTATTAATATCTTCAGATATGTTTATATTAAACCAGCCCAGCTATTCGCTAACCATAACACATAACGGCATTGTGTGGCGGGCGCCCCGGGCCGCCCCGGGCCGGGCCGGTATCGGCTCTCTGACCCGGTTCCCACGCGCGCATCACTTTCCGTTTCAGCTAGACGGCCGCTCACGACCTCTAGAGGTGGGAGACTGATCATACTAATATTTTCACAGTCGATTAAAAAAATAATAAGACCGAATATTCAAATTGATTTTCCTTATCTAAATAAATTTAATTCTTTTTATATATCTAGGTAAGAAAGTCAGCACATAGGCGGACGACCCGCTTGATGTTATGCAGTTAACCAGAGGCATTTCTGGCACGTTTTCGAAATGAAGCTCTCTCATTTATAGTACGAAACGCAGCTAGCATTGGAGCCAAGAAGCGTTCAAGTACTATAATTTGCGGTATACAACAATACATATGTATGCGCTGAGGACATTATGATACGGAGAGCCTATGCGTCGATATCGATATTCCATCGGGGTTGCATACAACACTAGCGCCATGATCTCAATAATTGAGAGTAAAAATGAGAGTAATTACGCTTACAGGACTTATTGTAATACTTACCTAACTAAAGGCTTGTAACATGCAATTAACTAATAAAGTTACCAGCTAGGTGTATTTTGAAAGCTGGCAGATTCTGTAGCAGATTGTTTATTAATTTGGTGGCTGATAGGCTGCTAAACAATTTACCATACAATTATTTCACGTAAACTCATGGTAGAGCGACTGCAGACTGGAATTAAGTAAGCTGTAGGTAGTTAATTATCTTCTATATATATAAAAATAAATTTCTGTTCGTTAGTCTCGCAAAAACTCGAGAACGGCTGGACCGATTTAGCTAATTTTGGTCTTTAATTATTTGTGAAAGTCCAGATAAGGTTTAAAAGGTGAATAAATATGAAAGTCCACGCGGACGAAGTCGCGGGCACATCTATACTTAATAATTGTGTTTGCTCGCAACTCTATCTAGCTACTAGTAGCGACATCTGTATTTTTATGTACATAGGTCAATAAAATAAATATCGCCACACACTAACTGCACTCGTATGGTAACAAACTGAGCAATTCTTGTGCTTTGGGTGCCGTACAATGGACTGGTGATCCCACTCACTCCAGTGACACCAGCTGTCATCCCAGTGACACCCAGATCAGGGAAAATTACAAAAATGCCATTTGTGAGGTTTGGCCGCAACCACCGGGTGAGGCGAGTGATCTGTGTTCAAAATAAAGAATTTGTAATAATAAGACAATTACAGATTCTTTGGTTCAAACCCTTTTACTCTTTGAACCCATGCATGAAGCGGGTTTTAAAACTTTAGCTCTAACCACATTAAACAGTATTTAATGTGCAACTAATGTCAATAGATGGCAGTAAATTAAAGTTTTATAAAATTAATAATTCTGTTTGATAAGGCGTTTATCTAGCTTGTAATTACTAAATACCAGTTTTACCCGCTAACTAGATACCTCATTCCGTCAGCTTTTTACCTAAAGCCTTTTATTATATGAGAACATAATAACTTATTAATGATCGATCGGTAGCTATTACATGTATTATATAATAATTATAATAATTATTATGATTGACACTAATTTATAGCACATAATTATCTTTAACTGTAGTGGTATAATGTTCGATAGGAATTATATAACAGGGTCTCCTACATTATGTGTTTCATAATTTCAACTACAAGATGTAAGTTTCCGTAGTGTAGCGGTTATCACGTGTGCTTCACACGCACAAGGCCCCCGGTTCGATCCCGGGCGGAAACAGTTCCCTTTTATATTGCTTCAGAGATTGATTGCATTTTTCTTGTGCCTTGGAAGTACTTAGCACACTAGTACCTAACCGGGCTTATTCATTTGATTCATCATTCATCATTGGAACTTATTCATTACTAGCTGTGCCCACGGACTTCGTCCGCGTAGTATTTAACGTAACAAAAATTTCGGGATTATCGGGATAAAAAGTATCCTATATGTTAATCCCGGTTATAAACTATCTGTCTTCCAAATTTCATTCAAATCCGTTAAGTAGTTTTTGCGTGAAGGAATAACAAACATACATACATACATCCACACTCACAAACTTTCACATTTATAATATTAGTAGGATCTAGTTAAAGTTGAAGTGCCTAAAGTACAGTAAAGTACCTAAGGTTGCCTGCAAAATTACCTATCGTATTTACTTTTTGCAGTTAAAATTTAAACAGGCGTCATAACAATAACGTGATATAGTAACGTTAATTAAAAGTGTCGCAAGTTTCACAAGCCGTTGCTTATTCGCCTTTAGCTGATTAAAAATAACTTGTGTAAAATCTGTGTTAGTAATAGCATGAATCATAGATCGTTTGAATATCACGTATGGCCTTTGTAACTTGTATCACAAGGTAATGATAAGAGTTCTATAACAGATGACACTCTCCGAAACAACAATAAAATAAATTGCAACTCTTGTAACGACACAATAAAGTGCAATTCCTGTTTTAAGGTAATGTTCTTCAAATTAATTATTCTTGCGAAACATCAACACCTTGAGAGTTTCTCCTATTCGTATAAAATAATCTTCAGACAATTATAGAGAAAATTAGTGTTTAAACTGTTTGGTAAGTCTGTATACAACCCAGTGGTAATTACAACTTGTTATTATGCACCTACATACTTACTTATACTTTTTGGATTCCGTAGTCAAACTAGGAAACCTTTATAGTTTCGCCATGCCCACCTGTCGGTCCGTCCGTCCACCGTCATGTTATTCACAGGCTATTAGGGCAGGCTGAAAATTGGAACATAAATAGATTTTTGGTCCTGCTACAAAACTATGTATTTATACATTGAACGAATAAATATTCTAGGGTCCCATACTTGGAAAGGGGGAGTGAAAATAAAAGTTTACTCATCCCCTCAAGTGAGGTATCGTTGAATAGGTATTTTAAAAGAATGTTAAGGTCTCTTTGACAGTGTGCCAAAATTCATTCATATTTACGAAATCTTGAGCTCAAAAGTGGCCTTTTCTCTTGAGTTGTTTATGATAACCAAGAAAACCTAGCTAGGCAAAATAGTACATTGTTACACAAGGGGTGAATGTAACTTTCACCCGAGGTAAACACTGTGCTTTTCATTACGAATACAAGAAAAGTAAAAATGAAAACAGGAATTGGCTAAAGAAATAATACAAGGAAGTATGAACAATACTCAACAACTCGAAAAAACAAATGAAGATCGGATTGCCGCCTATTTTGTTTTTTTTTCCTTGGCTGGCCATCTTCATTATTTAGCCATTATTTTTCATTTTCATCTTTAAATATTTTGCCCCCGTCTAAGTTATTTGAAAGAAATTGTTGAGAAAACATTATAATTAAGTCATTTAAAAATATATATTCTTTAATTAATACTTAACTTCATGTTATTTCAAATTTACATCGCGCTGTAATTGAGTGACTGTAGAAAAAATTGGAACATGGTTCCATAGAAATGTGAAAATGGAACTAGTTTTTTTTTTATAATTTGACAGCTGTCAGTTGAAAGCGATTCTCCCGGGCCGGAAAAGTATTACTTTCAACCCGCTCCTCAGGCAACTTCAGACCTACTTTCAGAGTATGAGTAATGAAAATATCATTTCGTTATTGGTACCGTTACGGATCCCTACATTGTGCGTGGCTTGACACGAACCTGGCCGGTTTTATATGTAGGTAGATACGCACAATACAAGTGAATGACACCTACCTGTGTAAGTCACAAGCACAAATAAAATAATAAGACAATTGTTTTTATTACCATGCTTATTTTTTGACCTCTCTGCGTGATATTTGTATGACATTAGTATGTAGGTACCTACTTTCCTAAATCTGTGGTTACAATTCTAAAAACCACTTCGGGGCTTAGAAAACCCACTGCGCAAGTGCGGAAAACCCAACTAACTACTGCCTAGATTTCTCAACCACATAAATTATTAAAATTAAAATGGACTGGACATTAAATTCGCCATAGATACTCAGAAAGTAGGCTAATAATAAGTATTTTGCAAGATTATGAAAAATACTTCATAAATAACATGAGGTCAGGAGTAGGTAAACTTATTGACTTCGTACTTAAGTGTATTGTTCAGGGTTTATTTCCAACTCTAATTTGACCTACATTGTCTGTGCGTTTGAGCATTACAATTTTAATATTTTAACTTTTTCAGCGACTTCCACTTATGCTACTGGTAAATTTCGCACAATTTAATCTTTGGCCTAAGAAAAATATTAAATCTGCTCATTATTTAAGCAACATGTAGGTACCTATTTGTACCTGGACTGAGTTCCAGATCACCATATAAACTCATGTTTCCTGAAGATTAAGGTTATAACATTCAAAAGCAGTTGGACTATGACATGCATAATATTAATTTAATTAATCGTCGCAATAAACAATAAGGCCGGGTTCACAGCATTAGGGCGATGGCGATGCGACGGCGATTTTAACTGGTAAATTAGCTGACAAATTTTAGTTGCTGAAGCTGCCACCGGTATTTATAGGGTTTGATCGCTATCGCTTTGCAATCGCCTTACCCGTGCGAACTCGGCTTAACTTCGTGAGAAGAAGAAATTAAAATATTTCACTTTGAACTCAAATTTTCATTACAATTTTCTAAATCCTTACAATCATAAGTCTCGTCCTGACATAGGTCTATTTCACAAAACCACACCTAAGAATTTCACACTAATCACTGGTTTTCGCAACGCATAAAGCCGCCTAGCTTGATGGGTTGAGAAAATCAGTATCTTCTAGATATCTTCTAGTAAGGGCACAAGCATCTATTAGACGCTAACTCTTAGCTCTCTTTGCCTATCCTCAACGAATCAGGCGTGCATATATAAATGTGTACTTGAAGCAATAGGTACTCATAATATTCCGTTTGAACCAAGTAATCAAATAAAGTGTCGTAGGTACACGTAAAAAATATCAAGGTAAGCTTGTTGCAAAAGGAAAAAGGAATGAAAACCTATTAATAATATGAATAAATTAAGCTCCATCTGTAGGTTCTTGACCTTAGTAGAATAAAATTTTGCACTGATATAATGTCGTCATTGAATGCGCACCCTGAACAGCATCACCGGAGAACAAGAAGATTAGCTTCAGTGAGGATCTTTGCAAGAGCCGTTCCCATTTGGACTGCTATGGAATGATGTTTAAGGATTGCTACCTACTATTGTACCGATTGAGAGTCACAATGGCTCCAGCAGCTAATGCTTAGCGATGCTCAACGCTACAGTCTGTTATTTAACGATGGCAAAATAATTTAGTTTTTATTTATTCAAAGCATGTGCAGTTGCAAAATACTTTTGTATGTTTTATTTTGGATGCTAATTGCAATAACTTTACCTTTTTTGTGTTTATATTGAGATCTCTATTTCCTGTTTACGATAATAATGTTTTTAACATGTTGTTCAGTCATACTAAGGTTGGAATTTCGTGATCCATCTATCATTACTGCGATCCTGTCATTGTGTTGACATTGGTAAAATTAAATGGAAATGGTCTTAGAAGAATAGAATAAAGAATACAAGAAATTTAACTCTTTGGCTTGGGCCTCCCCTCGACGCGAGGGGATTGCGGGTTTAATCTACCACACTGGTTTAGTGCAGGTTGGTAGATTTCACACAAGATACATGTTTTTAAATTAGTTTTTATTGACGTGGGATCACAACATCAGAACATGTGGCCAGTGACATTTACCTTGATGGGTGCAATTTGAAATTGATTGCACGTAAGTAAAGGGCTCAGTGCGGAACAAACCTTTAAATTGGCTCCTTCGTCTTGTGCGATTTCGTTCATAAGCCGCCCGACTCGCGAGCCAGCCAGTCTTCCTTACTCCAACTTAAGTAAAGTTAAAGTGTGCGGGTATAAAGTAATATTAGTATTCAGTGTTTTAAATTATTATAAAAAAAACAAAACCTCTACAGTTTGTCCACAAATAAGATCATATAGCTACACGTAAGTTATTTTTTTTCGATCGTTCAAATTAAGGAGTAGTTTTAATTTAATATTTTTTCAGACCTGCAGATGCATTGCTTCTTCCTACGGCCAGTTTCATTTTTTTTTTTATAGTAATTATGTTAAACTGCCCTGTATAATAGAAATCGCGTCGCCCCCTAAACATTGGGAACAAATATCGGTGAATTTTGGGTTCACTGCGGAGCATTCTGCCTCCCGCTTTCGGGTTAAGCGAGGTGATCGTATATAGAATACTAGCTGTGCCCACGGACTTCGTCCGCGTAGTATTTAACGTAACAAAAATTTCGGGATTATTGGAATAAAAAGTATCCTATATATTAATCCCGGTTATAAACTATCTGTGTTCCAAATTTCATTCAAATCCGTTCAGTAGTTAATGCGTGAAGGAGTAACAAACATACATACATACATACATCCACACTCACAAACTTTCACATTTATAATATTAGTAGGATGACGTAGGTAATCATGTTGTTTGTTTATGACCAACTTATCGTCAAAAACACTGAATTGAGTCATTAGCATTTGTTATATGTAGGAAAACAATGTTGGCTAGCCGCGCGGCGGCCAGTGCCCTGGGGCAGTGAGTAGCTTTGGGCTGGAAAACAAATCGTATCAAATTTTCTACCGTACCAAATACACCGGCTTCCCAGATCGTCCATTCTCAAAATGACTGTGTCCTGAAGTGACTTACACTCCTCTTGGCCATGATTCGAATGTCGCATAAAACCAAATCTAAATAATCAAACAGTTCTTGTTTTTGGGAGCTATTGTGATTTTATGAATTTGCAGTTTCTTTAATAATATTTTTTTATTTATGTAGGAATAATTTTTAGATTATATTTATGAGTCATTAGAACCTGTATTTAATGCGACCTTTAAAACAAAAGAGATGCGGGTACTTATATTAAACCTAAAACGAAAAGTATTACCAAAATGTTGTCGCTTTCTTCGCTTTTGGGCACGAGGTATCCCGGACGTAAAACTTGAGTTATGTTGAAAGAAAACTAAAGGTAATAATAATAGAGTGTGATTGCAATGATCATTGAACGACAGATACGTAGCCGGCTCGGACACGCGATGATCAAGTACCTACGTAGACATCATCTTGACCATGACTTGATGCCTGCCATGCAAGTACCATCGAACAATTTGTGCTGTTTGTTCTGTACTCGACAATTTGTAGTACTTGCCTCGGGCTTTCTTATGATTGCTCCGTTGGTGTGTTGGCTGCGAGCACAATCTGCTGATGGTAATCATGACGGTTCTTGGTTCAATGTCTGGGCTGGAAAGAGTTATTCTTAATAAAACCTTTGACTAATAATCTGGATAAAAGTTATTTAGGTACTTTTCCACACGTAAAACATAACGTAACGCAAATACTAGGTATTCAGTGTAAACCCTCTTAAGAACATATGTTTACGGCTTATGTCACTTATAAATTAGTTAGCCTTTAGGCTTCACAAAAGACCAAACCGTGACATTTTGGCTCCCTTTGGGCAGGCATCACCGACATGGCCAAGGTCATATCCCAAGAGGGCACTTGATGCACCGCACGGAGGTGAACAACTCGTGCGCAGCCTCACTTGTTCCCCTTGTATTGATCAACTTCAATTGAGCGTTGTTCCAGTTATGAGGAAATAATCTATGGACCACGCAATTATTAATTAAATTAATAGGAACACTATTTATAGTGTTCTTATAAAACTACAATTGTAATCCTTAAATTGTTGTTCTATTTATGTTAAACAATTGAACTACACGTCACAATTTTCACCAAAATAAGATAGCAAAATTGAATACGTGAAAGCTAATAGTCTAATACAGTTCCAGCATCACATCTTAGTTCATTCGTCCGATTTCTCCTTAATTACTATGTATATGGTATAGCCCCCAAACTGACAAAACAATTTCAACGAAGTATTTTTGTTTCATAGGTTGTACCTATTTTTGTGTGATGGAAATCGGTTTGCTTGTTTTTAAAACCTGTTTTTAATGTGCACGCATTGGAGTTTAAAACTTTATCCGCAAATGTATCAAAATTTTTATACTTAAATTCATAATGCTGTTTAAGTGTTTAAAGTACTTTGTTACGCCATTGTTAATCGATTGTAATTTAATTGTACCTTGAACTACCTTCATTTCACAGGCGAAATGTCAGGCGCAGTGAAGCCAATCACCATAGAGCAGGAATACGAGAAGAACCCGGATATACCGCCGGAGGAGATCAGGAAGCTGCGTGAGTGGCTGCAAACACAACCTCATCTCCCGGGGGAACACCTCACAGGTAACTATTGGAGGGAGGATCTACCAAAGATACAACCATTTAATTAAATACGTAGATAAAATTTATTTTACGACCGCTTGGCGCAGTGTGTTTGAGTTAGTAAGGAGGTTTAATTTGTTTTTAAGTATGGCTGGCAAAGTTTATGTTTTTTCTGGCAGGTTTTTCGTTTTGTTTTCTGTCACTCATGTTTTTTTCCTCACTATTCTGTGTTATTTTCTTTTGATAATAAAAATATGTAAATTCAAACTACCGGTGCCTAATTAATCGGAAACACACCCCTCAGTTGGACACAGTGATTCGAGCATAGGCACATGGTGGTTGCGGGATCGATTGCCGCTGGGGTAAATTTCGGAAATTGCCTTTTCGTAATTTTCCCTGGTCTTGGTGTCACTGGGATCGCCCCCATACCATGGTACAGTGCCCATAGTAGAAGCGTTGCTGGGTGTGGGGCCATACAGTCGGTGTGACAGTCTGGCGATATTTATTATCAAATGTAGAGATGCCCGTGGGTTGATAACTGTGGCAATATTTTTACGACGTATATGTGCAGTATTGCGTTCAAAATAAGATTACATGGAAATGCCTACTGCACTCCTTATATCATGAAAGCGTTTTGGTGCATTGCATCCACAGGCTGTTGCCAAAGTCCGGAATAATACTTGGAGGTTACTATGAGTTTCGGGGATATAATTAAATGGTAGGTATAAAAAAATTACCAAAATTCCAAATTTTAAATCATTTCAAGACTTTATGTTTTTTTTTAGAAACTTTTTCTTCTAAATTTTAGCTGATACATGAAAGCAGTTTAAATATTAAAACGTCCGTAACTCAGAAACTATGATAGTCTCTCTATACGTATAGTCTCTCTTCACTAATCATCAACATATCAGCTATAGTATATGTACGTAAATTATTATTTCGGACTTTTAAAACGGATGATATATGCAGACAGCTCTAGGTATATGTGTGCTCATGCGCCTGTGACGTGAAATGTGTCGCCTGCGTTTTAGCCTACGTTCACACTTACAAGCGATATTTAATAATTTTACTATGTTTTTATAGGTAAATTGTTTTTTTTCTCTGGGTGATCGATAGGGTGTTGTACAATTTGCAATAATAATTTTCACACATAACTCATGGCAGCCATACTACAGAAATACAAAGCACTACATGTGAGGATGTGCAAAGAGGTGTTTAGCCATTGATAACATAGTGGTAGCTACGCGGCACACGGATCGCATGCAATTATCTTACCTTATAGTGGATAATTATAGGTTAATAAGTGGCGGGAATTAACCAGCCTAACATAGCGCATGGCCGGTATACTCAAAGAAATGGATACTTATTCTATTCATGTGATCATTATAGTATCCGTTTGTTGCAAGAGGGTAACATAGTGTATACTTAATAAAGGACATGACCCACCACTAACCCATGGCCCCGCCAACCTTACGGTTATACGGGCCGAATCCACGGGAGATGCACGCGGTACTTGTTCGGGGCTCTTTCCCGCATGCACGTCTTCACTCCCTACAAATTCTTTCTCAAACCTGTGTCCCAGGAGTCACTCACCCCTTTGGGGTAGACTACCACAAAAACAGCTTCGTCGTCTCCGCATAGAGTTTTAGTTGCTGCGTCCTATTTCCTGGACTCTCCTAATTTTGTGCCACTCTCTGGCGAACTCTCCAAGGCGCTCGTAGTTTCCCTCTCCCCCACCAGGTCGGTGTAGTAAACTGGACCTTCCTCATCGCGACTGATTCCATCCATCATCTTACATCGAATCTCCTCATACAGGGGGCAGACCCACAAAACGTGATGGAGGTCTTCGTCCTCCATCCCACACTCACACATACTGTCATCCGTCAATCTCATATCATACAGTCTCTTTCTAAAACACCCGTGTCCCGTCAGGATCTGGGAGGTGGCATGGTCCGGCTGGACCCAATGCGCCTCGAGTCTACCTGCGACGTCCGGGAAGAAACGACTCAACTCACGACCCTTTTCCTCGCACTCCCATCTTTTCTGCCATTCGTCAATCGCCTCGGTCCACAACTCACGCTTCCGCCTGCTCAACTCCCCGGTCGCGGACTGGCGCGCCTCATCCAACTTGCCAGCACGGATCACCTCTAGGTCTGCGGGCAAAAGGCCAGCCAATACTGCAAGCGCGGCCGTGCTGGTCGACCGGTACGCTTTGGTCAGCAGTATTAAGCTCGATCGTTGCGATCTAAGTAACGCGCTGCGGACCACGTGGAGTGTCGCTCTCCTGTACCATACCGCAGCAGCATACGTTATCGTGGCAACGTATGTGCCCTTGTAGAGGAGGCGCAGACCTTTATATCGAATGCCCCAGGACGATGTCGACACCCGAGCCATCTTCCCGAAGCATTTGGCTGCACGCTCCCCGATCGACACCGCATGCTGCGCAAATGACAAGCTGCTATCCATAACCACGCCAAGCACTTTGGTCGACGTCACGTTCCTAACCGGCTGTCCCGCGTGCCTGTTAACCGGGGGCCGCTGTAGCTTCCCTCTGAGAGTCATGGTGGTCGACTTCCCAGGGGCAAACTCGAGCCTATTACGGGCCCCCCAGGCTTCTACCAGGTCCAGGCATTGCCTGGCCACTGCCTCAATATTGGCCCTGGCATTGGACTCGATCAGCAGCGTGACGTCATCCGCATACGCTACCATCCTAACGTTGGCAGGCATTGGCAATCGAAGCAGGTCGTCCATCAGTATGTTCCACAGGGCGGGACCTAACACCGACCCCTGCGGACAACCCATTGTAGACACCTTCCATTCCACCTGGTCCCCCACAAAAAGACCTACGCGGCGGTCGGTGAAGTAGTCAGCCAACATCTTATAGATGTTTGGCGGACAACCTCCCCGCTTCACCTTGGTCATGATCATGGGCCACCAGGCATTATCGAAGGCACCCGAGATGTCGAGAAATATGGCTTGGACATATCCAAAACTACTCTGACTGACGGTGTTAGTTATTTCAAGCAGCGCCGTTACGGTGGACTTACCCGGAGAGAATCCGTGCTGGCTCGCGGAGAGCTGGTTCGTAATCATGGGCGCACACTGCAGCATTACGCGTTCCAGGATTTTCCCTAGCACGGGGAGGAGCGTGATCGGGCGGTACGCTTTAGGGTCGGTCAGAGGCTTGTCGTTACCTTTCGGCAGGACGAGCAACCGACCCTTCTTCCATACTTCCGGAAACACTCCCTCAACTACACACCTCGCATACACTGCAGTGAACTCCGCTGATGCGGCAGTCCACACATTCTTCAAAATCCTTGCACTCAGGCCGTCAATTCCCGGGGCAGTATTAAAGAGGCTTTTGACGATGCCTCCCAGTTCCTCACGCGACAACGGTGGCGACGCTCGGCCTGACGGGGTGAGCGAGGCCATGACGCGGACCTGCCTGTGATACGTCGTGTCCTTGGACACGTCGTCATCCGGGCACAGGGCCCGCAGGAGGCCGGTCATGGACTCGCCCACCGAGCCAGCATACCCCGACACGAGCCTAGTGCCGTTGATGACGTTAGGCGGGGGCCTAAGGACCCCGCTCGCGGCTCTGTAGGCTAGGCCCCAGGGGTCCTCGTTGCCTGACTCGGCAACCCGTTTGAGGTGGCCGAGCTCCGCCGCATTCATCGCCTTCCTGTACTCAGCACGCACCCTGTGAAATACTTCCCTCGCATGCTCCTCTCTCAAGCCCCCACTCTTCCTCGCACCTTGCCATTTTCTCCTTTCTCTACACTGGATTTTCCTGAGCCTGTCCAGCTCAGGACTCCACCATTCATACTTGTTCACTTTCACTGGCTCATTCACACCCAAACACTGGCATGCTGAGTCTTCAATAATTCTTTCAAACTGCACACATACGTCAGACACATTCTTCCTAAAGTTCATACTTCCCATTCTTCCGTGAATCCTGTCGCGGAATCGGGCCCAGTTTACACCCCGGTCCCTGAATCGCCGTGGCTCTGTAACTCCCACCACGCGTTCCCCAGACGACTCCTGACCAACCCCGACCCAAACCAACTTAATAAAGGACAGTACATTTCAATATATTCCCCGATAAGGCATTGATTTACAGTACACGTACATTTTATCGTCTTACTTTTCATCAGCGTTCATTTTGCCGTCAATACTCTGTTAGTTGGGCGGCCCGCTTTCGTAACGTATCGTGGCCTCACTTCAGTTTACTATTCAGAGGATGGGCATCGAACCTGCAACCTCTCAGTTTCGTCCATCTAACACTAAAACCCGCACTATCCTCTTGCCGAAAAGGTTCGGTAACAAATATGTGGTAGTAACAGTTCTTGCGACTTCCTGGCGGAAAAACTGTAAAAGTTTACGTGATACATTTAAGAATAGAGTTGATTATTGTATGCTCGAATTAATTTCCAGATGTGGACCTGGTGGTGGTGTACCACTGCTGCCAGAAGAGCATGCAGGTGTCGAAACAAGTGCTGGATCTGCATTTCACCCTCCGCACACTCTTCACACAGTTCTTCAAGGACAGGGCCTTTGATAAGAGGGCGGAGTTAGCTTTGAGTACAGTGTAAGTATTACAAGTTTCTTCTTTCTTCTACCTATTTGGTTATAAAAAGAAGAAGAATGGATAAAAATGCCAAAAAAGATAGGCGCCTTTGCTTAGCAGGTAAAGAAAATTTGCAAACCTTCAACCAAGATCTTTGTCGTCTTCAGATTATGCGCACCGTTCCCGGATCCCACTGACGAGGGCTACAGAGTGGTGTACTTCAGACTCCTGGACGCCGACCCTCGCAACTTTAACCTGCTGGAGGCCGTCAGAGGTTTCATGATGGCCTTCGACCTGTGGCAATATGAGGAGGGCACGTGGCCTGGGTAAGCATCTGAATATCGGCTTGTTAAAGGCGTTGCCACACCTGTCATATTTTTTGTAAATATTCAATTGTTTTGTTGCCAGCTTCATAATACTAATCGATATGGACCAGTCAGTACTTGGACACGTGACGAGGCTCGATCTCATGGTGTTGAAGAAAATTTTCTATTTCTTACAGGTAAATTTCATTGTCTAAATCCAATTTAACCTTCACGCTTCTTCACAATATTTTCCTCAGCGTGTCGCAATCATAGAAGGAAAATTGTAGATGGCCTTCTGTATCAATCGTTTTATTGTATCAATTAGTTTTCGGAATAATATAAATTTAAATTGTTGTTTCTTTTCAGGAATGCATGCTCGTAAAACTAAAGGGCGTCCATTTTCTAAGCGCACCGTATTTCATGGACAAATTGCTGACATTATTAAAACCATTCATGAAGAAGGAGCTGACAGACATGCTGTTCGTGCACCAGGTCGGCACTGACTCCATATACAAACATGTGCCTAAGAAGAGCTTCCCCAAGGAAGAAGGGGGTGAAAATAAGGACCACTTATCATTGAGAGGTAGGTCTTTTGCTGGTAGGCAGAAAAACGCAGATTTCTTGAGTTATATAAAAAGGGCTTTACGTCCATAAATTAGAAGTGTTTTTCAGCCAAGGCCAAAAACAGAAATCTTGTCTTCGAAATCTTAGTGCGACTAGTTCAGTTAAAGTACCCTGAGGGTGACCGTTCACTTGTGGTAAGCCGGGTGAAGCTTAGGAAATGAAGAAATCCTATTGGTTGACGCGGGCGAGCCCGCTCCGTAGCACAGCCGCTTGGTCTTGGACGGTCACCGTGACTCTTATTTTCGACGGTCATCTTTAGAGATGATCATTGGTCTTTTGCAGGCTTAGACCTGCAAGAGACCAATGATCATCGACCTCCTTTAGGACATGACACTTGAATTAGTAGATGTGATTACCTACTTCAAAAGCATCTACTGTAATGATACACTACAAAAGTAATATAATTGTGTGTTATCCGATAATATTATTAGAGTTAAGTTACGTCATGTTCATTTATAACCTTTGTGATATTTCAGACCTCAGGTTTAATTAGGTGACACAGCAGACCATGAAGATATCCTGGATGTACTGGAACCAACCTAACAACTGAGAAAAGGGTTACAAAAATTTACAGCAGGATTTGAAACCCTGTTTCATTTTCCAGACGACCTGTTCGAGCGTCTGCAGGCGCACTCCGAGTTCATCAGGAACGAGAACAGGCGCCGCGTGGACGAGGCGCTGCGGGCAGGGGGCCAGCCCGCCTGCATCCAGGAGACCTTCGGCATACAGGGCAGCTTCAAGAAACTAGATATTGATTAGGAAATCATTTATTCATATTTACAATAAAGATTATTTTTTGAAAAACTTTGTATTAATTTAACGGTAACCTTAGGTATCTGAAAGTATTTCAAGGAGGTATTTGCTTAATAGTGGGCTCTGGGCACCTTTCGTCTCACGGATAAATGGATATAGATTTAGTATGACGCATACTTTGCCTGTACTAACTTACTTTAAAAAAAAGTCATTGAAACAACATAATGAATAAATAGGTTATAGTTACACCGAGGACAGTACAGTCAAAATCAAAAACGAAGTACATAAAACTGATTATACACTTGCCCGGGTAGTAACACCTTCTCACCAGTACCGGATTAAGCAAGCGCGGGGCCCGTAGCAAATTATTTCAAAGAGCCCTTGATCTACTATGGGTTCTTAAGTATAAAGTGGTAAAAAAACAAATCAATAGTCTATACGTTTATTTACCATCTATAGGTTACAATTTTGTGGGCATTTAGTAAATTACTATAGGCGCTGTTAGGCTCAGGACAAGTACAAAAAGCCAGAGATGAGAGTTTCTGGCAATAAAGAATAATTTTGATTATAAACTAACATATGCGGGGCCCCCTTTCGCGCGGGGCCCGTAGCAATTGCTACTCTTGCTATATGGTTAATGGCACTGCTTCTCACAGAAGATCAACGTAAAGTAGCTGTAAGAGCTGCGTCTCGTACGATGAGTAAGAGAGTGGAAAGCCCAAGCTCAAACCGCCGCCCCTCCCCCTATCCCAGTTCCCACTTCCCTTGAGGTCAGCAACGTTCGTGCAATGCGCTTGGTATTGCAAGCACCTATTAGCTATAGTAACTGCTTAGCATCAGGCGGGTCGTCCGTTTGTTTTCCGACTTTGTTACATGAAAAACATTCAGTCAAATAGTCGACCGAGTGTAGCGTTCATTTGTTTATAATTTATTTCTCCTGTACTGTACCAATTGACCGCACATTTTTGAAATAAATTATGGCACAATTTAACGCTTCGTCTCTTTCGGAATAACACATTTTAAACTCAATCCTATATTATAATAATTGTTATTATATTCTGGGCCGGATGACGGACCAATCGTCACATAATCATTTCCCCTATATGTGGTATATATGGGGGGTTTGTCGCGGTATTCGTCAGATCTAAGTGAGGATTCAAAATGAAAGTATTTGAAGTTCTTCTGGCTGTTATAGTGGCTGCTTTAGCGGTTGTGGTAAGTTCACCACGAATTTCAAATGTTACTTTGTGATTTGTTTGTTTGGGTTTTCCAACAGAGCAAGAATATTTATTTATTCTATGTATTGAAAAAGTCAGTTAATATAAAATCTAGACTTACTTGTATAAAATATTAAAATATGTAAACTAAACAGTATTTACCACAATGTTATTTTCATCGTCAGTAACTGCATATAATATTGCTTCACTTTGTACGGATTATTGAAAGGGTTGGATACATTCCGCTAGGGGCGCTGTTAAATTTGTCATTTGACAAATACGCAGACTATAAAGTCGTAAGTCGTCGTACAGTGAGGTTGCCTACGTGAAAAATTACACTTGTGGTATAAATACTACCTCTAATGTAATGGGCAATGGGTAATAAGACGTTACTTATTTTATTACAAATTATTTCCAGAGCGGCATGAGCGTCAGTCCTCATCCAGCAGGATGTAACGGCAGGGGCGGGGGCGGCGGGGGCGGCCCGCCCGGCCCGCCCCCGGGACCGCCACCGACCAGTGAGTTATTGCTTGGTTCACCATATTTTTTTATGGCCATGGCTTTTTTATTTACAACACGCGATACGAAATGGTAATAATGTTTGAGTTGAAATCGACTGCCCGGTGTTGATTGCATATTTATTTTAATTTTGTATCCATTTCAGTATGTACCAACTAGAATTTCGTTATTTTCACTTTAGATGAGTTCCGGACGTTCAATTTAGAAAATAATTGTTTCCCCCAAATTTTCTCTTCTGCACTATTATCTGAAAATTTGCACCCAAAACTAAATTCAGGCATTCAGGAAACTATTTTATTTTATTGCAGACTCTACTAGATAGAACAGCCCATAAAACCACGGACCCACGACATTACGCCGACTGTGTATAATCACTGATATCACTGAAATGAAAATAAATGTATGCACTTGTTCAATCTTTTGTTTTGATTTATAAAACACTAGCGGCCCGCCCCGGCTTCGCACGGGTACATTGCGGTTACATTATTCGAGTTTTAGTAAGGATCCCTATTTTTTTGAAAATATATTATACCCTATGTCACCCGGGGATAGTGTAGCTTCCCAACAGTGTAAGAATTTTTCAAATCGGTTCAGTAGTTTCGGAGCCTATTCATTACAATCAAACAAACAAAGTTTTCCTCTTTATAATATTAGTATGATGTTACTTGCGCGTGCTTGGAATAGAGCAGCGCAATTATAATATTTGCAATACAAAAAACTTTTTATATAGTTTTATGAGAGATACCTACACGTGAAGAGATTTTATAAAATAAACATGAAAATTTACATTATTTATTCACTTTTCAGTTATGAGACGTTTTCGTATAAAACATTTACAAAACAATACAAAAATTCTTAATACATACTAGAATTAATATCAAATTGGTATTTAATATGGCAATTCGGGAGAGTATTATTAGAATACTTATATTAATACAATTATTTACATATTATACTTACGATAGCAGTTTACATTTTTATTCTCGTCAAATATGACAATGTATTAAGGAAATCAATTTTATATCAAAAAAATGAAAATATGACATTCATTAAGTAAAGTGAAGTTTATCACATTTAAGTAGTTAGAACAATTCTCTTTAGTTAATAAATATTTGGTTGATTCATATTGCTTGTTAACTATTTGAAAAGACGTGGAGATAAAATGTGAGATTAAACCTTGGTACTGAATTGAAATTTAATTCAGTTTTTCATAAAATTATTGCCATATATTTTAAAGCTGTATTTTAAAAATATACTTATCTTAATAGTGGTACACACCTTGGTTTAGATACAGTTTTTCAAAATGCATATTTTTCTACACAAACAAAAACAGTCTAAACAATGTAATGGTTTTGATAGTATTGCATCGTATTTCCTGTATATACATACGAGTATACATATTATTATCATTAGCAGGTAATTAGTCTTTAAGGTCAGCGCTGGTTCCTGTGACGGAACAGAAATGTTGAGACTTCACACGAGTTGCGGAGTATAGCGTAATGTCGTGGCTGCAGGGTATATTGAGGTAGTGCACAAAGCGGCGAGATGTGTCTTATATTGGCCTAACTTAAATACTTTCACAAGTTCGATAAAATTTTGATTTACCAATGAACCATGGTGATTTTATAGTCAACAGGTGTTACCTTATCATCTTAGAGCATGCAGAACTAGAGATACTTGTGTGCGTGTTGGGTGATAACTATTTTAGGACGTGTTTAGTTACCTCACCCATAAATAGAACTCTCACCAACTCTCGGTGTCAATGCTTTAAGGCCGGTGTTAAATAAATCGATTCTAAAAACGATCTTGGGAACATTATTCTAATATATTTATAGTACAATATTGCATGTCAAAATTGTAATCAAGATCGGGTTTACAGTTGTGATGGATTTATTAATACCGCCTAGGGGCGATGAGTCGAGATGTAAAGTGCTCCCGCACTTTGAGAGGCCTTTTAAATGAGACATCAAATTAACATGAGCATCCTTGTGCACTCACACTATCTAAAAGCCGGCGCCCCTGATACCAGCTTAACACTGAGAAAAAAAATACGATGACAAATGATTGTTGTAATTCCTAGTCTTTCTAGTATTTCTTCTAAACTTTTTTTAATACAGCAAAAAAAAGTACTCTATATTACAAAACTTTTAGTTAAAACACATTAACTACTATAGTATGGACTACAAAAATAATTTGTTCTCGTTATGTTTGTTTCTCAGTAAGCCATACTAAAGTCTAGCCACCTGCTAATGGCATCACCAATCATCGTCATACATGAAAAGGCAGGGGGTGTGCTCGGGTCAGTAGGGTCAGTTGGCGAGGTCCTGCAGGTGCTGCTTCTCCTCCTCCTCGAGGAGCAGCGCCTCCCGCTCGGCCGCGATCCTGGCGTGCTGCTCCGCTATCACGCGGAACAGGGCTGCGTGCTTGGTCCTCGCCTGCGCGACCGCCTCGGTCTCGCGGGGCCCGACCAGCGCTGGAAATAAACACAATGAATATTGAGTATTGGTGGAACCATGCGGCGATAGTTGTAATAGATAGTTGTACCCACAGATTTAGATTTACATAGATAACGCAAGTATCACGATTTGTATAGAAACCAAGCGTGAAAATTTTTTAACACCTACTGTGACATCACAGATGGCGGGAAATCCAAACCGATTCAAAGACACCGATGCCGCCGATGCCCCTCCAAACGATTCTCTCGAGTGATTATCTCGCTCATACTCATATTTTTATATCTGTAGGCGCGAGAACTGCAAGTTATCGGCGACCAACCTTGACGCTTGGTCGGGGTTTTCGGACACGCTAAGTACATACATTTGCGTTATCTATGTAAATCTATATCTGTGGTTGTACCACTACTTTAATTATGTATCTTTACTTTATAAAATTTCAGTATGCGTATCCTTCTAAACGGCTTGAACTATTTTGGTGATTATTTTTGTACTTGGTTTAGTAGGACCCGATAGGTGGCGTAATTGTCGACACTCAGAAAATAAAATCTATGTTAGCGGAGATGCGGGCAAAAGCCTAAAAGCTCTAAAAGTCCTTTACGCTAGAGTATATGGAAAAAACTGGACTTATACCACTTCTCCTAAGATAGAGCAAAACACAACTATTATAATCGGCACATAACCCATTACTTACAAGTTTCACGGTACCCATTATTTTCTTTTCCGTTGTTGTTAATTATTGTGCGGTGCGTTTGCGCCCATTAAACGTTTCATTTAATTAATTTACGTACCAGCGCCCTCGGGATAGGGATGCTGCGCGTGTTCCTCTGCGATCTTGGCGTACAGCTGGAAGTGGCGGTCCTTGGCCTTGGCCACAGACTCGGAGTCGGCGGGGTGCTCCGGCAGGGGGTCGCTCAGGATCGGGTGGAAGCCCTCCTTGTCCGCCACGTAGTCCACCGTGCGGACCTTCTGCCGCGGGTCCACATAGGAAAACGAACCTGGAAAACGCAAAAGTTGGTTTAGTCATCAGAATGCTATTTATGTGGCTCTACAATTAAAATAATTAGGTAAGATAACTCAACTATGTCCATACATTCAAGGGGTACATTTCATAGTTCTAGTTTCCAAAATTGTCCTAAGTATTCGAACCCGTAACTGCCCTATGCAGAGCCAAGCAGGCTACGTTCAATCAAACTACTGGACCATATAATCGTTCATTACTTGCCCTTTCAATTTACTGTACTCTTCTTTCAATATTTCATCCACCACCCTTGAATCTATACATTCTATATTCTATACAAATAAATAAAATTGGAGTGTCTGTTTGTAATATCAAAATAACACCTTTTCACTAAGTACATATGAAAGTACAAACGACACATATAGCAAAAAGGCGATTAAATTTTTTTTTGTCTGTCTGTCTGTCTGTCTGTCTGTCTGTCTGTCTGTGTGTTTGTTCCGGGTAATCTCCGAAACGGCTGGACCGATTTTGACGGGACTTTCACTGGCAGATAGCTGATGTTATAAGGAGTAACTTAGGATACTTTAATTGTAGAAAAACAATTAGGGTTCCGCGTCAAAAAATAAAAACACATGAAATCAAAGAGTATCTCTAAAACGGCTGGATCGATTTTGACGGGACTTTCGCAGACAGAACTTAGGCTACTTTTACGCAGGAACGGTTAAGTTAAATTCTACGCGGAGGAAGTCGCGGGCTCAGCTAGTACGTGAATAAAAAAAGTAAGACGTAGTGAATAAGGTAACTCTAACGTCTAACAACAGCCACTTACGAATTCAGAATCCTAACATCGTTTGATCGTATATAAACATAATAAGATGATCGTTCTTCACATGTCTGCCTTATTGTAGCTCTGTGGACGTGAGCCGAATGCCGCGTCTAGCAAATTCTGTTCATAAAATTGTTTAACGCAAGTTTTCTCTTCCTTATTGCTGATCCAAGGCTGGATTAATCTGATTATTTCACAGTCTAGAACTAGGTGTTGCGTGAAATGCGTAATATTAGGAACCTGTTTATAAGATCTGGGTCCGAATAACTGTAACTTTGTCATGGATTCATCAGGAATGGATGGATCACGAATGTGGTATGAAGCGTATGTATGTACCATAATAATTTATTAAATTAACTCAATGACTTTTATTGATGGTTTACGATATCATTTCCATTTGAATCCCAAGCCTGAAAAATTTATCTGATCCTCACATGATGTGGACGCTAGGTAGAGCTTTTGTGGTTTTCAGGCTACATACACCCACAGAGTTATAAGTGTACATACACCGAAATTTTCAGACATTCAAAAATTTTAATTCATGTACGCAATGTCTCTGCAGTAGATCGGAGTTAACGAGGTTGTGAAATACAGGAAATATATTTAAATCAGTCCTGTTGCTGCCATAAGGCTAATGGTTAAAACAGCTGCTGACAGTCCACTTTCATAATTGTATCATAATCAAGTTTTAACAAGTATTTTAAATATTTTTTAATCCTTTCGAATATACTCTACCACAATTGATTAGAGAACAAGTTTTCTACGTAAAGGTCAAACAAATTGTTAGTTGTATAAAAAGCGTCTATAACTTGTGTAAAACATTCCAATAAAATGACAGTGATTATGGAATCCTGAATATCAAGGACATAAGAGTCAATGGCCAGGAGAATGGCTCGGCAATTATATAAGTTTGGATGCGATAGAAATGTCTAGCAGACACAGGCCGTGTTTATACAAAAAGGGATTTTACAAATACTTTTAACGTAAATTATGTCTTACAATTACAAAATTAAAAGTGAAATAATTTACAACATAAGTTTAAGGTTGGCAAAAATACAGACGTTTAAAGTTTGAAATGATAAATAACGAATGCAAAATAAAGCTACTGACATGTGAAGTCACCGCCATAAGATCGCGACTCCACTATTGCTTTAAGAAAACTTTAATAGCGAATATCTTTGTAATTATTTTATACTTTAGTGATGTGGAGTTCGGTTTTCGTACTAAGAATATAAAGGTAATTATCGGTTCTGAATACCAACCTTTAACGACACCACTGCCATCGCTGACTTCAGTGTGCTGTCTGTCGGTGTGGCCGGGGTACCTGCCTGCCGTGTAAGAGAACACATAGGGCTTGGGCGGCGGCGGCTCCGTGGTGGTGGTGTCCAGGATGTGGGCCACGTCGGCCGCGGCCAGAGCCAGCGTCGCCAGGAGTAGCGTGGGGCACAGCATCTGGGGACGTTACAGGAGCTCGGTAAGCACGTTAGCTAGAAGATTGTAGCTATAACATTAAATGTAAAAACCGCTTCTTGATCGCGTGTCATATTCAATAGTATTGTTTAAAACTGTTCATCGTTTTGATAAAAGCCTATTAAGTCTCGCGGTCCGTATACTATGGAATAGATGGACTGACGACGCGTTTGGAGAAATGGAAAATAGTTTAGGGTAATTTAATGATGGTTAATACCACACTACCAGTTCCCATCAGGTGGACCATCCGTCAGTATGCCTACTGCGACAATAAAAAATAAATAAATAAAGTATAATTCTTACTGTATTATGACTTTAACAAACACGTTAGTCGCAGAGCGAGACCGCAGTTCCACGAGCACTTGTTCCAAGAATCTGACATTAAATAATCTTTTCCTCGTTTGACAATAAATATAAATAACAAAACCCGGACCTACGGGTCTCCGATAAAGGTAAAACTCCTCATTGGCGTCCCCTCAGTCACGAACCTGTACGTACAGGCCACTGATTGGAATCCAGCCACTATCAACCAGTTCTTAGAACTGGTTTGGTTGACCTTTGGTGTTGCGTCACGGATGCGCCCGCGCCGAGGATGCTGGCCTGCCAGGTGAGAGGCCGTCGACGCGCGGTTGTTCGTGGGGATCCGCGATTGGTGTTGTGATCAAAAGTTCAAGTGCCTGGGTACATCTTATTTATGTATAGGAAAATAAATTACTTAACCTTATAGGCAGTGACAGACTTAACATCTAAAAACAAAAATATTAGACTATTCGTTGTTTCGCTCGCTGTACATCTCATTCATACATGTCACCGCCATGAGTGCTCACTATTTACCTCTTGTATCATTATAATGCAATGCTTTATGTAACATTGAGTGCATAGTTAGACAAATATGGCACCGTTTTTGGGAAAACAGCTCAATGCTCTTTAACAGAAACTGTATAATATTTAAACAAAATGCTCTTCTCTTTGGAAGCCTCTGGCGGACGGACGGACGCGACGACCGTCAACGGCCACATAATAATAGAGCTTTATTACAAAATATCGGTACGGAACCTTAAAATAAACTACTATGTTCGCGACTACCTGATTTTCTACTTGACTGCTAGATATTGGCTCACCAGTAGAGACAACATACTACCTTATTTCAACCGACATTTCTTTATTTTGCTTTGAATAGCACTCTACCTCTATCCTCAAACATAATTATTCAATCCTACTTATATATTATATATAATATTCTAAATGCGAAAGTTTGTGAGTGTGGATGTATGTTTGTTATTCTTTCACGCAAAAACTACTGAACGGATTTGGATGAAATTTGGAACACAGATAGTTTATTTATACATAGAATACTTTACTTAAGTCTACGCGGTCGAAGTTGCGGGCAGCAAGTAGTAAAATATAATAACAGTAATCGGCTGCTTCGTTGGCCTCAAGTCATAGTCAATACAACAAGTGTTGCGCCGACGCTTCGATGAAATCATGTAATTGAGTAACGAGAGGTATCTGTTGCCGCTGATGCATATATATTGTAATTTGTGGTGTTTCTATGTATGACTTCATGGACATTTTTGGATTACCTATTAATGTTAAGTTTATAATTAACTTCTCGTGCGATGACAAGTAATCACAATTAATGATCTATTGTTCTATTATACACCCGAGAGCTTGTGGGCTTTCTTTAAATTTACAACGCTTAAAAAGCTTATATGTGTGATGTTTGAAATACCTAAGGTATTGATCGCACGATGCTGATCTGAAGTGGAGTGGGACAGAGGGTGGGGAAGGGAGGGGTGGGGGTTCCGGCTCTCACACATCGTACGAAACTCAGCTATAATAGCTATACGCCAATCTTCTGTGAGAGTGTCGTACTACCCCGGTCGACCTAGCCCGAATATGAGCTGCCTACTGCTTGGCTCTAAACTCAAACTCAAACTCAAATATTTTTATATATTCAAATAGGCCAGATTAACTGGCACTTTTAAAAAGTCAAGAACTAGGTGCATGTTCCAAAACAAAATCTTATGGAGAAGAACATGCAAGAAACTCCATGGATATTTTTTTTCTTTTCTATTTTTTAAAATTATGTTTGTGTTTACAGTAGAGGTGTGAGGAAAATGTAGGTTAATAAGGCATAAGGCATCACAAATAATAAAGTAATTGGCCCAGAATATTGCCATGTCATAAACTTATTTCTACTAGGCAGCTATGCTATATTAATGCATCAGTGCTTACATGGTGCTCTACCTCCTGTATATTTAACCACACATTTAATCTGTGATGATATTTAAATATAATCAATGCGGATATATGTGCCTTCAACAAAAAATATACTAAGAATATTTACAGCCCGACTTTGTATCAGGTAATATTCATGCAAATGTCACGCACAGTGTTTATCAATAAGGCCCAGAGATTTGCGCAGCATCCTCATCGCATCTTTATGACTGGAACATGTGGTCATCGCCGAGTTTAGAGATTAATAAATAACTGATCAAGTTAATTGAATGGTTTGTTTCTAACTTATGATTACGTCATTCGGTAGTAACATGAAACATTTGTTGCCATATACGGGATTATTATTAATATTTTTTCAGTCGGACATTACCTTTCAACCTATAGAATCGTTTCATTGTATGAGCAGCGGAAAATGAAGTGATCCTTTGCGATGAAAGCTAGCCAGCCTGCCCAGCTCAAGTGGACGGGGACCTTTATACCTATGTACATAATTTTGAAGTCAGTTTCTATTGGTTTCTTTGCATAGAAAATATTTAGTTTTACTTAATTTCTAGTACCTATCATGATTCAGATAATATGGCTAGTTAGTTAATATGGCTAGGTAGTGGTAATTAAACTATTGATATCACAATTTTATTATATTTATATATCTTCTGTCCAATTGAGACTTAAAACCAGCCTATATTCTGTTTGCATACGACCTTAATACTCGAGCGGATTTCCTCAATGGCCACATTCACTTGACGAAGAAATTCCAAAGCATTGCGAGGTGTTAATTAATTTGCAAACCATTTTGTAATTTGATTAACACTTCAATTGGCTATTCAATAAACCTTGTAAGTGAATAAACTAATACCGTCTGTTACACTGAGAAAAAAACGACAAATGATTTCTGTAGTTTCTATCGTTTTCGTATTTTTTACTGTACATTTTGTAATACTCTCATCATTCTCATTCGTCATGTTCTCTTGTACTAGCATGGCCCACCAATCATCGTGGCGATGTAACAATGCCATATCTTTAGTGAGTAGGCCATTTAACATAGCTACTTTTCGCAGCTCTTCCGTAAGAGGATGGTACTACTCGGTCGGGCCAGCGCGTTCGTGAGCTGCTGTTCATTGGCTGCCACTTAGCTCTACCATTGTTCACATGACGTCAGTTGTTGAATGGTCTGAATGAGGATAGAGATAGATCTTAACGAGTCATCGAGGTTACAAGGGCGAGCTCACTGACAGGAGAATGATCATGGGGATCTATCCCCATCATCTTCAACGTAATGCCAAGATTAGATCCTTAGTGTACTCACTACATCAAAAGCATCACTCCTCAAGACCTGCAGGTAATGCTTTTATTTCGGCGCCTACCTGCTAGTCTATTCCCAACTGACCAGCGCATAGAGCAGACTAAATTCGGCCCCAATATCGAGTACACTCGGACACAACCTTGACCGGCGCGTACGTACTGTCACTTTCCTTGCGCCCGCGCACTTTGGCGCACACACCGAATCTGAACCGTGTGAATTTGATTCGCAAATTAGCGTACATTGCTTAGTATGTTTAGGTGCGAGTTTCGTTAATGTATTGGTTGTGAGCAATGGTAATGGTATAAGTTTTTTGAGCTAGTTGTGATTGGTGTTGAAAACTGATAGGCGTTTGCCTCTGGTAGTGTATGCTTAATGTACACTACCTGTATGTTACTAAGACTGTAGCTCTACCATGAGTAATAGAGTCGCGGGTCGTTAGTGTTTAAGTAATGTTTTTTAGCAAACTGTTAAGTTTCTCGGGAGACTGATAAAAAAGAGCGAGAACGCTCTTTAATTTGTAATACTAATGTATTACGTAGACGCTACCGAACGGTAGAGCTGCTGATACTGCTGAGTAAAGCGACAAACAATTCTCCAAGTGCTTACCCGCGAATAGATAATAATCAACTATTTCCGAATACAACCTGCTAATTTCATACAATTAGTCGTTGCGTGATACTTGAACAAAAACATACTTTCGCATTTAGTAAGACAGTGGTAGAGTAAGGCAGAGTATTTCCGTATCATAAAAACAATGTAGGTGAAAACCAATGGTTTGTCGATAGAAAGGCTGTACAATTCTAAATGGATGGTAGAGTGCTAATCTTCAACGTAAAACAGATCTAACAAGAAGGCTTTATTTTAAATTCAATAAACTGCCCATAGCAACACAAAGATTCAACGATAAGCTGTTTTATTCAATAAATTTATGTTGAAGTAAACTGTAGCTAACATAACTGGTACAATCAGACAGATTTTATGGGCATTAAAAAATTAGGAGATGGATGTTGCTAGGTTTATGATAGTGATCTACTAGATATCTGTTAGAAGCAGTGGAGATTAGATTGTTGATTATAAAAAACTCGTTGCTGCAAAGTGTCGTTTGCATTTTAGTGGCAGTTTAGTTAAAAAAAAAATAGATATAAGGTGGTTTCTATTTTTTTATTACTACCCGCGTCGACATATACGGAGTGGCGTGACAGAGCAATCAGTTTTGACTTTTAATCACGTATACATAATGATAAAACTAACTCGAGGGCGGGTGCCTGTCGGATTTTTAAAGACATTACGCCGACTACTCAAATACTACTAAAATTTGAGAACTCTAAATGGATTGCTTTCATATCTACGACACACTTGTCGGACGTGACACCCTTAGAAGATTTTCACCTTAATATTGGAGACAAGACCAACTCAACAATACATTTCTACGAGACAAAAAAGTTTCATAATCCTAACATGATGCCGAAACATCGCACCACTGACCACTCCGTTTATATTCACCAAAGTGTATTACCTAATGAAGGAGCAATGTAAACGCAGCTATCGATAATATCGGCACGCAATTGTCTTGTTGCGAGAATTGTGTGCTCCGTGGCTCCGTGCGATAGCGAACATTGTTATGAAACTCGGCCGTGTTGTTGTGTTGTCAGGTCTCTCTCGAATTGATTCTTACACTGATAGAGTCCGGTGGTTTTGTTCAGTATAAGCATTTCATTTGATTAGAAGGTAGATTAAGTATGTTTTTGTCGGATTATTTCAGACCCAATTATACGTAGGTTATAATCAGGCTTCTGTATTCTTATAATAGCGTTCCTCACAACCACTGGAGCTAAAAGTACACATGGATGTCTAGCCGTCGGATAACTTATGTAGAATATGTCATATAACTTCAACCCAGATATCCTGATTATAGGTCATGGACCAATAATAATCTTGTGATCGGAGAAATATTGATATATTAGAAGTCCGGTGACTGAATGGATAGTAACAGTCATGTAAATATTTAACGCAGACTAGCGAATCCTAGCGGACGTGAAGCCGCACACAATCGATGTTAGAATGACAACCGAGACCGACAGTTAAGGTCGAAGGAGGTTAGATATCCGATCGTGTTCCCAAGGTGCGACCGAGCCGACATGCTTCGACCCGCTCGTCTGCAATAAACCTACGCTTATTATAGAACCAACTCAAAACCAATTATCGACCATATTTTTAACGGAAATAGCCAATAATTGGGCAGTTACCGCCTCGACTGAACGCGCGCCCGCCGATTAGCCTGTGCAACTGATGACTTAACGTTTCCTCTTTTGTTTAACTATGTACCTACCTCCTACAACTACCTAGCCTCGGTTGTCTATCAAGGGTGGCATGGAGATGCGTCAGCTCACCTGTCAATTATTAAAGTTAGTAGCACAGATATAGTATGACTCATTGGTAGGGAGACACAGAAACATTATTTAAATCTATTGTATGAATATTACTTGACTTTGGATTTTTACATAATAGAGATTATATTTTCGTTACTTGACATTTGTATTTAAATCTGTTTATTTAACTATCTTTTAGTGACTTAAGAGCATTTATAGCAAATTCAGTAGTTAAAAGCAAGATGTATGAGAAATCATATTCATTCCACAATAAGATGAATAATAGGATGGGTGTTACATTACCATTGTAATTTCACCCACTCGCTTTCTAACAATAACCTGTCACCTACACTTGAACACGCCTACGAATTGACATCCAATTACGTTTGTATTTGAGTATAAAGTCGTTTGTTGACAATGACACAGGTTGACGCATTATTGTGTGATGTAACTACTAATGGTAGGGTTTTGAAGATTCAAGTTATGTAGGTGTCCAGGAAGTGTGTTTGTGCTGCATCATTATGGTGATGAGCTATTAAGGTCAGATATTATCTTGGATCTTTGCGTTAACTGCCAAGGCTTTGGCCTTTTGTATCTATTTACATCAGAAAAATTAAGATAACTAATTTTAAAAGGACTGTACAAACAGTCTCGTGATAACGTAGCTGTAAATAGTTGTGAAATTTAATGGAGCCAAGTCCAACTGAAAGTTTTTGTAGCGCTTTTTGATACAGTTATCTCTGTTGGTAGAAAGCACAGACGTGGACCTATCAAAACTAGCGCCTTAATGAAACCTTTCTTCTATTTCAACTCTACTGCAACTATTAACACTCACTTTGTACTCTCTCTACTTTATAAAGATAAATCAGTAGTATTAATAGAGTCGCGAATTGATAAACGTTTTTATTGACCTTGTTAGCTAAATGCTAATATTTGGAAAACATTATTAATTACCTGGTATTTATTGATAGTTTTTATAACGACGGAGGCTCGTAAATTATATTGAACACATTCCCTCCGAAGCGTGAATGCCACGGCATTTAACAAGTTGAAAAACTAATGTTTAAGTTAGTAGGTACGTTAAGGATAGTTCACATTTAATACTTAGTTCGTAAATATAAAAACGTCTAAGCAACGTTTGTACTATCAGTACGATCCCAGTGACACTTAGACCAGCGCAAATTACGAAATGACCATTTCCAAAATTTGCCCCGGCGGGAATCGAACCCGGCGGGAATGTTTCTATTAAAATGAATTAGTTAATTATGTATTATCTCTATGTTATAAAACTGCCTACGCTTGAATGACTAAAACAAATTGCTATCAATGTATGCACTTGCTTTCAGAAAATATAGCGCACCAAATCATGTATCGGCCGTGGTCGTTACACTTGAGTGCAAAAAACAGCACAGTGTAGTTGCAACAAGCACGTCAGATGGTATCGTGTGGCGCCGCGTTGCTCCACCGCGCGCCGGCGCTGTTGGCACACTGACATGCGCCGCTGGATGGGCTCGCATCAATCGTGACGCAGGGCTGCCACACTTTGCCATACGTTAAATTGGTGGCCATGATATTCAAAGATATCATCTCGAGATAAAAAAGAGAAGGCCTATGTTGTTGAGTAAAGTAATTCTAAACCTCATGCACCCAGTGGTCGGAAAAAAAATAACGCCGGAAAAATAAATCAATCTTACGTTCGCAAAAAGACGAGAATGCTTTTTGTAATATTACAATAGTTGGACGGAGAAGGGACCTGTAGCTTACAGACAATGAAGACCATTTTCCAAATTTTCTCCTCACAATCGAACCCGCGGCCATCCAATCCGAAGCAGAAGGACCAAGATCGGTTCACTAGACCGTGCGGTCAAAGCATAAACAAGATTATTTATTTTTATTACTATAATATATAAACAACAGACCTTTGTATAACCTCGTATACCAATTTTTTTTTGTTCTTACGTTAAAAGGCGCTTTTTCGCCATCCACAAAAAAAAATGTACTCTAGCGAAGCTGAGGGCAAAAGCTAGTGTAGTTATTATATTTATGGAAACAATTTTCCATAATTGCCAACCTTAGTTCAAGAAATTATATTCGTAGCTATTATGGCCGCCGGAACAATTTGCTCAACACCATTACTTGGTAATTTTACTTTGATTTTGCACAACATGCGCGCTTCCCGCGATCACACCTCCCACGACTATGTACTTCACTTGTGAGTTCCTCTGCTATTCATACTGTAGTTACTCAATTGTGTTTCAGATTAAATAAAAATTACGTTATTTTTTTATTCTGCCTGCTTTGCCTGGAATGTCTACAACATCCTTTCCCAAAGTGGGCGATAACGCCCCCTTGTGGGCGCTGCAGGCCTAAAAGGGGGCGATGAGAGACCCAGAAAAAAATGGGGGCGTTGCGTAGCTCACAATAATCAATTAATTTAATTTGACGTTATAGTGGTTTTTAAGTAAGTGAAATAATGGGGGCACAAAAAAAAAATATTCTCAAAGTGGGCAGTATACAAAATGACAACACAACATGAAATACATATTAACTTGGTTATTTTTACGTTTGTCATACGATACTGTATCCTCTTAAGTCACTAAATAGAAACGTACGCTATATGTTAAAATGCAATCGTATTTCGTAGTTCTCCACAGGTGTCACGGTACTGCTAATGATATCACACAGTGAGGTAACAAAACTGACTAATACAATGTGACCTTAGGAGGAAAATTGAACCTATATAGGTTTTGATAATTGGGTTTTACCCGTTTGTCACTCATGCTTTTTTTGGGTCAGATATTATATATGAGGTGGTTTAGGTCATTTTACAATAATACGACACACCTTAAATGTTTTTATGCTAAAATATTTAATCGATAAACATTCAAGGTAGGTTGTAAAAACAATTCCTTAAGTATGTTTTTGGTTTTTAGGGTTCTGTTATTTTAATTTATCAGTCTCGCAAGATCTTGTTTGGCAAAATTAATAAATTAAAATCTCAGTCGTATTTATAACTCAAAACAACCCATACCTTGGGCCAAGTTCTGTTTGTCTTACTCAATAGAAAACTATTGACACAGTATTTGAGATTTAAGTAATCAAATACCTTAATCACTCAACTCTAATAATAGCTTTCATTAAAATGTAGAGAGATGTAGGTTGTCTTGCACAACTCCTGACAAAATCAGATGTTTGTATCACACAGAAAGTTGTCGTTTTATCTATGTACCGTTGGGTATAGCATGCAAGTGGGTTAGGCGTGCACTCCGTATGAACTAGGGCAGCGGCTCTACAACTTCATAATATCTGGCTGGAGCTGTGTACAAACTACAAAGGGTTTCACACTAGAGAAATTACTCAGAAGAAAGGATTTCACTCTATACTTTAACGAAAATGGGGTTAGACATAATATTCTGATATCCATTTTTGAATCCATGGTTAGAAATATTGTAAAGTCCATTTCGGAACCTAAAATAAATGAAAATTCCTTAATCACCTGACGAAAGTTTCCAGACGAATGAAATTGCCTGCTTTTTGGTGGGAGATTTAAAAGGCTGACTTATAAGCTAAAGAAGGTCCAGAATAACAGACATTTTACTAAAAAATCAGGGATTTATTCACAAAAATATGTTCATATGTACTATGGACGGTGGCAATAGATGGCGCTGACCTCGAAGTGCACCTTCAAAGAGCCGAAGGACTGAACTGTATGAAAGTATTTCGGGACATCCTCTGGCTGGTGTAGGGATGGAAATTACTTGAATGGATTCTATTTCATAGATAATAAAGCCTCATATTGTAGAATTTGCTGCTCTAACACAATATCGATACGTGTTGTAACGGCCGCCCCGGCGGCGCAGGCGCCGCCGCCGCGCCGCGAACCGGATGCGTAGCTCACCTTTACGTAAACTCGCTCGCTCGCCGGTGACCTTGGCTAATGAACGATATACATATTTTTGATTTTGATATGTGAATGTGTTTCTTGTTTGAAAATGTTTGTTACACTTGTTTCATAAATATTATCAAATCGTCGGTTCCGTAAACAATTAAAATTGCTAATCAGTGTAATGTCATCAATTTGTAATTTTATGTCCTTTGAAATAAAATTATTTTACGGATTTTATGGCGTTTATTTAGTTTGTTATGTTCCTGACGTTTAATACGTACGTGTGTTTTACGTGACGTGACGTAAAATAGTTTTATTTCAATGTGTAGTATTCGCGTAAATATAAGAAAACAATTTATGTGCTTTGGCAAGAAAATACTCTCCCAAATCGTAATTTGCCTGCTTAAAAATCTTGCTAATAATTACGATACTTAAAAATGATGAGATAACATATTAAGCACGAAAATGCTTGACAGGCTGAAAAGGGTTTCGACACCTGTAGCAGTCTTCTTTCCTTAAAAACCCCACCTAGAGGTATTATGTACAATACCATACCAAGATATGTGTTTTCCTTTTATTGTATGTTTGTGCAAAGGTAGAAATTATGATCAATTTTATTGCCACTGGTTGGCAAATAATGGCGACCAGCCAACGTTAAGCATATTTCGTAATTGTTCTGGCCGCATTGATACTGACCTAGAGATATTAAATTCTCTTGTTAGATAAAAGCCTTGAAATATGTACCAATAATAAGAGCTTACGAAGTGTATAATTATCTAAGTGAAGGATTCTTGAAAAGATAATTTGTAATGATATATTTTTTAGCCTAGAGATACATCTCTGTTAGTATTAGTTTAGAACCCAATTAACCAAAAGTTGTTTACAAATTATAGTGTTGCGGACACGAGATGTGACAGAGAGAGGTTAATACATTAGAGGTTGTTACATTATAATATCTAGAACTAAATAGTAGGTCCTTTATTGATTTCGGTTTGTAAGCGAGTGACTTGGAGGATTTGCATTGTTTAAGAGAGTTTATGTGTAAAATCATAGTGAAGTAATTTGCCACATTTGAATCGCAAAACACGCGTGAGACAGCCAGCTTTTTCACGCGTGCACACCCAATACTTTCTATAGAGTGTAATTTGAAAATCTCACTAAAAGTTTTTTTTTTGTAAAAAGTTAATAATTCATATAAAACACAAATGCTGGCATACGTGACATTTGACAGGCCAAACCACAAAAAATATTAAATTGTTATTGAAAACGAAACACCTTTAAAGACCTGACTTTAAAAATGGAAAACCAAAATCATGCAAATTTAAACAAAATAATTAAAAAGCTACCTTTTTATTATTTAAAAAGCTACCTTTTTATTATTTAAACAACATTAAAAACTCACTTTTATGATAAAACTCTGTGACCGATAACCACACAGGTCCGTCCGCGATATTTCACGATACTGACTGACCGAGTGAACGGATCCATCAGCTGCAGGAGAACGGACTGAATGAGTGAATGGGTACTTATTCGAGAGCTTTGAACAGCTCAACAAATATATTTTAGGTAATCAATTAAGATAATTTGGTCTTTATTTAAAGTAAAATAAAGTGCTTAAAGATGGTAAAGTATTATGGTAAAATGCAGACCACTACCATGGTTGATTGCCAAGAATCCTGATCACCTGGAAAACTCTGAAGTCTTGAGTAAACGAAATATCCTTAATTTATTTGCTTCCAAATCGTAGAAAATGTAACAAACTGAATCGACAGTTACGATAAGATTTATCGTGTTAACTAAATGTTGCTCTTCAATTCATCAATTACCCGTTTAGTTATATCGAAATACAGAACATACGCGCATTTTATTTACCAAATTACACAATGTTTATATACCTGCTCTTTGCATCTACAGTAAGTATGTAAACAGAATAAGATAAATAAATTATCTACTAGTCTAGTCATTTAGTCTGAGAATGTCAATTGACATCAGAATATGAGTAACATTAACTTGAGCCCATGGTAAGAAAATAATCTCTCACGATTCTCGCTTTAAAAAATCCCTCCGCGAATTTAGTATGATTTGGTCCCATGGTAGTCAGCTGGTGCTTTGTGACGTCATGGTGACGTCTTCGTCGTTCTTCTCCCGTGCTGACCTTGGCGCCGGGCGCGCGGCCGCCTGCCCGCGTGCCCGCGCGCTCCGAAGCCTCCGTGATACGATCTTGCATCACTGCTGTTATTTGCTAGAATTGTTTGTTCGTATTTTTAATAATAATATAATAATATCGCCAAACTGACACACCAACTGTATGATCCCAAACTAAGCAACGCTTGTTCTATGGGTACCGTACTGGGGGCCAGTGACACCCAGACCCGGGCAAATTACGAAAGGCCATTTCCGAAATTTGCCCCGGGCGGGAATCGAACCCGCAACCACCATGTGCAGTGAGCCGAGCGGCCTACTACGCTCGACCACTGCGCCAAGCGGTCGTCGAATGTATCTACAATAACAAAATCGGAAAACAAGCGCACGAACCGCCGATGTTAAGCAGTCACCGTACCAAAGGTATTGATCGCACGTTGCCAATCTAAAGACGAGTGGGACGGAGGGAAGGGAAGGTTTAGTCTTCCTGCTCTCTCACGCATCGTTCGAAATGCAGCTATAATAGTTACTTTAAACCGATGTTCTGTGAGAGGGCGGTGCAGCCCTGGACGAGCCAGTGCGGATACGAGCTCTAGTCTGTAGATCAGATCAGATCAGATCGTTTGTCTGCACTTATGAGCGAGTGATCAACTCTACTTTCAGAGTTTTCAGTTGTGCATCTGATCTTATTAAAACATAATTAATATAACTCTAAATTGAAAATTTAAAAACCCCCGATGCGATGACCCGTTCATCAAATGTATAATTTACCTAGTTCTTCCAAATAATGAAGTTAGCGCGATTTGCGTAACTGCCGTAGCTCAGTATCCATAGCTCATCTCGCAAATTCATCCGGTACAACTAGTTTCGATGCCAGATTATGAAAGCGCCTTTAAATTATTTGTTTTGGCTTCCTCGTTTATGATCTAAGATGTACAATAATCTTAGTAATCAATAGAAAATCTGTGTAAAAGTATGAGACATTATTTTGTTATGACAATATAATAATTGACATTAGAATAGACAACGAATATAAATATTGATGCCACGGAGGTTTAATTCCTATTAAAATATTATCAATTATGATTCAATTTGATGTCATAACTCTGGTTGAGGTGGACGGGAGCAGCCCAGGGGAAGAATTTTCAATAACGCTAAAATTATTTTAAATTAGATTTGTTCTTTTATATTTTTTCTCAATGGCGGAGCAGCGCCCTCTAGAATTATTAAAGCGTAATATTCCATGACCATTAGCAAAACAAACAAAATTTCACGCATGCGCGTATCCATCATTTGAAACGTGACTTATGGAACGTCTTTAGTTCATACACAAATCTCAATAAAAATTGATAAAATATTCATTTTTTTCAGAATCAGGGAAACTTTTCAAGTTTATAATATTGTAAAAAGCCAGTTCAGACTATTACGATCATTTAAAAATATAATAAATCTAAATCCAATCATCTCAAATTTCGAATGGATTCGAGCCGTGGGAATTAGTTTTGGGCGTGAATATGGCTTTTTTAACCTACAAAAGAGCTGATGATCTTCAAACGGCTGAACCGATTTTCATGAAACATAGCTAAGAACACTCTCGATCAGAATACCTATCTAACAAAAGAAACAAAATTGAAATCGGTTCATCAGCTTGGGCGCTACGTTGCCACAGACAGACACACAGATACACATGTTAAACTTAAAACACCCCTCGTTTTTCGTTGGGGGTTAAAAACACTATCGCTCGGCATTTATAATTGAGCGTTTCCGTTTGAGCACGTTAAGCTGTTGATTTTGGCTATCACAGACGTTAAGGGGTATCGGAGACCTTCGGTTGGAATGAATACCTAAACAACGTCGGCTACGACTGCAATCTAGTAATCAACAGTTTAATTTAGCGATACCTAGCTATCGTTATTGTAGGAACTTTGGAATGACGGTTACGGGTACGGAATTTTGTAAAACTAAGTACTTTTGGTTACACATAATCATATAGCGGCGTTCTCATTAGTTTTAGTAACTGCTGATAGATGGTGTTAAGTATAGTTAATTGAAAAACGTATTCTCGAACGTGCTGACGTCTAAGGTTTTTTGTTTACATAATCAAGAACAACCCTGAGTTTAATTTTAAAATCAATTACCTTGATATGACTGGCAATTTACTTCCCTACAAAAGACTTCAACGCATGCTCTTAAGATAGACCCTACAAATTACTAATCAAGAGATTACTACTAGTGGCATATATAAAGTACAAGGCGGCGGTTACAAGGGGTGCCGGATTAGACAGGGGCCGGATTACCGGGGGTCCACTGTAGTTAACTTCTGTGCGCGGCATGGTATCCATTGCCTCTTCTTCCTAAAACTTTTCCCTTGTGCATCTTCATCATCATCTTTAGATGCAAATGTACATATAAATATAAATTCTACGCATTATCACATTTCTGCAAAAATGGTGCCCTACCATGAGTTTTAGTATAGCTAGTAGCTGTATAGATCTATCTCTATCTCACAAATATTTTCCTCTATGGGTCACTCGAGGAACTAACAATTTGTCACACAAATATTTTCCGTAGAGGCGCTAGTGACTCTACTCGAACTAATTGTAGAGCTGCTGACTGTACTGTACTATAGTGTAGCGTCCGTATATTTCCGATGGTACGTACTTACCAAGCTTCATTATATTGTAAGTACCAATTTATGTAATAATAGGTCATTATTGTAATATGGGAAGTATTACAATTATCTATAAACTACCACTGTAGATAGATGACAATAGACAGCGTGCGATTTGCTGTATTAGTATTTTGTGGTAATAATATAATAATATACGAGTAATTGCTTACATTTGGCACAGTACAGTAAATATACATAAATAATGGCCTAGTAGTTTCCGTTTTAAGATTTGGAATTATATTTTGGGGCCACTGTAGCGAAAAAGAAAGCATATTCAAGGCCCAAAAACGCTGTATAAGAGCAATGTTCAATTTAAAAACAAGAGAAAGTTGTGTACCCATTTTCAGGGCTCACGGGTTGTTGACATTTCCATGTCTTTATATTTTAGAAGCAGCTATATTTGTCAAGGGTAATCCGCATCTTTTCAATGCACTAAGTGAGGTGCGGCTCAGAGCTGTGGCTATGAGATCCCAGTACCAGGGTTTGTTACATACTGGTGGATATAGAACAGCTTTATTAAAAAAAAGAGTAATTTGTATGGCACCTTCTATTTATAATAAAATTCCGAATTCAATTAAAGAACAACCAATAAGAATTTTTAAAAAACAACTGACTTCTTTTCTATTGGAAAGGTGCTATTACTCAGTGTTGTCAACCTACTGTATAAGTTTCGATCATTCTGATTAAATCGTGAAGTATTATTTTGAATTGTTACAAATAGTGTATTGACTCTAGTACTACCGCTCGCTGCCGCGTGGATTTGCTCGACCAATCACAAACAACCCCCACCATCGCAAGATGTTTTAGAAGTGGGGATAGGGAGTTAAGCAAAACCTCAGCGGCAGTCGAGGGGCATTCTCGTTTTGGCTTTCGACTTGAATTGTGAACCGGGAAGATAATAGTGTAAGCTACTACTTATTGTATGTATCTTTATATAGGATTTAAGTTATAATTGTTTATGAAGTGATTGAAGTGAAGTGTTTTTGTAAAGTACGTGTATTAAATCGCACTAAGCAAGTAAGTACCTTCCAATCAAACTTTTTATTTCTTATCCTCGTAGGCACATCCCAATTTCCCGCCATTAGCCTTGACAAAATTTAAAATGGTTAGGGCGTGTCAACATTTCAGAAGTGGGATCGAATCGAAATCACTAAAGTATTATTTTTATTCCTCTTAATTTTATCTTAATGTACATAAATACATTTTTATTTTTTTTCCTTCTGCATATTCGCTTGACACGTTCTATAAATAATAACATAGTCTTACCATACAAAATGAATCGCGCATACTGCTGGGTACCTACCTACATACTTTTAGCTTCAATATGATGTTGAGAAATCGGAAAGCAGTTATCTTTATTGTATTTTTCTTATTTTCTTAACGAAATTTGGCTTATGAGTGTTATTGATGTTTTATAATTATTATAATTTTCAATAACTTATTAAAAAAATATATTATGAGTATTATACCTGGTATTATACAGATATATTAACTATTTATAGAAAATAAATAAAATAAATAACTATAATGATAATTGTATACCCTCTATACATAAAATGAAAATTTACAAAATATAGCTACTCATAACAAACTAATTTCTTTTACTCCTCCTACGCTTATCTTTTATTCCTACCTGTTACAGGTACTATAGTAATAATTAAAATATTAATTTATATTCTGTAAGTTTGTTGGTTAATTGTATGTCATGATGAATTAAGTTACTGTGCCCTAAATAATTACACTCCAGGTCAATCTAATGGAGAATACGCGAGACCGCGAGCTGAGAACCCCGGAGAGCCTCATACTACCGGGACCTGGGAGTCATCGCCGGAGTCCTCGTGGCATCGTGAGGTCACCGGCGAGCTACGTGCCCAGGCGCCGTTCACGCAGCCGCTCCAGCCGCAACTCCAGAGGACGCCCAGGCCGTTGTCGGGAGCCTCAGCTGTCGACGCACGTTCACCGGCCACGAAGCCGAGCGACTGGGGAGTCACACGTCAGCGGACTGCACAAATCTCACACCCGGAGAAACCACCACGTCGGTACAGAAGAGGTCCACCACACCAGGGGCCGTGACTGCAGCGTCAGTGGCAGCCACCATCCCGCTCGCGCGGGAACCTATGACGTACGCCGTGCTCTCGGACAACGGTCACGCAGCCGCAGACGTCTGACCCGCAGTAGATCACGCCACCGTGCAGGGGACGGCCCGTTTGCTGTCAATAGGTGCGGTATTACCGGCAGACGTGCCGTCGAGTGTATTCTGCATGGAGTTGACGATCGTTCTGTTAGACTTGGTGCTGAAGCAGCACAATATGACGATCCAAACAAATTGTTGTCATACCTACGTAATGCTAGGAACGTTAGAATACAAAACGACCGCAGACCCTCTAGGGGATTACCACCCAGGCAACAAACTAATTTAAGCGCGCGTCCTAGTCGTTGTTCAAACTGCAAGAAAGATGGCCATTTTACATCACAATGCACGGAACCCCAGAAGAAATGTACACGGTGTGGTAGAATTGGGCATTTAACTGAACAATGTTATGCCAAGGTCCAGTCAAATGACAAAACAATAATGCGTGTTTGTACTGAAGACCCTGTTACTTCCTTGTCTCCTTTACTACTAACTCCGCCCAAATTAAACTCGTTAGGCTTGGAGCCGAACCAGAAATATTATAAAACCGCTATTGTCAATGGTTACCCAATTACATCATATATTGATTTCGGTAGTGAGTGTTCAATGATACGATTCTCTGAATTCAAAAACGTCGCACCCAATTATATGGTCGATAATCTCCCATCTCTTCGTGGTTTTGGTAATTCTGTTGTTAGTTGTGTTGGAAAACAAAGGGTCCGAGTTCAAATAGACGACGTAGACGCGGATCTGGAATTGTTAATAGTCCCCGATGATGCCATGCATGTGCCTTTAATAATAGGGCAAACTTTCACTGAACAACCTCATGTAGTCGTACAGAAAACTTGCAACAGTCTAAGGATTTTACAGCTTGATCACCTAGATGTCACAACAAATAATAAGATCGATATTTATTTATGTGATAGTATAGAAGTCAATGGGACTACTGTTGTAAACGTTTACACTAATGCCTCGCATGTTGGCGAGATATACGTTGAAGGTAGCAGTAGACACTTCAAGGATATCCAATATAGTATCCCGTCAGGTCTGTTCTACATAGATAAAGACGGAAGGGGATTTATTGTTGTCATCAATACCTGTACGTCAACATTGAACTTGCCTAAAAACTTCCTTATTGCCCGCGCGCGTATAGCACTAAGGGAAAGTGTTTCCTCAGTTTCGACTGTAACTCTTTATGGCCCCGACAGTGGTAGTAAAGAGGTGTTGACAGAATCTGATGTAAATTGTGGCCCCAATCTCACTCCCGAACAGAAGACCCAGCTCCTATCCTTGTTAAACAGATATCGAAAGTGTTTCGCTCTTTCACAGACTGAATTAGGAAGCTCTGCGATAGGAAGCATGTCCATCAACCTTAACGATAATGAACCGGTGGTATATAGACCTTACCGACTAGCTTATAGTGAAAAAGAAAAGGTTAGGGGAATGATTGCTGAATTGTTAGATAACAATGTAATACGTCCATCTACGTCTCCATATGCCAGTCCTATTGTGGTGGTTAGGAAGAAATCCGGCGAGCTCAGACTTTGTATCGATTACCGCGCATTAAATAAGAAAACGGTTAAGGAAAATTATCCCATGCCATTAATTGATGACCAGTTGGACGTTTTATCTGGTAACCAATTTTACACCACATTAGATCTGGCATCTGGATATTACCAGATACCTATCGATGAGGCTGATAAGCATAAAACGGCGTTTGTGACGCCGGATGGACATTACGAGTTTAATCGTATGCCCTTCGGACTCGCGAACGCACCAGCCGTCTTTCAAAGAATTATGAATCAGGTGCTAGGTCCTCTCCGCCACAAGGACGCTTTAGCCTATCTTGATGACATTATCATACCTAGTAAGAGCTTTTCCGAAGGCATGGATAGACTGGAAACTGTATTTATCCTTTTCGCGCAAGCTGGGCTTACATTTAAGCTATCCAAGTGTGTTTATTTTAGTAAATCAGTAGAGTATTTGGGATTTGAAGTAACTTCTGACGGAATACGCCCAGGTTCCAAAAAAATTGACGCGGTAGAACACTTTCCGGTACCACAAAACCAACACAATATCCGCCAGTTTCTTGGGCTCGCAAGCTTCTTCCGTAGATTTGTTCCACAATTCTCTGTAATCGCAAAGCCACTAACCCAGCTTTTAAGGAAGGACTCCAAATGGAAGTGGGGTGTAGAACAAGAAAACTCATTCCGACAGCTGCAAAAGTCTCTCTCTCAAAGACCAATACTAGCGTTGTACAACCCCCTTGCTTACACAGAGCTTCATACCGATGCGTGTAAAATAGGTCTAGCCGGTATCTTACTCCAAAAGGACAATCAAGATGTCCTCAGACCAGTCGCTTATTTTAGTAGGCAAACAACTCCAGAAGAGCAAAACTATTCGTCTTACGATCTGGAAACACTTGCCGTGGTAGCATCACTACAGAAATTTCGCGTTTATTTAATTGGAGCCCCCTTCAAAGTTGTGACAGACTGTAACTCTTTGCGGGCTACGTTTCAAAAAAGAGACATGATTCCTCGCGTGGCACGTTGGTGGGAGCAAATGCAGGAGTTTAATTTCAGTATCGAATATAGACCGGGTCACCACATGGCTCACGTAGACGCCCTCAGCCGCAACCCTATCTCTGAAACCCTTAACGTTTTATCTGTAACCGACTCAGACTGGCTACACACTGTTCAGAGTGCAGATGATGAAATACAAAGGATTATAGGAATCCTTAATGACCCTAATATGACCGACGTGGTTGATATTCGGACTAACTTTAAAATTAAAAATAACAAACTCTTCACCAAGGATGGAGACAGATGGGTTGTACCAAAGGGAGTTCGTTGGCAAGTTGTGAAGCAAAACCACGATGACATAGGTCACTTTGCTCTAGACAAGACCTTAGAAAAAATTCAAGCAACGTTTTGGTTTGCGAAAATGCGCAAGTTTGTAAAAAAATATATAGGATCATGTCTGGAATGTACTTATTCTAAATGTGCCGGTGGCAAGAAACCTGGTGTACTACACCCTATAGAAAAAATTAATACTCCCTTCGATACGGTCCATGCGGATCACGTTGGCCCTTTTGTTCGAAGTACAAGGGGAAACATGTATGTGCTAGCTCTTATAGATGCGTTCACTCGGTATATTTATTTAAAACCAGTCAAGAACACAAAGTCCCAAACTACCATCAAGGTTTTCAAAGAATATTTTGGCATATTTGGAGTCCCTCGTAGGCTTATAACTGACCGTGGCACCACTTTCACCAGTGAATCCTTTAAAAACTTCGTTGTCGAACGGAATATTAAGCATGTTCTTAATGCCGTTTCAACCCCCAGAGCAAATGGGCAAGTGGAGCGTTACAACAGAACACTTGTAGAGTCACTAACAGCTAAATGTATAGGTACGCCTGAAAACAAATGGGATGAACACCTACCTGAAGTGCAATGGGGGTTGAACAATACATTTAATAGGGGTATAAATTGTACACCCTCTAAAGCTTTGTTTGGAATAAGGCCATATGGTACGAGCGATGGCCGTATTAGATCAGAATTAGCCAATGATATCACCGAATCCACAGGGAGCCAGGACTTATCAGTAATACGAAACCAAATTGATGGTCATATGAAGGCCTATCAAATGGCACAAAAAAGGGCTTATGACGAGAAACACCTTCGGCCCCCCAATTATAAAGTAGGAGACTTAGTTAGGGTGGAACGACAAATTCCTGCGACAGGCAGTAGCAAGAAACTCGTTCCTAAATATCAAGGCCCCTATAGGATAATAAAGGTCTATGACTTCGACAGGTATCAAATTGAAGATACCCCTCTTACACGAAAAGGTAACCGACCTTACTCAACAGTTGTGGCAGTTGATAAAATTAAGCCATGGCTCAATTTCAATCGTCCACATGATTCCTCCAGTGACGATGAAGTTTAAGCAGCTCGATTAGGAATGGCATAATTCATTCCTTATTTTATTATCATCTTCCTAATTTTTGTGTGCTATTATGTTACTATACTTACATTGATTTATTTTATTGTTGTTTGAGTATAGTTTTGCGGTTCGTTTGGACTGAAAATATGTAAAGCAAAGCTTTACAATGAAATTTACAATGAAATACCCTGTGGTCTAGTGACGGCTAGGCCGCCGTCGGTATTAAATGCCCTGTAGACCGGTGACGACTGGACTACCGTTGGTATATTTGCACAATCAATTAAAATATTACAATTAATATGTATAATTATTAAATAATAGTTAATTGTAGAGCCTTCTCTGATCTGCTAAAAGCGATTGTGGTTACCGATATCAAAGTACGAGGTCATACTTACAAATTCGGATGGCCGACTGTTGTCAACCTACTGTATAAGTTTCGATCATTCTGATTAAATCGTGAAGTATTATTTTGAATTGTTACAAATAGTGTATTGACTCTAGTACTACCGCTCGCTGCCGCGTGGATTTGCTCGACCAATCACAAACAACCCCCACCATCGCAAGATGTTTTAGAAGTGGGGATAGGGAGTTAAGCAAAACCTCAGCGGCAGTCGAGGGGCATTCTCGTTTTGGCTTTCGACTTGAATTGTGAACCGGGAAGATAATAGTGTAAGCTACTACTTATTGTATGTATCTTTATATAGGATTTAAGTTATAATTGTTTATGAAGTGATTGAAGTGAAGTGTTTTTGTAAAGTACGTGTATTAAATCGCACTAAGCAAGTAAGTACCTTCCAATCAAACTTTTTATTTCTTATCCTCGTAGGCACATCCCAATTTCCCGCCATTAGCCTTGACAAAATTTAAAATGGTTAGGGCGTGTCAACATCAGTATTAGACTTTCTTAATGATACTAGTTTTTAGTGTTTAGCTTTAAGTAGTATATAAGCATTAATGTTTGTATGCCCTTAGTGGCAGAGTGTACAGGGATTCATTATATATTGTCAACACCTTTTATAAAACCACCTACATTCTGATCAAATAAATGATTATTATTATTATTATTATAAGAAAATAAAAATATTACTGGCAATGTGTATCACATTACTAGTATTCCCGTTAGCTCCTCCAAGTAAGTTAATGCTTATGTTAGGAGTGGGCTCACGTCAATAGTTTAAGCCAGTATGGGGAACGAACTCGGAACCTCTCAGCTACGGGGATGGCCCCTCTAACCGCCAGGCTATAGATGCTACGAGCAAACAGGAAATAACGGGGCGGGTGGAGGAATCAAACCCGTAACTACCGGTGTGGTGAGCTGAGCGGCCTAGTCTTATACCACTGCTTCAAGTTGCCGTGAAGTGGGTGCACTAATAGTTTTCATGAATGTAACATATTCCGATTTCACAATTTATTTAACTCTCATAAAACGGCCATAATTGTATTCAAACAGCACCACGCCTCTATTCCCGGGAGGGGTAGGCAGCGGTGTACTGTAGTGCACATACATTTTCAACATAACATTGCGGTGTTAGGTTTAGAAGGTACCTAAAGCACAGTAAATTTACTTACAGCATTCATGGTATTACATCTGTCATAAAAAATGGAAATTATTTTAATATCGTAATGACTACAACTATTAAATTTATATAAATATAGCTGAGAAACAAATTGCGATGTATTATATTATATGTACCGTAAGGGCAAAAAATTGTTTTAAATATATTTTGTGCGCGCTGTTCATACTAGATTTAGAGCTCGGGACGAACACTCGTGTGTTTTGTAAATTCGAATTTTATATTCTTAGTGTTGTCACGTGTACAAAAAAGTGTAAGTACCAAATTTTTACAGTGTTTAAAATGTTTTAATTAATTATAGTTATAAAACGAGTATTTAAATTAACTAGTAGTCGCCGGTGGTCGAAATTCGACCATAATTAATTTAAATTTGAACTCGAAACGTTATTAAGCTTCTTTTGTCAACTATTAAGTACAAAAACCCAAAAATTTCTTGATTGATACTGGCGCGCAGAATTCGCTATGGAAGTGTCGCCCTCCGCAATAAAGAAAAAATAAACTGTCACCATTTGTCAGTAATTATCGAGTGTAAGTTACAGTGTGTGTGTCAAACGCATGGCAGTGTGTAATTATTTATTTATTTATTAGTTTAACATATTTTTAAGTACTATTAAATAAAAATATTTGCTTTCTGCACTCCTTCTCCATCTAAACTTTAATTGTGCCAAATTTCATACTCGACCATCCGCGTAAATTTCGTAAAAACGGGATACAAACTTTTTGCTTCACGTATTAATATAATAATTATTTATGCTTTGTTTTAACTGCACTTTATTTATAAATTATATAGCCATACAATAAGGCACTTAGCAGATCGACGTTTTATTTTAATAGCCTACATTGTTACCTCATTAGAATAATCAAACTGGAACTTAACAGGTTCTCAGGTAAATATCGCGCAGGTTTTCTGACGAGGTTCACCTTCACCGGTTATCAAGTGCCAGTCACATATGCTCAGAGGTGCGAGCCAGGGTTTGAACTCGCGCCCCTTTATTTCAAGGCAAGCCTTATACTTTGCCCCATACGTTCATTCTGGTGTTGGAACTATCCTAAGGGTGCCAATACGGTGTAACGCAGAGACCGGCAGCTTATTGTAATAATGACATGTATTATCTTTCTTATCAATATTATTTTATTCACAGTGCTATGACAGGGGTTGTGAAACAGCTGCCTATAGAGGAGGAGTACAGGAAGAGGACCGGAGTCACCCCCGAGGACATCGGGAAGCTGCGGCGGTGGCTCGACACCCAGCCACACCTGCCTGGGGACTGTATCACAGGTCGGCCGCGCGATGCGCAATACTCTACATTTGGATTTACGTCCGTATACTGAAACGCTACTCAAATGATTAACCACCGCGAGTTGCCCAATTTAGACGCGCCACCCAAAAAAAACTAGATATCATCATCTCAACCACAATCTCACAATAATTAGAGAATCTTTGAGTACTCGACGCTGAGTCCCACTTTTTGTAGCTGCTTGAGACGCCGTTTCCAGTGATTTTTCACACGGCACGTCGTAATTAATATTGAAATAAATCTGATATTACTGGTTTAACTCGGGCCTTGGACAGCATTCGCTGCGAGGCAAATATTTGCAGACTGGAAAGTTAATTATATGCAGTGGGAATTGATAGTAAGGAAGACTATTAAATAAATAACCCTTTCAAGCACTTCTTGGATTTTTAGGAATGCTTGGAAACTCATATACGGGCTGACTCAACTGAGGTATTCTCTGCCTGCTACACAAGATCGGGTCGGAAAGTAGCTATTATAGCGTTTCGTACGAAGAGTAAGAGAGACGGAGGATAAACCCACCCTCACTTCCCCCACCCTCCCCACCCCTCCCTCCATCTCACTCCCCTTCAGGTCGGAAACGAGCGAGTAATGCCTTTCGTATTGCAAGCATCTATAGGCTACGGACAGGTGCTTGTTAGCCGAATTTTATGATTAAAAAAATCTCAAAAATTTTAATTTAACTCGCGCGGTTTATAATGATTGCCCGACAACGACTAATAAGATTGCCGGAACGGAAACGCGACAGTCGTCAGGCACCGACCACGTGAGCCGGGCGGGCTGGCTCCAGTGGACAAGGACCCGCATGATCGGTTAATGATCGGTTAATAGCATAATTATATGTTATAGCCACAGATTCCTTTGCGTAATAGAGCCATTGTAATTTGCAATTTATGGGTAATTGCAGGGTAAAATTAGCATTAATTCAGGTAAAAAAATATATATTTCATGTTGATCATAGTTATCTACCAAAGCCAGGGTTTTAAAATTGTTGTGCAAGAGACACTTGTTATTACTTGAATTTAATTATTGTAGGACAAATATAGTAACCAATAAGGTCAATGCTGTCAAAAGGACGACGTCGCCTTATCTCAATTTAATAATAAAAAAGTGATTTAACTCGTATGGGTTTTCATAAGCATGTATAACCTATATGAAGTCGCTATACGTATACCTCGTCAACCTGTAATCTATAATTAGCACAAACTAAAACAAAACGCACGTAGAGAAGGAGGAGAGGTTGCGTCACCTGTAACTACTGTGGGCTGTGCGGCGCGCCGCCGCCTAGGGAACAAACCGACCAAAGCGACCTCACACTCACGACGCCGACAGAAACGGCCAGATGGCGCTAAATGCAGCAACTCAATACAATGCACGGATTCTTCATAGAAAAACTGAATCACGATATTAAGGCTCGCAAGCATCGTGACATACAAGACCCCGTTGACTTATTTGTCAGTAAACATGTGACGCTTTCAAATAATGCTTATTTTCCTTTAATCCAATTCCTTCACCTACATTCTGACCATACTTCTCCGGGTTGGCTGTACACTCTATGAGAGAGAAATGTTTCATTTAACTAATTTGCTGATGGACCAATGTGTCCATAATGATAGCGATGAATTAGTGGACGGATAAGTTTATATAATTATTTAAAGTATCACACTGAGAGTCTGAAAAGAAACGGAAACCCGTTTAGTTCATCTACGGTTTAATATGGGGAGTTTAAAAGCCAAATACACCGGAAGTTCAAATACCTTAAAGAGATTTGTTGATTTTTTCAGATCTGGATCTGATCCTCGCGTACCACAGCTGCGACCGCAGCGCGGAGGTCTCCAAGCAGGTGCTAGACCTGCACTTCACGCTGAGGACTCTCTTCACTTCCTTCTTCAAAGACAGATTCGTTAGTGACAAGATTTTGAGGCCGATTGGATACTAGTGAGATTAATACTTTTACTTTGATACATTCTCCAATAAACAACACAATAAAGATATTTCATTGGTTGAACGCTGTGGAATTTGAGCGACTCTATTGGGTGTTCATTTGTAAGCAAAATCAAAGCATTTAAAAGTGCATTTTAAGCTGTGGAGAACTCCCCATTTTTCTTAAGATGGATACAGCCTATCTATCCAAAATGACTGTCTACAAACGTTTATTTCGGTCAGAAATATTATGAATAAGTTGGTCAAGCGGAAAAACACGATGGTAAAGTTTATGGAAAAACTTTATCTTACCGATACTCACTTTCAAATTACTATTAAAACAAAGAATAAGAAACATATTCTGATGTAAATTTAAAGATTCTGAACTCTTTTATTACAAAATATTCTTGTGTTCCAGTGTTTTTGGAGCGCTGGAAACGCGAGCTCACGACGGGTCTGCCATCATATACTGTCGCCTTTTGGACAACGATCCCAAGAAATTTGTGTTGTCAGAGGCTCTCAGGTAACCTTCAACTTAGGAGTCATTTACTCTCTACAGATTTTATCATACATTTATCCTGTATTCGGGTGCCAAATACGGTCAAAATATATGGATATAACGTTGTCTCACAAAATCGTGTGAAGCGGGTTTTTGACTGACATTCTGATATTATAATACGGACAGATATTATTATCTTTTTTTTACATATTTCGTTGTTCTAGAAAATAGCTTCATGTTCGTACCTTAGAGCAATAGTATTTATCCATTTTTTTTTCTCCCACTCTAACGATTTTTTTCTTATCTCCACAGATCTGGCCTTATGATGATAGATCTGTGGCAGTATGAAAAAGGCACGTGGCCAGGCTTCATCATTGTCATTGATTTGGAGGACGTGACGCTCTCTCATCTCGCCAGGCTCGATGTGCAGACGGTTCAGCAGTTCCTGTACTATTTACAGGTAAGACAAGGTGTCTGAATAAACGCTTGTAGCAAATTATCTTGGCTTGGTGAGCAGGATCGACTGAGAGTTGACCAAAATATACTCAAACAATACTACGAATAAAATTAAGTACTTCTTCCCAAACGTGTATTTCTCTAATTTCATGGAGATATCAGAACAGTATTTCAAAAAGATCATGTAAGTATTTCTTTTAGGAAGCAATGCTGGTTAAAATCAAAGGCGTTAACTTCCTGAACGCTCCCTCGTTTATGGACAAACTCATGATGTTAATCCGACCGTTCTTGAAGAAAAACCTCTTGGATATGATCAGCATACATCAGGTTGGCTCCAGGACAATTGAGAAGTTCCTGCCCATCGAAGCCTTGCCGAAAGATGCTGGAGGACAATATAAGTCTTTTGTAGAGATTAAGGGTTAGTACCGATTGATATCCAAAAACTATACTATTGGACATCAATTGATGGACTCATTCCCAGTCCATTCTTCTTTGTACGGTATAATACATAATACCTACCATTCATCAATAAATAAATATACAATTGGTACCATTGGTAGGTAGGTATAGGTATCTTATTACGAAAATCAGGTTATGTGAATGGCTGAAATACATTTAGTGTTTTTAAGCACTTTTAATTTACTGTAAGGTATGTCTCTTAAAAATAACTAAATATCATCAGAATCAAACACCAACTGTATGAATCCAAACTAAGAAACGCTTGTAATGTGGGTACGGTACAATGGATTGGGGGCAATCCCAGTGACACCCAGACCCGAGAAAATAACAAAAAGCTTATTTGCGAAATGAACCCCGATGGGAATCGAACAAGCAACCACATCGTGCAGTCAGCCGAGCGGCGTAAGCTCGAACCACTACGTCAAGTGGTCTTCAATCATCATCATACCTATCGTACCATAAATATAATAATATATGTACCTACTAATAATAAATACTTATGTCGTAACATTTCAGATGATCTAGTAGAAAAAATAAGAAACAATTCAGATTTCTTCGTAGAAGAAAGCAAGAAGCGAGTGGTGGAGTCCAAACGGCCCGGCAAGCCCAAGACTATCTCGGACATCTTCGGCAGCGTGGAGGGCTCCTTTAAGAAATTAGAAATTGATTAAACGATACTATAATATAGACTGCAATAGTTTAATTGAAAACTAACTCTTAAAATTGACTGTAGTTTTCATCTGCCGTCTAATTACTAAATAGCCGTTAAGTGATTAAACCTAATTTTCAGCTAATGCTCCGACTATTTTGGTCTGAAAACCATGTGCTGTATAAAGGCCAATGTGTTTATGTTAAATCTGAAATTATTTTGTACAAAACCACTACAATCTGATCTAAAAATAAAATAGTATAATTTGACGACCGCTTCAGCCGTTAGGGCGTAGGCGGCTCGGCTCACGGGTGGTTGTGGGTTCGATTCCCGTCGGAGCCTATTTTGGAAGTGGGCTTTTCTTTATTTGTCCTGGTATAGATGTCACTGGGATCGCTTCCAGTTCATCATACGAAACCCATAGCACCTCTATCGTGGTACCCATAATATCAAGTAACATCAAAATGTTAAGACTAGGACGACAGGCATCACACTTCTATTCCTGAGCCCTGTGTTCTATATATTATGAGATCAGTGCTTTTATCTAGTGAGTGAGGCCTCAGTTATGTTATCAGTCTACCGATAATATCTGGTTTGGCACCGTCTCAATGACCTCCACAGAACGAGTTAGCAGACAAGATCGCGAAGGTCCTACAAGGTCCTATTTTGAGAACGCACGATATTTTGAAGGCGTCTTAGATAATACTATAGATGATGTGGCAACGACAAAAATAAGATCTGATAAGATTATTTCCAAATAATGACCTTTAATTAAATCGTTCGCCCCCCCAGTTGGACGATCCAATAGAAAATATTTATATCAACGGTTTCTGTTGTGGTAGGTAGGTTCATCATATTTAGCAAAGCCCTAAGACGGCAGGCACGGGGGTGCCTGTCGTTCGTTCAGAGGCTCGTGAGGGGGCGCTGTGTTACCTGTACCAACACAGCGCTACTCGGCCAGACTGGGTGGCCCTTTACACCACCCAGAGCGGAGGCCTACAAGGGCCAACTCCAAATTAAAATAAAACATATTTAGCATCTACTAGGCGCCAGGCAAATATCGTGCATTATTAAAATAAGACCCTATGTATTGTCGCGTCATAGCATACGTAGCAGTTCAGAAGCGGAACCTTAGAGTGTGTTTATGTAACTCTTTTTAGGGTTCCGTAGTAGTTCCAACGAGGAACCCTTATAAGATCATCCAGTCCGTCCGTCCGTCTGTCTGTCTGTCCCGACCCGTCACAGAGTCATACATTTTACAGTTTCTGACGGATGTTGATGTAATTTGGTACAAAAATACTTTAAGAGTAGATCTCACTTTCAAAAATATAAAATGTAGCAAAATTACTTTTTTTGAGGTACCTCCCCGAACATCGAAAGAGGGGATATTTTTTTTTTAGTTACCCCAACATGTGGGGTATCGTTGAAAAGGTCTTTTCAAATAAAATTGTGTTTTCATCCAACATTTTATCATCAAAAAATCTGTTTGCGAGATTTTTAACTTTTAAAGATTAAATCAAAATTTACGTAATGAATTCCGACACATCTTACATTTTTCTATTGCAAAAACATTTATAAGATTATGCAGTCGAAAATGGATACATTGTTCACCAATTTCAATAAAATAACAGCAATAAATTTATATTTTATGCTAATATGTGTATTTCTCAAGTGTTAATGCACGTGGATAGATGTCGTTAGTAGTATGTAAACAACATTGGGTAAGATTTTTTACGTAATAAATATCGACACTTCTTACATTTTATGTTGTAGAAAGATGAAGTTTGCAGACAAAATTGGATACATTGTTAATAAATTCCAATTAAATAACAGCAATATAATACATTTTATTTTTTCTGTTCTTACATTTAAATTAATTATTAGTATATCTAATTTAAAAATAATAATAATATAATATCGATATCTTCCGATATCTTTAAAACGTAGACTTGTCGACATATGTATCTTGCCCGTCCTAACCTACGGTGCTCAAACGTGGTCACTAACAGAGCAACAGAAGTCCAAGCTCAAGATTTGCCAAAGAGCAATGGAGCGTAGTATATTAGATGTCAAGCGGAGAGATCGCGTCCGAAATACCACCCTGCGCTCTATTACTCGCATTACTGACGTGGGGGTAAAGACCGCAAAGCTTAAGTGGGAGTGGGCTGGTCACGTGGCACGTATGGTCCCGCAAAGGTGGGCAAAAGCTATCACAAATTGGGTGCCAGCAGACGGCTACCGCAGCCGGGGTAGACCCAGGAAAAGATGGCGGGACGATTTGGTCACCTTTGCGGGGGATACGTGGACCGAAACAGCACAAAACCGTATTTCGTGGAAAATTCTGGGAGAGGCCTTTGGTCAGGAGTGGGACACAAAAATTGGCTATTAAAAAAAAAATAATAATAATATAATAACGTATGCATTAGGTAAGTACCTAGAAGAAGAATAACATTTATTTGTAAAATCATGAGTTTACATACGGGTATGCAATATGGAAAATTTAATACACGTGCTTCATGTTTAGCCTTTATGGCGTACAAATTATTGAAATTAAAAAATATATATATATATTGAAAATAATGAAATTGTAAAAATGAAATCGTAAAATATTGAATTAATAATATTATATAAACTTACATGTGTAAAGAATGAATTACACCAGAGTATATTCACAGTGCTTTAATAATTAACCACATAAATGAAAATAAACTAATACAAGAGTTACACAGAATCAGACGATATTTACAAAATACAACAACGAAAACCCGACTTATCAATTGAACGCGGCGCGCGCGGGAAGACCACTCTCGATGGTCATGGAGTTCTCGCGCATGCGCAAATCATCAAAGAAACTCCTAGAGAGGAGTCAATGTAGGTTTGAATTAAGTAAATTTTAAATATTGCCGCGCATCCGTTACACATGTCAATTAGGAGAACTTATAATAATAATAAACGTTTTATAAAATGTTATCTTTTAAATCTAGCTAAGCACTTACAATTTAAAATAATTTGTCGCACACAGTTAAATCATAACAGTTTATATTTTTGGTGGTTAATTACCCAGTTGTGGTTAGTTACCAAATAATTAATGTGCCTAAATAACTATAAATTAAAAGAAAAACACCCACGACATGATGACGCTTTGGTCAAAATATGACTACTAAACATTATAAAAATATTAAACCTATTTACTTTTTGGTGGATTTTTTACACGGTGTTTGTAAGTTTTAATAATAAAAAAAAAAAATTTTAGCCCTTTTTGACGTCCCACTCCTGGGCACGGGCCTCCCCTCAACACGAGGGGGATTCAGGCCATAATCCACCACGCTGGCCCAGTGCGGGTTGGCGGATTTCACATGTCTTTCGAAAATTGGTTAAATCTTCTAAGACATGCAGGTTTCCTCACGATGTTTTTCCTTCACCGTAAGCAAGTGATAATCATATAGAAATTATGATTCGCACATAGATTTCGAAAAATCCAGAGGTATGAGCCGGGGTTTGAACCCGAGACCTGGTAGCCCGCAAGACGCGTGCTTAACCAATCGGCTATCACTGCTATAAGTTTTAATTCTTGCTTTTTATACTTTACACCTATTGCTAGACACGCTACGATCGACAGTCTTTTATCGCCATCGAACTATATTTTTTTCATTACGACCATTCCAACGAGCCCAAACACGATTTCTCTCCTGTAAATTGATGTGGAGTAGGATACTCATCCTACAGATTCCAGGTGATGCTGCAGCATTAGGTCAAGTTTACAAAAAGAAATTGCTACATCGTATCTCGAAATTTCATATCGATCAAATGAGTGGAAGTAGCTTCGAATCCCTCACTAATTTATCCCCATATAAATCTTCCCTGCTCCATCCATCACACCCTGAACACAATTTATCTATAACCTATTCATTAACACTATTCCATTGAGCCCAAACACGTAATTGCCTGTAATTTGGTAAAGATTTGGGTATTCTACTGATTCTAGTTGACGCTGCAGCATCAGGTTAAGGTTACCATGTCCTTGCCATATCATTGAAGTAACAGAGTACTAACTTTCGAATCGATCAGATCTGTGGAGGTTGCCCATATCCCTTCATTAACTAGAAAAGAGCTGATAATCTTAAAATAGTGCCTATTCAAACGCTGTACGGGCGGTGTTAATCTTATAATCCCACCCAGCGCACCTTCTGTTCATATTTATTCTAGCGGGCAGCACTTATTCTCTCAGATCTCACGTGGGAAAATGGGTATTGTATGTGTAAAGACATTTTAAATTAGATCAATTAAACTGACAGGTGCTATTGTTTCTATAGAAATATAACAAATATTCGTACCATATTCGCGACACTTCTAACTGACAATTACTACGAGTAGTCTGATAAAAACCACTTTAGTATCGCATGCGCGAGCGCACCGGACGCGCGCTCCGTGAGCCTTTAATCATCGTGCGTGACACATATAAATTATTTTAATAGTGAATGTTGATATTGTACTGCGAGGTGATTGTTTTAAACGTTTTGATAATTGTAATATTGATTTGGGATTTAATTTAAGGTGAGTTACACATTTAGATTCAGTTTTTTTATGTTGGTTAACATACACCATTAAAAAACTCAATGGTTACTCTTTTCACAAAAATATTGGACGAGATATAAAAAAATCTACCCCCTAATATTATATATTATTTTAATGTGTCCTGTCACCGACCGAGTTACGATGGAGTTAGGAAAGAGATCTTCTGGGAGTCTGACACAATAAAGAGAGAGACAAGAAAACTTACAGATAAGTTTATTCTCTCCTGCAGCTTTTTGCACTTCCTAGCTTTTTCCGACTAGAATGGGCTTCCAGACTCAGGTATATAACAATATTGTTTTAGTTTAAATAGAGTAAAAAACTGTTAAGTGGGGGGTGCGGGCGACTGCGCCCATTGGAGCGACTGTTACCTGTCCGCGAAGACCCAACTAACGGCACTATTGAACCTAAGGATCATATCATTTTGCTGGGATTTTATTCATCATTATTTATTAATTAATTTAAAGTTCATTAGAAAGGCCAAGTGCCAATTACACATAATATATTAAATACAGGCACCTGACTGTCCGTAACCCTTTCAAAGATGTTATAACGACAACCGGTACCGCCAGCTTAACATGGCACAGAGGTGGTCAGAGCTTATAATTCGGGCACCCATCAAAGACGACCGACCCGAGTTGTTTTACAATTGATAAATTTATTTTAATGAATTCAATAGTTGATGCAGTTATTGTGATACTCTTACGAACACTTTTATACCGACGATCTTTTAATCCTTGTTTCTTGCGAGATTGACAAGGCCAACTTGTTTATTATAGTCCCCGCTTAGGTAAATTATAGTTTATTAAGTATAACTACCGGAAATATATTCTGTACGTAATAGCACGTTGGTGTGCAGTTATTGCAGTCGTCATCGTGACGTACAAACGTAACGATTCACGATAATCAATGTTCAGCACCGGCCTTGAATAAGATGTTTTGGTAGTAATATAGTGGTTTTACATAAAATAAAACCAATATTATGTGCCGAAGAAAACATACAGCATTGCTGTTGAAGAAGCAGTTGTGTTTTACCTCGCTAGTCGTTGATATACTCCCTTAAAGTTGTCAACTTCCGGTCCATAGGTGGCGCTGGCGGCGCCTTCCGGTATTTTAATTACCAACAGCTAGGCGATGTCGTATACGATGCGCCATTTTTCTTCATAGTCTTCACCAGGAAGCCCTTTCATGCAATGCTGTATGTTTTCTTCGGCACATAATATTGGTTTTATTTTATGTAAAACCACTATATTGATGTGCCTTGGGAAAACATACAGCATTGCTGTTGAAGATCTGTTTGTTATCTGCTGGTGGTGGGTTATTAAGACAACGCTATGATGATGGTTGACATGTAAACATAAAAAAATAAAATTATGCCCTTCCTATGGTATACTATTGGTTTGGTTAACAAAAGGAACTTACAATCATGACATTCTAGGTTGATCGGTATCTCTGAGGAAATAATAAGGTACACTAATAACAATATTATTATTAACAAATCAAGTAGAAAACAAAAAAAAATATATTAACCAATATATAATTTGTCTCGTGGGGACTACCTGCTTACAGTAGTTTCCTCAGGTTAATATTTCGTCATTAATAATATTTCGTCAATGGGTTGGTTACATTACATTGTCATCTTAGGGATGCATTTGCTGACCTATAACTGCCAAAGATGTGTCAATACCGTTATCTCCTAATATTATTCGAACTCGATTGCCGATAATAGTCCCTAGATGCTGGTTTTACGGGACCTATCAACGTAATGAATACATGTGTTATACTCGGCACTGACTGCCTCCTTAATAATGACATAATATGTAATAAATCTCTAATCAGTGATATAGGGCATATTTTAATATTATTATGTTCCCACAACACCCATTTTGACTGCCTAAGTGGTTATCAGTTTTGGAACCGAAATTGGGTGTAAGTTATACGATCACCATCGTCAGTCATATTTTCTGCAGAAATATCAAGTTATGTCAGGTAATTCATGGACACGGTCGTCCAGAATCTAATAAAAATATTATTGCGGTGCTACGAGAAATATCAGAAAAGGAGTCTGTGAGCTGTCTGAAATTCAGTCCAGAACAGTTTGGGGGTCCACATGGACATCGATCTTTGAGGATTAAGCCTTCCCATACTAATGTATTTAATTATATTATGTTTGATAAGAACGTTTAAGAAAAAGGATATTTTCGATGTTTGTGCCACACACATTTGAAACAGCTGATTTACGAGTATATACCCTAATAATAGTTTTCCAGTTCCAGTTTTCTTTCAGGAAAATAAATGTCACTGCATCTATCCGATATTCCGGGAGGTTCCGGATTCCGTAAGGGAATTCTGAGGATCGCTTACAATCTTTCTAATTCTTACTTAAAACGCGGAATCAAAATGTCCGAAGGCCCTTCGGGAGCATTGTTCAGGTGTACTTGCCCACGGGGCATTAAACTCGGGGGTGGGGTTCCCCCATGTTATTATTATTATTATTATTTATTTATTTTTTGTAGTTCAATTTCCTGCTGGAAGCATCTGAGTCTGCAAATGGAGCTTACAATTCAATTCAAATCGTTTATTTTGTTTAGGCCTACGGGGGCACTTACAAATTGACAATTTTACATTTTTTTTTTTTTTTTTTTTTTCTTATATCTACAACCGGATCGGAACGCGACCTCGACTGAGAAGATCCGGCAAGAAACTCAGCGGGCTTGGCATCTACGGGCAATCTACGGAGACATACCTTTTAACTACAGCAGTGTTTCTTGAGACGAAGAGATCTATTTCGGATGTCCTCCTGAGTCTGAGGATGGCTCTGGTTTCCTTGTATGATAGGTGCGACACAGGTGGTCGGAAATCGCATTGTTGCTAACACAGCAGAAATATATTTCTTGAGGCAGTGCCAAGAATTTTGTTGTCTCCTCCGAGTTTCGGAGATCGTTATGCCGTTTAATTTAGCTCCTCAGCCTTATTCCAATGCATCTGTGACCAAGAAGTGAGTTATCGCGTGTCTGTGGAGCGGGCTCGTTTTGTGGTTCCGCGACACCAGATTAGTTCTCCGGTATCATTTTGTGGTAAGATTGTTCTGTGTCTAGAGCTGTGATGACTGAATATTTTACCGAAAATCTGGGCAAGTCGGCAGTGTAGTTTTCCCCTTGGGATGAAAATTAGCGAAATTTAGTTGGTCAAGAAGACGCTGGAGTTGTCGTAATTTGCTGGAGTTTGTTGAAATCATCTCGTCCAACGCTTCATTGGTCGACTCTGCTTTCTTCGCTGGTTGGCACATTGTGTTTTTCATTCTATACTGAGTTACTCTAGTGCCTGGGTTGGATCGAGAATGAATGTCTTGCAGTTGATATACCAGCCCCGATGCTCCAAGAGGTCTATAGTTTCCGCAACCAGAGGGCTCAACTTGGAGCGGTCCTGATGGACCTGGAGGAAATCGTCTGGGAGACCCAGTACGATGACCCTTCCCGTGCAAGCGTTTCCGCAACCAAGCACGTTACGGCAGCAGCCAAAGGGTAAGCACGACGTTACTGCAGAGAAATGCCAGTCCTCATGCTCCACAAGGTCTATAGTTTCCGCAACCAGAGGACTCAAGTTGGAGCGGTCCTGATGGACCTGGAGGAAATCGTCTGGGAGACCCAGCACGATGACCCTTCCCGTGCAAGCGTTTCCGCAACCAAGCACGTTACGGCAGCAGCCCAAGGGTAAGCACGTCGTTACTGCAGAGAAATGCCAGTCCTCATGCTCCACAAGGTCTATAGTTTCCGCAACCAGAGGACTCAAGTTGGAGCGGTCCTGATGGACCTGGAGGAAATCGTCTGGGAGACCCAGCACGATGACCCTTACCGTGCAAGCGTTTCCGCAACCAAGCACGTTACGGCAGCAGCCAAAGGGTAGGCACGTCGTTTCCAGAAATTTGTCCTGGTAGCTGATCCTTAGAAGGCGTCGATGAGCCCCGGCCTCGGGCAAATGGGAATAGGCTTGGGAGATGTCCCGCTTCACTAGCCAGTCCCTCGGATAAACACACTCCGGACAAATAAACTATGTGACCGTGGCCTATGACACCACGCGAAATTATTTCGTCGTTCGAGATCGAAAATCGTCCCGCATTGAGCAGTCGTTTTTTTTTTTTTTTTTTTTTTTTTTTTTCGTTATTATATTACCTTAGACACATATTCGATATAAAACTCAGATTTGGTGCAGTGACCGTTTGACCGATGCATGAGCTCTTTGATATTGCTGAAAGGGTAAATCTGTTCCTCCCCTTGTCGCTTGAATTGGTGTAAGTAACCCCATTGAAAACTGCTCGCACAGTCATTTCTGCCTTTGGTGTTTCGAAAGGAGTTTAAATAAATAAATAAATATCGCCGAACTGACACACCAACTGTATGGTCCCAAACTATGCAACGCTTGTACTATGGGTACCGTACAATGGATTGAGAGCAATCCCCGTTCAACCAGACCAAGGCAAATTACGAAAAGGCCATTTCCGAAACTTGCCAAGACGGGAATCGAACCCGCACTCACCATGTGCTGTGCAGTCATAAAATTATCATTGTTCTTATTTGGGTAGCCGGCTGGAGCAACACAATTAAGAGAACTTCCTAATGATAATCTAAGCGATGATAAATCAAGTATGTTAAATAAAGAAAAACCTTCATTCGGAGGTATGTTTCGCAAGACTGATTGAACATTATTTCTAGACCTCGTCTCTCGCGTCTAACATCTAAAGAATCGGCCCGTTTGCCGCAAATAATTTGCAAGGATTGTTTTGATAGCTTATTTTATTATTTTTCTAAATATATTATGAGGCTTTAATTCTGACGGACGTACATGATGTATGATATTTTGAAATCCTGTTTGTTCTGTAGGGCTAAAAATCTTTACCCTAGTTTAGGTCTCTTAGTTTATAATTTGTTTTTAATGGCCAAATACTAGTAGTTGCCAATAAGACGTGTAAAGTCTGAGTAACGAACATCACCAGGCTGGTGGTTTGGGGTGTATCCTTAGGTTAGGTTAGGTTAGAACAGTGACCACATCGCGCGAGCCGAGCGAGCGAAGCGAGCGTGCCGCGGCAGCGGCCGGCGAAGCGCCAGAATCCGAATGTATGATAAAATCTAATAACATAACCTAATCTAGGTTAGATTTACGCCCCTAAGGGTACACTGAGTGGCTGGTGTGTTCTAGTGTTTAGATACTCGAATTTATTTAACTGGCATGCAGTCGTTTCACGTTGTTGACAACCACCATTTTAGGTTGCTTCATAAGATTTGATAGGAAACATACCTGGTTATCAAAGCGTCAATCCTTGGGTCTCGTATTTGTAACATACCCCTTGTGGCGCTGCTGGTCGCTCTTCGTCATATGTAGGTAGCGAAGATTGCCGCGGTGAAGGCGATTCCGAGCTATTAGCTTCGGAGCTAGTCGCCAAACCACGTGGCAGACCTACCCGCACACCTTCTCGTTCGATTACACGCTGATCTTCTTCGACACTGGCACTTGCACCCATATTGAGCACACTCGACATTCATATTTAATTCGAAATAATTTAACAATATTTTTTAATGTAGGTAATCTGTAACTTTTGCTGTATATCACAAACGTAGAATAACTTGTACACAGGAGCAAAACTATACTCATTTTTAGAAACAGTGAATTATAAATAAATCTGTGATTCTCCCGTTTCTTTATTTTAAAATATTTTTAAATTAATATATAAGTTAAACTGAGAATGTGAACAATATATTTCACGAGCGCAGCGATCTGATGTCGCCAGCGAGGTTAACAACGCTATGAAGAAAAATGGCGCATCGTATACGACATCGCCTAGCTGTTGGTAATTAAAATACCGGAAGGCGCCGCCAGCGCCACCTATGGACCGGAAGTTGACAACTTTAAGGGAGTATATCAACGACTAGCGAGGTAAAACACAACTGCTTCTTCAACAGCAATGCTGTATGTTTTCCCAAGGCACATCAATAAGCACAATTGGATTAACAAACTTCTTTACATAGATCTAACATGTGCCTACACAGATTTATGTTGTTTAATTATTACTTTTAAGTAGTTACGACTTTGGTTGTCTTTATTTTTTCCTGTCAATATATAAATTACCTAAATCAACGATATTTAATTGTTTACCTAACGAGAGGTGCCTAACAGACACACGATAGCCTTGAATCTAGCCATGAATTGGTTAACTTTATGAAGGTACCAATAATTACTTAATTAATACATATTTGAAACCCATGACACCTTTTATACCAATTCTTTTTTTAGGTATTAGAAACGAGGAAAGCTGTTTTGATAACATAACTACTTATTAAAAACTAGCTGTGCCCACGGACTTAGTCCGCGTAGTATTTAACGTAACAAAAATTTCAGGATTATCGGGATAAAAAGTATCCTATATTTTAATCCCGGTTATAAACTATCTGTGTTCCAAATTTCATTCAAATCCGTTCAGTAGTTTTTGCGTGAAGGAGTAACAAACATACATACATACATCCACACTCACAAACTTTCACATTTATAATATTAGTAGGATAAAGGCAGATACTCCTATTGTTTTCAGCAACATGTCAGACGAAATCATAAGAATATCCCTGGAGGACGAGTACAAGAAGCCCACCGGCATCACCCCCGAGGACATCAGGAAGCTGCGGCAGTGGCTCGAGACGCAGCCGCATCTCCCTGCAGAATACATCACAGGTTACCTAGTAACGGCGGTGCTCGACCGGATACTGCCACCTTCCCATAGATGATAGGCGTTAAGCAGCAAATTACTGCATTTCGTATGGTGACTGAGAGAACATAAGCCCCTCCTTCCATTGCGTGGTTGCATTCACCCATAGCGTTAGCGTTAGCGCATAGGTAGCGTGGCGTAACCTAGCATGCAGCAGATGGCATCAGTCCATTAGCAATCGGGATTATTATATTTATATCTATACGTTTAGCAATTCAAATTGATAACTAATTAATAATCTGCATTCGTTCTTAACACGCTACATTCCATTGTCAATTCCGATTACGAGCCAAAGCTTTAGCGACCGACGAAGCACTTACATAATTTACATAAATAACGCTATTAGAACCAGATTTTACTGTTAAACAACTAGTCTGCATTTATAATGTACCTACTACCTACGGAATCCTAACTGGGTATGCAATATAACTTTGGTAATATATATACCTACACACAAAATAAACATTCTAGAAGTTATCCTAATGACAGGCACCAACCTACCTGACAAAAAAAACAAAGGAAGTTATTTTTACTAAAACTAATCAAGTATATATTATAACAAACCTTTAAGAATTCAAAGGACAATAATAATTCCAGACCTGGACCTGATCCTCACGTACCACAGCTGCGACCGCAGCGCGGAGGTCTCCAAGCAGGTGCTGGACCTGCACTTCACGCTGAGGACTCTCTTCACTTCCTTCTTCAAGGACAGAGCAGTGGACAGCGGCTTCGAGAAGGTTTTAAATACAGTGTGAGTATTATTATAATACTCCTTGGCTAAGCATTTCATAATAGATATAGGTACCTATCTATAGATACCCCTACTGGTCCTAATTCTACTTTACCTAGTTGCTCTTCAGTCCCTCTTACCAATGGGATGTTACTATTTAAGAGGCGCCGTACCTCTTCCTACGTTATACCCACCTATTGACGCTTGAGTCCATGTTTGTACAGTGTTCTCCGAGCATTGCCGCTGCGGTCCAGGGAGGGGTATGCCGTGTACTACGGGAGACTCATCGACTTCGAGCCGAAGAACTTTGATTTCTGCAAAGTCATGAAGTAGGTGTCTTCCTTGTGATGTGCTTACAGGCACAGGCATATAGAGTCTACGTATTTCATTGAAATGTTAACTGTGTATTCTTCACTCTTCATACTCGACCTATACCATCTTTAGAAAAAAATAGCTTCCTTAACCCAAGGACCGTCTTGATCGGCTGGTGAAGCCGGGTTTTTGCTTACTTTAGTGACTAACGTAGACAGTACAAATTTTTAAGCACGTTCGTACACAAGTACCTACTTACCTAGTCAAAATCCGTCTTCAAGATGTTTGTGAAAACGCGTCACCAATACTACTAATACCTCCATGGTAATGGATATGTAATGTATTAATGAATATACCTACAGGTATTTTTTATTTTGTTAACTTGCAAATTGGGTAAATGCCAACTGCTTAGGTCCTTGCTTTGTCTTATTTTGCAACAACATAATAATATATATAATGGCTTTGCTAAAAACATTTTAATACAAGTTTGACTGGTCTTCCATGAAACAGATACTTATCGTCTTATTTTGCCTTTACGACGAAAGAGATGTAGGTTAAATCGGTGACCTCGGTTACTAAATTATTTATTTAAAAACCTTCATAGGTAGGCGACTTAATTAGTAGGCTGGTAGGTACCTGGCAAACTAAGTAGGTACTTATGCACGTAGGTACGTACTTATTATAGAAATTCAGTCATTTTAATAAAGAACCAGTTACTCAATCAACTCAATAATCCTACTAATATCCTACTTATATTATAAATGCGAAAGTTTGTGAGTGTGGATGTATGTATGTTTGTTACTCTTTCACGCAAAAACTACTGAACGGATTTGGATGAAATTTGGAACACAGATTGTTTATAACCGGGATTAACATATAGGATACTTTTTATCCCGAGAATCCCGAAATTTTTGTTACGTTATATACTACGCGGACGAAGTCGGTGGGCACAGCTAGTTACTTATAAATGCGAAAGTTTGTGAGTGTGGATGTATGTTTGTTACTCTTTCACGCAAAAACTACTGAACGGATTCGGATGAAATTTGGAACACGGATAGTTTATAGCCTGGATTAACACACAGAATACTTTACTTAAGTCTACGCGGACGAAGTCGCGGGCAGAAACTAGTACTACATACATTCACCAGTAAAGCTACAAGTTTCCGCTAGAGGCGCTACTGTGAAATGATTATCGAAATATTAAGTACCTAGGTAGATATACCTACTACGTTTGGAGTGAGTGGATCAATTTGACGCTGTCATAACTTAAACCACCCTCTCCCCCTCTGACATTCCCCAGAAGTGTGCTCATGGTGCTGGACCTGTGGGCGTACGAGGAAGGCACGTGGCCGGGGTTCGCCCTGGTGTTCGACCTGCACGGCCTGCGGCTGGGCCACCTCGCCAGGCTCGACGTGCAGACTATACAGCAGTTCCTGTACTATTTACAGGTAACGTTATAACACTAATTACTTTATGGTAATAGGTACCTAAAGTCCTGGTGAGTGATATTCCAGACTGTTGAGTGCATTGGATTTTTTTATTTGTTTTTTGTATTTCTAAAACAAGAGTAGCGTAAGTAACTGCTTATAACATTAACTATCTGCCAGTGAAAATCCCGTCAAAATCGGTCCAGCCGTTACGAAGATTACCCGGAACAAATACAGACACAGCCAAAAAAAATAAAAATCACGGTTTTGTTATAAGTACCTACCGTATGTACGAATACTTTCATATATGCATTTAGTGAATAGGTGTTATTTTGATATTACAGACACTCCAATTTTATTTATTTGTTTGTATAGATGTATATATACGGAACATAAATAAATTATAAATATCGCCAGACTGACACACCAACTGTATGGTCCCAAACTAAGCAGCGCTTGTACTATGGGTACCGTACCGGGGGCGAACCCATAACGGCCATCTCCGAAATTGACCACGGCGGGAATCAAACCCGCAACCACCTTGTGCAGTGAGCCGAGCGGCCTACGCTCGGTCCAGTGCGTAAAGCGGTCGTCTGTTTCATGTTTCTACCATAATCTGTTCACAGGAAGCGATGTTAGTAAAAGTGCGCGGCCTCCACTTCGCAAACGCGCCCTCCTTCATGGACAAGTTCCTGATGATGATCAAGCCGTTCATGAAGAAGGAGCTCATCGACATGCTGACCATCCACCAGGTCGGCGCCAGGACCCTCGACGAGTACATCCCCATGAAGGCGCTGCCCAAGGAATCGGGCGGGGAGATGGGCACCTTCGCTGAGTGTAGAGGTAGTTTTACAAACGTTTTAGCATTAAGGGACGTCCTGTGACCCAGGACGGAACAGCTCCTGGATATTTTTACGTTACTTAAATTGAAATTAGGTATTAATAAATCGATCTCAACTAATGCTGAGAGCGAACTTAGAGCCATAGATAATTGTCATTTAAACTACTATTCTGTAGCCAGCTCCAATTCATTTGAATAGGCCCTAAAATACCTTAGGTGATACAGGTTCCCAGTCGAAATGGGTTCTAGTAAATAAGATCGAATAATAGTAAGTTCTTATCCAATACTATTTATATTCATTTTACTAGTAGCACGTTCCCGCGAGAGGCGCTGCTGTGAAATGTATAAAAATGATTTTATACGTTATTTGTACTTACAAGCCCCCGTATAAAGGAAGTATTTTATCAAACACCTGAAGCTCTTACTCAAATCTCTAGCATAACTAACCTTTCCTCAGTCCCGCACCATTTCAGGCTAGCAGCGAGCAATAACCCTTGGTAATGCAAGCATCTAAATCGCTTGGCGCAGTGGTTCGAGCGTAGGCCGCTCGGCTCACTGCACATGGTGGTTGCGGGTTCGATTCCAGCCGGGGCAAAATTCGGAAATGGCCTTTTCGAAATATGCCCAAGTCTGGGTGTGACTGGGATCGCCCCCAGTCCATTATACGGTATCCATAGTACAAGCGTTGCTTAGTTTGGGACCATACAGTTGGTGTCAGTCTGGCGATATTTATTATTATTATAAGATACGGTATCTTCCTATCAGGCGGGTCGTACCTACGCTAGGTTAGTTGCTAGTCTCTACGTCACTTGTACAGCGCCCCTAATGAGCCTCCTGCAAAACTAACAATTTGCAATAACTTTTGGCAGACGCTAGCGGCTTCTAGCGAGCGATTCTTAATTGCTATAATTCAGATTCAGTCAACATCGAGAATTAATTAAATTTTAGGTTTTCTTTTCAGAGCACTTATTAGCAAAAATGCGGGCGAACAGTGAGTTCTTCGTGCAAGAGAACAAGAAGCGAGTGGTGGAGTCCAAACGGCCCGGCAAGCCCAAGACTATCTCGGACATCTTCGGCGGCGTGGAGGGCTCCTTCAAGAAACTAGATATTGATTGACAACCGTTTGTTTTTTGTTTGTTATTGGTAACTCCAACTAACGTCAAGTTTACTGTTGAATAAAGTTGAATACCCTAATACCTGTTGAGCTATGATTACGAATTTATCAATCAATTTGCTAGTTGGTGTTCAATTACTCATTCAATTTAGTACGCCAGTACATAATGTAGTTTTTGTACGCCATATGGCAAAACATAGCGCACTTCCTAATCAATTAAGAACTGTATTTACAAACCTATGTTTACAAATAAAGACATTATATTCTATTTCGTTCGTGCACTACAGTGGGAAGTCAGGGGGTGAATTATTGAAATAGACAAGTGTTTTGGTTTACATAACAATATATTTCATAGAAACATAGTTGCTATCACGTTACGCTTACACCATAGAAAATGGAATAACGACCAGCGCCGCGCACACTGTGGACAAATAAAGAAACACATCAGACAACTGAGATGCGGGCAGAGCACGTGACTACAGAAAGGCCGCCCCGCATTGCACTGACCAAACATTTAGACTGATTTCTCGTCCTCATTTTGTGCTGCCAACAAAATAGAGGTAATGTAAATCTGTGTAAATGTTTCACCAGTTCAAAACTAGCCCAGGTTTTAAGATGGGTAGGTAATGTTGGATTTACACGGGTGGATTTCCATCGCACGGCCGGGAATAAAATGATGGATTTTATTCTAAGTCAACACAGAACTAATTGAAGCCACATTGCATATGACATTATCACTAGAATTGTATATTATCTGCATAGACACTTGAGGCCCAACAATCCATTTATCCATCAGCTGTTAGACATCCACTTAGTATCCCCCAACAACCTCAGTTAACTATTAATTTTTGTTCGTATAAAATATATGCAGCAACATGTTCAAGTATAAACCTAGGATAACAAAGAAAATTCCATACAAAATGTTTATCAACTCACCATGTTTGTGTATTTAGTCAAAAAGTCCGAAGCCCATGTCCTCATCCTCTGATTCGGACTCTTCCTTCTTGGCCTCCTTCTCTTCTGCAAATACAATGGGTGAGAATTAGGATGAGACAGCGGTGGGGGGAAGGAGGGGTAACAGTAGGTGAGTTTGCCTCAGAATAGGTATGTTACAGCAATGACTTTCAGTCGAAAGATGGTGTTGTTTTGAAATCATCATGAACAAATACTAACCTCAATTCAAATTACATTTTAATTCTTCAACTGTCAGAGACCTGCACTGTCTGAAGGAATCTACAGCACCAGTCCATATTATATGGTATGATTTTACTCCTCATATTAAGATGTTCTCTGGTATAAAGGTAATAAACTCGGCCCCTATTACATTTGAACCAAATACTATCAGAATTCAGGCATGGTGTGTTCTCTCTGGTTTCTTTTCATGTACCTTTCTTCTCCTCGGCAGCGGCGGCAGGGGCGGCGCCGGCCGCGGCGGCGGCGGGCGCGGCGCCACCCGCCGGCATCGAGGACAGCTTCTCACGGCCTGCAGAATTGTACAGTTAGATATGTTTTCTTCACTAGCCTAGCATGTTTAGTCCGCTGAGAACAATTGCTGGCTTTATTCAGAATTTTATATTCTAAAAAACTCTTTATTACATGGCACTCAGTTGATAGTAAGCTGTAATTATGACAGAAAGGCCAAATTGGGGACATCACTATTATATCAAATTTAATTTGGATTATTTGAAATGAAATTGGAGAAAAGACATTGCCATAATGACAAAATACCTACATATATTGCTCTCAGGACATGCTGTATTTAAAACCACCTACTTGCAGTAATTTATTATGTTTTTTTTTTTAGTAATTGCGGGATTCAAAGACATGTTCCAATATATTGCCAAAAATGCTATCTCAAATAAAAATCCCACATACCCTGCTCAATCAGCTCATCAACGCTCTTGCCGTTGAGTTCCGAGATGACCTTCTTCAGCTTCTCACCATCAGCCTCGATGCCCACTGAGCTGAGGATCTTCTCAACGTCAGCAGCAGCCGGAGACGCCTTGCCACCCAGCACAGCCAGTAAATACGCGGCCACGTAACGCATTCTGTAATAAATACAATTTTTAACTACAATGGTAAAGACAATTGGTGAACTCGGCAATAACCTCCAAATACTAAGTACTGACTACTGAAATAATGATACATTGGGCCAGGAGGGACTTAACTATACTATCAACGGGGGATGCGATTTCTAAAGAGCTTCCACCATTACCAAGTCTCGATATTCAGAATATTTTGAGCGCATGTAATTTTGAGGTTAGTTAAACAATGACAACAAACAAAATATAGATTGCGTGTGTAATATCGCATTCTACTGTTAATAATTGCAGTCAGGAAATACTTAACACTTGTCTATTTTATGCACAAATTCAGTTGGAAATATACATGTAAAGAATGAACTTATTAACATAATTCTCGAGATTTTAACATGTTTTACCCCATGGTAACTGAAATATAGATATATATACCTTTATAAATACGTGCAAAGTGTGTTTCACATGAGAACTTAATATAAAAACTCGGCGTTCGTCGCCACCTCCACGCCAGAGCCCAGCGCATAACATGAGCAAATCCACCATAATCTCAGAATTTAACATAAATATCTTCACAATAACTATAACTACGTATTTATTGAACACTGTGTTACCTAAAGACATAAATATTTTATTATAAAACACTTACTTTTAAGTCGTTAAGACACGAAACGTGTGATGCCGAAAATAAAACGTTCGTCTTGAACAAAATGTCAAGAGGAAAGAAAGAATGAGCGCGTCATCGATTGACATTGACAATTTGAACGTCATCTCGAGTTTGACACTGACAATACGTTGGACCAAGAACCATAGATATTTAAGTGTTATTGCCTTAGTCGATTATCCCTTAAATAAATCGATTCCTAGCCTATTCAAAAATGATTTCACTTATTTTATAAAACAAAATGTGAGATCGGGATGCCAATGTCGCCCTTCTGGGACGAAGTTCTATGTATTTGTTTTGCATGCAAAGATTGTTATGTTTTTCGCAGTATCTCCTGAATAACTCACTTACGCCATCTAGTTGATTTTGGAGATAACTTTTTAACAAATGTTCTTACGTATTACGCGCTTTTTAAGCGTGACGATTTCGGTCATTTAACTCCTACCACAAGCAAAGATAATATAATACTTGACCGCAAGTCGCGTAAAGGAACTTCGTATACAATATTAACTACCGACCACAGAGTTCTACCGACTACCGACTACTACTAATTTATTCGAACCGCATTTGAAGAATTTATATTTCACCATAAACAATTATAATTTTTTATACTCACAATCTATCTATATTAATAATTCCGTTCAGGGGTACGGTAGACTCGATTGAAACCTTACCAGAATAATAAAACATAAAAAAATAATGATTTCGAGTCGACAACATATATCCGCAAAATTCGGATTGTCGAGTATTTTGTTAAATTCTAACGGTGCTTTTGCACCGTTAGACAATATTTCGCCATATTGACAGTTCCGTCAAGTTTGGCACAGTACCGGTATATTTTCTATGAACGCATCCCTGTCAATTAGTGTCAGTGTTCTCAGTGTGTAAATGAGCCTTTATTCGAAATATCTATTAAACTGGGTGGGCTTTGACTATTAAGGGCCATATTTTTAAAGAAAGATGAAGCAGATTGAGCTTTCGGAACAAATTCAGTCTTCATGTTTTTCGTAGTCCCCCTTATAAGATCATCCAGTCCGTCCGTCCGTCCGTCTGTCTGTCCCGACCCGTCGCAGGGTCATATCATAACTTCTACAGTTTCTGACGGATGTTGATGTAATTTGGTACAAAAATACGTTAAGAGTAGATTTCACTTTCAAAAATATAAAATTTAGCAAAATTACTTTTTTTGAGGTACCTCCCCGAACATCGGTAGAGGGGTTAATTTTTTTTTTAGTTACCCAATTATTTGGGGTATCGTTGAAAAGGTCTTTTCAAATAAAATAGTGTTTCCATACAACATTTTATCATAAAAAATTCCGTTTGCGAGATTTTTTACTTTTAAAGATTAAATCAGAATTTACGTCATGAATTCCGACACTTCTTTCATTTTCTATTGCAAAAACATTAATAAGATTATGCAGTCGAAAATGAATACATTGTTCACCAATTTCAATGAAATAACAGCAATAAATTTATATTTTGTGTTAATACGTGTATTTCTGAAGTGTTAATGCACGTGGATAGATGTCGGTAGTAGTCTATAAACAAAAGTGGGTTAGATTTTTTACGAAATAAATATCGACACTTCTTACATTTTTATGTTGCAAAAATATGAATAAGATTATGCAGACGAAATATGATAAATTGTTAATAAATTCCAAATAAATAACAGCAATAAATGTGTGTTTTCTGTTCATTAGTCTATTTCTTAGTATTTAATGGTGTCGATAGATGTCGGTAGCAGTATATATACAACTGTAGTATCTATTTCAACCTGGGGTGAAATTTTAAACAGATTACCTTCAATGACTCGGAACCCTTCATTGTGCATGGCTCGACATGGCACTTGGCGTTTTTTTAGTATTAATTTCAATGGTCAATGCTATACGAATCTATGCTTTGCCTAATATTCCTTGAAAACCGATAACTACAAAAATATCTACCTACGTTTTGTAAAAGATTGTGTATTATGAGTCACATTTCACCCGAGCGAAGCCGGGTTTTCATCTAGTAAAATGTTATTCACAGACTTATAAAGACTACGATTTCAATCATATATTAAAATATAGTAGCTAGCTGGAAATGATTTTGTAAAGTAAAATAATTAAAAAGATTTTGAAAATAAATATTTTACTATCTTTTTTCTTCTATAATATCGGTGAATGTTGTGTTTAGTTTGTTTTTGCCTAGGTTTAAGCTTGTAATAGGTTAATCTCAAAAATCTTAGACCCATTATCCAAGATAACATTTTATGTTAAAAAGCGACAGAAAATTTTAGTGCCTTTTCTGGCCACCAGGCCTGATAAATTTATGACCACAAAACTCAAATCGCAGGTACCTCATTACATAATTCATTCAATAATTTTGAAAAAAATTGGTTCACCTTTCCAACTTCCACCAATTGATTTAGCCGAAACTGCGGTGTAACTAGCAAGGGTTTGAATTGAATGAAGAAATTTGATTGAGTTTAGGCTCTTTAGCGAGGGCGCTGCGATGACTCCAGCTACAATAGGCGTTAGGGACGTAGGCACTTATTTTATTCTATAAAGGACGCCATGTCCTTGTTACCTGTGAAAATACACTGATAGAAAAGTTGATTTCCTTTTGATATGTATGCATTCGTTTTGTTTGGATTTGTATGTGGGTTTGGCGTCCTCTAGCCGGATCAAGCCAGCAGTTTGCATCCCCGCACATAGGTATTTATTTTTCATTTAAAATTGAGGCGCCGAGTAAAACATTTTCATTTTCATTGATTCATAACTACAATAATATAGTGAGAAATAAATAAAAAATACTTTCTACTTAATACTTATAAGAAGGATGCAATGAATAATCATTGAAATAAATTGCCCTCAGGTGGGGTGTATTGTAGATTATTTATAATTAACAGATTTTTTCCGCTTCCGCACCTCAGGGCACCCGAAAACGAAGTGAATCGATAAAAATGACAAATGTCTAACGAGATATCATCCGCTGTTTGTTTTACGTCGTCTATCGCCTGCCAAATGGAATTCTCACCATTTTCGTTTAGCTATCATATATAACACCTTATTTGGTATTATATATCAAACAGAATGAGTTATGGCTGTACTCAACTACGGGTTACTACTATAGGGCAGCAAAACTTTTATCTACAGAGCGATATATCGTGATAATAATAACATTTTACCGATGATAAAGTGGCCTTTCGAGCTTCGTAAAATGGGAATATAACGCAATCGATATAGGAAATCGAGGGTACTGAATTATACATTAATGTTTAGTCTGTCATCGGAAGTTTTTCTTTATTCTTATTTCAAGTTAGGTAGGTACCAGTACCGTAGTTACATCGACAGGTAGGGCCTATCACCTTTTCTTATCGTAGTGCTGAGACTGCAGCTGTGGCATAATTAGTTGTGTTTCGTCTTTTCTAACCATTGACGTAAGATCCTTCGGCCATGAGTCACGCACGACATTATTCTCCGATCATGGCTTTGCGAACAATTTTACGGTTGGTACACAGTGACACTCTAAAGAATTGATGTTCGATCTTTTGCCGATTGTCTGCGCATGTTTAAACAGATGCACAGTAGGAGTACGTACTACAAATAAATAGTAATTTCAATACACTCTCCGGTTTATTTGCGCAGGCACTTTTGCATAATTATACCTCCCCGATAGACTGAACCGTGTATGGGATATTATTATCCCTCAATGATATGCTTTACAATATGGATAATCAATATTATCTTAGGTACGTAACTGCATTGTTACATCATGTCAAATATCTCATCAATAACTTAATGTAGGTAATCATTATTCTTGACCTATTTCGAAATTCAGTTTAGGAAATAGTCTCACAATATTAGACTTCAGTCGCAGTCTCCCGTCGCGTGCGCAGTCTCCACGACCGTAAAGCCGAGTATTCCCGAAATACACCGGGCGGCGCTCGGCGCGGCGTACAATAAAAACTAAAACTGATACGCAACGACCGCCGTCGCACGCGCAACTAATATTAGACGAGACAGACCAAAGATTATAGTTGTACAGAGACCTAGCTGGAAAGTTATTTTTTTGCCTACAAGTTGTAATAATGTTGTATCCATGAATTTCAAGGCCTTCTTACTTCCTACTTGTTACCTTGAACAGGTACTTACCGTACTATAATAATTGAATATACCTACTCCTAAAAATATAATATTGTGGCAACTTGCGAGGATAGTCTACTTTGATTAGCAGGGTCTACATAGGTATATTCGGAATTGACCGTACCATGTCAAGAACCATGCAAAACATTGAATATACTTAGGTAGGTATCGTTATTGTCACATCCTAACTACTGCTAGGCCTGGTTTAGGCACAGATTTTTCTTAACTCCGCGGGTCTCTAGACATCTAAAGTTCTTTAACTACGTAAATTTTATCTTGCTTAATATAATTTTGGCAAACCTGAGTCGTTTCTTATTTTATATTCTATGTCCGCGTATAAACCAACCCCAATACAGTCGGTTTATTGGTTAGTCGGCGTGCGGGCAACATATCAATAGAACATTCCTAACGTTTACCTTTTATTGCGGCACAAATTGCAAATACGATTGCTATTTACCTAAAGTACTTATTACAATTACTGCGAAACCCAGTTCAGTGTATTTAAAAAGTATTCCAGATGAAACAATAGAGAATTAAAAAAGAGACGATATAAAGGTAATTTTTATTAATACTAGGAATTGTGCTATGAAATCGACTAAAGGTGAATAGTGACGATGATGTGATGATATTTAGTTTGAAATAAGAATGGGATATTAAAAAAATATTTTGACACCTGTGATGGAAGCTTGGATGGTGGATAGTGAAATAAATGTGAATAGAATAACAATAAAGCTGCGAAAATAGGTGAGTCGTAAATGTTTAGTAACAATGTTACAGGTGTTTTGTTTCTATATTCATGCTTGATAGGTATTTTACGAGATAGGCAGAGTGCATGAACACGTCATGACTTTTTTGTAATCTATACATCTATACAAATAAATAAAATTGGAGTGTCTGTTTGTAATATCAAAATAACACCTTATCACTAAATGCATATGAAAGTACATACGACACCTCAAGCAAAAAACGATTTAAACATTTTTTGTCTGTCTGTCTGTCTGTCTGTGTGTTTGTACCGGGTAATCTCCGAAACGGCTGGACCGATTTTGACGGGACTTTCACTGGCAGATAGCTGATGTTATGGGGAGTAACTTAGGCTACTTTATTTTTTTTAAACAATTAGGTTCCGCGTAAAAAAATAAAAGCACAAGAAATAAAAGAGTATCTCCGTAACGGATGGACCGCTTTTGACGGGACTTTCACTGGTAGATAGCTGATATTATAAGCAGTAACTTAGGCTACTTTTATTTTAGAAAACAAAATTTTAAAAAAATGGGTCCTGTCGCTTGGGCTCAGAAAAGCGGGAGCGAGCTTTTTTGTTTAGTTAAATTCCACGCGGACGAAGTCGCGGGCTCAGCTAGTGTCTAATAAAAAATAATACTGACATTTGAATTAGCATTATATCTGTGTTTTATCAAAATAAACAACAAAACCTGTATAGGTATATAAGTACTATAAAATTTCCTCGCTTTATAGCAAAATGTTTTGCAACAAAACTTACCTACTAGCAGTTACTTAGGCTAACATCCTAGCTTCCTAACTTATCAAATACCTAAATAACTGTGTTTAGAATCTATTAAAATCCGCGGGTTATATTACCCGACTGTGCGACGCAAAGGAGGGTAATGTGTTTATATTTTATTTTACCTGCAAGGTAGCTACCTACCAGCGACAATTTTTCGAGGTCTATGCCTACCACCTACCTACCTACATAGGTAACAAATTTTATTTTCCAAGGAATAGATGGAATAGACCTACCTAAGTGCGTCGTCATTAGACATACCTAGGATGGGTACTTGAGTACCTACCTACCTAGCGCTATATAATTGTTCCTATAACTCTAAATTGAAAATTTAAAAACCCCCGATGCGATGACCTGTTCATCAAATATATAATTTACCTAGTTCTTCCAAATGAGCGCGATTTGCGTAGCTCCAGTAGCTCAGTATCCATAGCTCATCTCGCAAATTCATCTGGTACAACTAGTTTCGATGCCAGATTATGAAAGCACCATTAAATCATTTGTTTTGGCTTCCTCATTTATAATCTAAGATGTACAATAATCAACAGAAAATCTGTGTAAAAGTATGAGACATTATTTTGTTATGACATTATAATAATTGACATTAGAATAGACAACGAATCTAAATATTGATGTCACGGAGGTTTTATTCCTAGTAAACTATTATCAATTATGATTCAATTTGATGTAATAACTCTGGTTGAGGTAGACGGGAGCAGCCTAGGGGAAGAATTTTCAATAACGCTAAAATTATTTTAAATTAGATTAGTTTTTTTATATTCTTTGTCAATGGCGGAGCAACGCCCTCTAGAATTATTATAGCGTAATATTCCATGACCATTAACAAACCAAACAAAATTTAACGCATGCGCGTATCCATCATTTGAAACGTGACTTATGGAACGTCTTTAGTTCATACACAAATCTCAATAAAATTGATAAAATATTATTTTTTTTCAGAATCAGGGAAACTTTTAAAATTTATAATATTGTAAAAAGCCAGTTCAGACTATTACGATCATTTAAAAATATAATAAATCTAAATCCAATCATCTCAAATTTCGACTGGATTCGAGCCGAGGGAATTGGTTTTGGCCGTGAATGTGGCTTTTTTAACCTACAAAAGAGCTGATGATCTTCAAACGGCTGAACCGATTTTCATGAAACATAGCTAAGAACACTCGATCAGAATACCTATCTAACAAAAGAAACAAAATTGAAATCGGTTCATCAGCTTGGGCGCTACGTTGCCACAGACAGACACACAGATCCACAGATACACAGATACACAGATACACATGTTAAACTTATAACACCCCTCGTTTTTCGTCGGGGGTTAAAAACACAACACAATGACGTGGTGGGCTGGTCGGTGGAGCCGACCCGCGTTTGACGAGCATTATCGCGACACTTGTCGCCCTTTGGGGCAGTTTATTTGTCCATCTGTAGGTTGGTAGGTAGGTAAGTACTTACCAACTTAAAAATTACACAATTATAAATGTCAAAGATTGTCTGTTTGTACGTTTGTCCAATGCGGTTAAACGGCTTTGGATTAAACTTTGTGCAGCAGAGTTGGAACCTAACCTGGGTACGTACCGTACGCGTAGCCGAATGTTAGTCTAGAGTCTAGAATAATATTAGGCTACGTTTTATACTCGAAGTCCACGCGGTCGCCGGTCGCCGGTCGCCGGTCGCCGGTCGCCGGTCGTCGGTCGCCAGTCGCCGGTAGTAAATGCTACCGATTTCGTAGCGTACCTACTCACACTTTTTTGTGCTCCAATTTCAAGATTGCACATTTTTTCCGGAAAATTACTTACACAGTTTAAAAAAAACCCTCAGCAGGTAATTTCCACTTCAAAATGCCAGGCATTTTATGAAGACGCCTTGGAATTTATAATGACTGCTCAAAGAGTTTCCTAAGTCTGAAATATTCTTGACAAGACTGTAGGTACCTACCTACTAGCAGTGCGGTAGGTATCTTAGGATACTAGTAAGTAGGTGTATTTAATTGAAAGTTGAAGACCTATTTATTAAAATTTATCCCTAGTTTTTAATTAAACGCGCGTTGTCTGGTCCGGCTTTGGAATCGTATCATCACATGAACACGGTGTGTGGGCGCATGACGTTTTACATCAAAGCTCAATGATTTAATTTTACAATAAGTACGTAATTACTAGTCGCTCAGTATTTAATTACTTACAACAATCTAAGAGCTTTGTGATACGAAACTGACGGATTCTTGGTGGGACATGCATGACCTCTCGTGAATGATAAATACGTGGGCCACTTAGAATATAGCTAGAAACAAAAAAAATGGTTCTATAGGGTACATTTTTTTATTAAATCTTTTTAAAGTACTCTACACCAGCGTCGATACAAAAGTGGCGATAAAAACTGTGTTCCCATCAGTTGATTTTCTAATTTGGGGAACAAAAAGATTTCACACGGCGTCAAGTGAGCACTAAGGCGGGTGACCTATCAGTTTAACCGGTGCGCGGTGCTATCAGGCCACTATACTACTAGCCACTACTACTATTTTATACTCCTTTACTGCTTGTTAACTGCCCAAGTAACCACAATCCCAACTCCATACTCGCTGATCGTTCTTACCTGTGTTGGGGACATGCTCTGAGAAATTTTCAGCTTTTATAAAATAACGAACGTCTGGCCATTGCTGGCTCTTGCTCTATAATGCAAGAATAGCGTAAAAACTTTGACAGCTTCCATCTGATTTATTATCTAGGTGACAATAGAGGTGACCCTTTTCGTAACAGTTTGACTGACAAGGCCGTCTCACTAAATGAGTCTCATAAAAAAATAAAGTAGGTACAGGTAACAATTCATTAACTTTTTTAATGGAAATAAATTTGATTGGACACTGTTATGGCGTTATGACCTTCTCAAATAAAGCACCTAAATGGGTTCCTGCTTATTATTCAGTAGGTACCACAGATATAGCGATGGGTCCTATGTATAGGGGCCAAAATGCAATATGACAACTTTACAGGAGAGGCTGACAAAGTTTAAATTTATTATAATTTTAGATTGATAAAACCAAAGTTTACGAAATTTTGCTTTTTTGCTAAGACACCTATCCTCAACATTTTTATTATAGTATTTTATATGTACATTTATCGGTTTTTTTACCTCACATTGGCCATTCTACGTTAGTTTTTATTAAAACTATTTTTATTTAAAAACATCTTATAAAGGCCAATGTGTCATATTGGTCATTATAGACGAATTACGCTAATTAGTGTAACGTTAATCTTTTTTTTATTCTCTAAATTCCGACTTCTACTCAACTTAGCACGATAACTAGATGCCATCGTTTACTTATTAAATAAATTATGACGCAAAAAACACAACAATAACATTTTTATTCAACACAGTGCGACCATTGCTCCGATCAACTTACCGTCCAAATTATAAAAAAAACGCGCGGGTACTCCCCGCGTATAACTCTCTAATTACTCTTTGGACCTTATACGTTTAAATTCATGTTACATATGCCGTTATACTGCAATAAAAACGTGTTTCTATGCAATCTTTATTTCAAATCTTTATTTTTTAATAGCTAACCTGATTAATTAGATCGATAAGAAGCGTTTACCATAAAAAAGTTAAAATGGCCAAATTGTTAGTTTGGCCCTTATACATAGGACCCATCGATAGATTTACATAGATAACGCAAGTATCACGATTTGTATTGAAACCAAGCGTGCCGAATTTCAACATCTACTGTGACGTCATTAGTGTCGGGAAATCCAAACCGCTTCAAAGACACCGATGCCGCCGATGCCCCTCCGCCCGCTACGGTATTCCCTCGAGTGATTATCACGCTCATACTCATATTTTTATATCTGTAGTCGCGAGGACTGTAAGTTTTCGGCGACCAACCTCGACGCTTGGTCGGGGTTTTCGGACACGCTAAGTACATACATTTGCGTTATATATGTAAATATATATCTGTGGTAGGTATTTAAGTATTTTTAAGTGAATCTTTGTCTAATACCTACCTATCAAGTTTATGGTTTGAAATATTTCTTTCAGGTAAATATAATATTTTAATAGTTACATGAGACTATACTTATGTGACGTGGGTATTAGATAGGTACAAAATTAAAAAATAAAAGTAAGTTACCTATTACTAGTAGTGGGTGTCATCTTTTATTTTCCTGTTTTCATTCAATTAACCGTTTAGTTTTATTACTTACTGTGATAAATGTTCCTGTTTTATTTCTTGTATACTTGTCAGATATAAGGAAGGAAATATGTTAAACAAGTTTTTCGTTTAATGTAGTGTAGTACATATCGTGAGCAACAACCAAAATAGTTTTATTTTGGAGGAGCAAAGTGAACAAATGACGAACTACTGTGTTAAAATTTATTTCAGAAGTTGTAGGAGTCGGTTGAAAAAAATATTTACAAAGCCTTCACAGTTCACATTAGGACTTGTTTTTACTCTTTATATTTTTAACTGGCTCGATGTAACGATTATTTTTTATGGTATTTCAAATATGCCGGCCCATTTTGTGCAATTAACTTATCGAGACTGTTTGCGGCAAACAGCAATCCAAAACCTCGATACCATACGTAAATTCAACAAACTTCTGAATTCTATGTGAGGGTAGGTATTCCGAAGTTCTGATTGCGTTATGTTTTACGCGCGCTATATAAAGTTGGCGCATAACGTTTATGGGACACCGGTTGCGTGTCTCTGATGGATGTCTGTCGTGCGTAAAATGAAACGGCTTTTGAGGTTTCTCAATTGTGGTTTTTGATTGGTAGAAGTGAAAAATCGCATTAAAAGTACCTGCGTACCTATTTGAGGTCAAATTATATTAATGCTAACATATTTATAGTGTTAGTATTAATATTTCCACTATTTCAAGGAGTGGGCGACGGTTCCCATAGTTACCCCAGTAGAACACGTTACCTATATTTTATTTTATTTTATTTTTATTTTATTTTATTCGGAAAACTTACAGTGTTTTACTTCTACATAGCAACTACAAAAATAGCTTATCACTATTAATCAGTTTTCGCAGATTACTAGCTGATTATTGCTTATTTGTTTATATTAGACAGTTTATAATATATCTAATTATAATAAAAGTTTAATTTTAATACAAGTAAATTAAGAAAAAGTTACGTTAAAATAAATAAATTAGAAAGTTAAAAGGTTAAAAAAGGTTAAAAACCTTCGAAAAATTATTGAACCGTATCAAACCAATTCTTGGTGATATTGCGTTTAAAAGTAGTTGGGGTAGTGTTAAAGATATCTAAATTCGGAGTATCAATCAGTTTGTTGAAGTATTCAGGAGCTCTCATGAAAAAGCTATTTTTTCTATAGTTTGTAGCACTTTTAAGAATGTGGAATGGAGTATGTTTTCTGAATGTTCTTGCGGGAACCTGTATGAATAGCCCAGAAAGTAAATGTGGCGAATCTATTTTAGATTGCGCTATTTATAGTAAGAAAAACCTATATACAGACGAATATAGAACCTCTTTCGGGTAAAAATCAGCTAACACAAAATATAGGAGCGATATTTAAATAGTACATTGTTACATGAGTGGTGAAAGTTACTTATTTTGTCCCGAGACGGGGTTTGGCGCCCGAGCGTAGCGAGGGCGCTAATAGTTCGAGGGACAAAATAAGTCTTTCACCCGAGGTAAACACTGTGCTTTTCATTACGAATACAAGGAAAATAAAAATAAAAACAGGAATTGGTTAAAGAAATAATACATTTTATCTTTAAATATTTTGCCCAAATCTATGTTATTTTAAAGAAATTGTTGAAACTAAATTACAATTAAGTCATTTAAAAAAATATATTCTTGAATTAATACTTAACTTTATGTTATTTCAATTCTACATCGTGCTGTAATTGAGTGACTGTAGAAAAAATTTGAACATGGTTCCATAGAAATGTGAAAATGGAACTAGTTTTTTTTTATAATTTGACAGCTGTCAGTTGAAAGCGAAACTCCCGGGCCTGAAAAGTATTACTTTCAACCCGCTTCTCAGGCAACTTCAGACCTACTTTCAGAGTATGAGTAATGAAAAAATATATTCTTGAATTAATACTATGTTATTTCAATTTCACATCGTGCTGTAATTGAGTGACTGTAGAAAAAGTTTGAACATGGTTCCATAGAAATGTGAAAATGGAACTAGTTTTTTTTTTATAATTTGACAGCTGTCAGTTGAAAGCGAAACTCCCGGGCCGGAAAAGTATTACTTTTAACCCGCTTCTCAGGCAACTTCAGACCTACTTTCAGAGTATGAGTAATGAAAAAAATATTACTTTAGTCGTAGCCTTAACAGTTAACACGTCTCTCAAAGATCAATTTCAGTTCAATACATCTTTCGTAAGTTCCGCGTCAATCTTCGCTCTCAAACTCAAATTCAACATAACATCGTGTCTATAATCTTAAATTTTCTTCACAGTTACACTTATGCATTTGAAAGAAATACAAAAATAATGTTTCGTTACAGCTAAAGAAAATGTAGTGAAACTGCCGAAGACTGGCTTAGGAGCGAGGTTGTTGCGTGCTCGTTGTAAAGCGGTATAAGCTTTGATAGCTGCGTAATGATTACGACGGTTCGGTATTTTGATTGAGAGTGTGCACTCAGCATCACATAAAACAACATCAAACAAAAACCGGCTTCGTAAACCCTATCTTTACACTAAAGCCAGTATTTTTTTTTTAAATTGCAATAAGATTTTTTATTTCTATTTCGTGTTAATTAAATTGGCACTGACGACACTTAATTAGAAGTAATGCATTATTTCTGATCTTCAAGACAAGTATTGTTTGTGAACAGCTCCAAGTTTGAAGTCAGTCAATCCAAAACCAATTTTAAACAGTCTTCTAACCTAACTTTACTTCCACAGAAGTCTCCCAATTGTCTGATTTCAAAAGTAAAAGCTGCAATTTTATCTCCCGTTTACGAGGCCCTTATGGGAAGGTAGTCCATTGCAGTTACAATGGATCGGCCAGCATCACATCGTTTTGCGGCGGATTTTAAAGCTGTTTTATTGCCGCGTTCACCTGCCGGCGGGCGGCGGGGCGGTGCCAATAACGTCGGTTTATTATTAACCGTAGTTACGTTCTACATCCGTCACAGATGTATACCGCGGTGGCGTAAACACTAGATAATGTATTACAGGATGTGTAGGGTTGATACTGGACACCCATTTTATGTAGTTATAATAATAAATAATACATCACCACGCTTGGATTCCTTGTACAGGTATATAATAGAGGTGAACTGAAGGGCGCACACACTTCGCCGATGGTTTTTATGGTCCAAATAGTTTAGGGGCGAGCCTGTTGATATCAATGCGCGGGAAGTTCGGGCCATAGTCGTTCAGTGCAGTCTTGAAGTCTTTTGTATTCCAGCATCCACGTACAGTTGGCAACATGAATCTCTGTGATGCGCGAGATATAAAGACGCATTTAATAGGAGTTCATGTAAACATAGCGTTTAATGAGCTCGGGGTAGGTAAATATGTCGTAACTATGACGTCACTAGTCCATTACGTAGGTTCACAATGAATTGTTTGTTCTTTCTGGACATACGTGGTAACGGGGTGTCTGGCTTGATATTTATATGTCAAGTTGGTGTATTTATCAATGATACAGAAAGTGTCCTCAGTTTCTGTATCATAACTATTCATAACACCTACACATTGATTATTTTCATACGGAGCTGTTGCAATTGCTCAAACACCTTTTGAGACAGAATTAAGAATAACAAAAAGTAACTGGTAATTATGTAATGTTTCTGTTAAACTGGAGATGTTGATTGAATGACGCTCATGCAGTTTATCTTAGTGATAGTTATGGCTCGAATCGCTCATGCATCGAGAGGGTATTTAACTGGGTAATCGCAATAAGGTCTATTACCAAAATACTATTGGGAAACTGTGTACCCACAAATTATAGGCCTGATTCTGTATTTATATACATATTTATCTTCTGACTAAAAAACTGTATCTACAATATGATGTTTCCTTCGGACAAATTGAATAATACCTCCGGACTCGACTTAATACCAGAAAATATTGACTCGATTATTTTGAGATTTCCCTTTGAGAAATGTTGTTAGCTAATTGCGGGTAATACGGGTATCAAAGACTAGGTACATAAACAAATAAAAATTCAATGTATTTACTTTTAGAAGTATGCTACTTATAGGTATATTTTAGAGCTTGTGTCTCTTTCAAAGCATTCCATGCATGCAGCGGCAGAGTGGCCGCTGGTTATTGTAATGTCCAGAGGAAATATAATATTAATCACCGTCATGACGTCACGAGCGATAACGTCTGGGTGTATCCGATGTGTTTAGCAATCGATCATCTCGACGTGTGCATTGTAATGTATTGTGCAACTTTATGTGTTGCAAACATTGAATGAAAAATGCACATTATTTTATGAAATTTTTCATGAAAATTTTAAGAAACATAAAAGTAAAGCATTTTTTTATGTGATTACTAGCAATGTATTCCGTTTAGCCCCTCCAACTAAACTAGTGCTTGTGCTAGGAGTGGGTTCACGTCAATAGTTTAATGGCCAGGATGGCGATCGAACCCGAAACCTCTCAGCTACGAGGACGGGCCCTCTAACCACTAGGCTATTGACGCTTAAATGAATTGTGAAGTGATTTTATAGATTAGTATCCTCTGATTGTGAACATGTTAAATAACGTCGGACACGGTTTGGTTCCTGGATAGGAGCGGCTAGCTAGCCAAGTTAGAGCCTTCGAATGAATTTAAAAGGCCCAATAGTCACTGTTAATGAGGTCATACCCCGTCAGTTCGCAGGTCATCATCACTGGTCGTTACTTTTTTTAACGAAGGCCTATTCGCAGGAGACTAGGTATGAATGTAATGATAGGTACCACAACGTTATAAAATTCAGCGGCGCAGTTGACAAGGCAACGGAACAAATGATAAAGTTTTAAATATCAATGTGATGATTTCTCTTACTCCTCCCAATTTATGGGACAACAGCTGACCATCTGTCACTTACCAAACATTATCACGGAAGCCACTGTCGGCGGGTCGTTACAACACTGTTCCAACATGTTTATAGATCCAACGGAGCATTTGTTATCGCTATTTTGATTTGCGCTCTTCCGCCCGTTATTAATTTTATTGAAAAGAAATATTGCTGTTTATTTCTACATAAATTATCGAAATGAGACGCAGTGCTGTGTTGGGGTAATTTACTAGTTTCAATACCTACATCGTTTCATAATTTGTGTCTGATATTCTAGTTTGCTGACCATTAAACTATTGACGTGAGCCACTCCTCACACCAGCATTATCTACTAGTAATGTGATACACTCACATTACAGTAACCTTTTTTGTAAAAGTTAGTCGCTGCGTTATTCATTCGTTTTGAAACATCCGTGGCTACATTACCTCCTAATTGTATTCTCTTTGACCTCGTAGATCATATGAGAGTGTGGCGGTACCAGTCCCAATAGTAAAAAAATAATAATTTGAAGAATAAGATAAATCGAGTTGCATGTATACTACCTTTGGGTATCGTTGGCCATTCCAATTCTTATTTGGTGCAATTTACTTATAACTTTTCAATATTATTTGTTACTAGCTGAGCCCGCGACTGCGTCCGCGTGGAATTTAACTTAACAAAAAAGCCCGCTCCGGCGTTCTGAGCCCGCGCGACAGGACCCATTGAAAAAAAAAATGTTTTTCTGATATAAAAGTAGCCTATGTTACTTCTTAAAACATCAGCTATCGGCCAGTGAAAGTCCCTTTAAAATCGGTCCAGCCGTTTTGGAGATTACCCGGAACAAACACACAGACAGACAGACAGACAGACAGACAGACAGACAGACAGACAGACAGACAGACAGACAGACAGACAGACAGACAGACAGACAGACAGACAGACAGACAGACAGACAGACAGACAGACAGACAGACAGACAGACAGACAGACAGACAGACAGACAGACAGACAGACAGACAGACAGACAGACAGACAGACAGACAGACAGACAGACAGACAGACAGACAGACAGACAGACAGACAGACAGACAGACAGACAGACAGACAGACAGACAGACAGACAGACAGACAGACAGACAGACAGACAGACAGACAGACAGACAGACAGACAGACAGACAGACAGACAGACAGACAGACAGACAGACAGACAGACAGACAGACAGACAGACAGACAGACAGACAGACAGACAGACAGACAGACAGACAGACAGACAGACAGACAGACAGACAGACAGACAGACAGACAGACAGACAGACAGACAGACAGACAGACAGACAGACAGACAGACAGACAGACAGACAGACAGACAGACAGACAGACAGACAGACAGACAGACAGACAGACAGACAGACAGACAGACAGACAGACAGACAGACAGACAGACAGACAGACAGACAGACAGACAGACAGACAGACAGACAGACAGACAGACAGACAGACAGACAGACAGACAGACAGACAGACAGACAGACAGACAGACAGACAGACAGACAGACAGACAGACAGACAGACAGACAGACAGACAGACAGACAGACAGACAGACAGACAGACAGACAGACAGACAGACAGACAGACAGACAGACAGACAGACAGACAGACAGACAGACAGACAGACAGACAGACAGACAGACAGACAGACAGACAGACAGACAGACAGACAGACAGACAGACAGACAGACAGACAGACAGACAGACAGACAGACAGACAGACAGACAGACAGACAGACAGACAGACAGACAGACAGACAGACAGACAGACAGACAGACAGACAGACAGACAGACAGACAGACAGACAGACAGACAGACAGACAGACAGACAGACAGACAGACAGACAGACAGACAGACAGACAGACAGACAGACAGACAGACAGACAGACAGACAGACAGACAGACAGACAGACAGACAGACAGACAGACAGACAGACAGACAGACAGACAGACAGACAGACAGACAGACAGACAGACAGACAGACAGACAGACAGACAGACAGACAGACAGACAGACAGACAGACAGACAGACAGACAGACAGACAGACAGACAGACAGACAGACAGACAGACAGACAGACAGACAGACAGACAGACAGACAGACAGACAGACAGACAGACAGACAGACAGACAGACAGACAGACAGACAGACAGACAGACAGACAGACAGACAGACAGACAGACAGACAGACAGACAGACAGACAGACAGACAGACAGACAGACAGACAGACAGACAGACAGACAGACAGACAGACAGACAGACAGACAGACAGACAGACAGACAGACAGACAGACAGACAGACAGACAGACAGACAGACAGACAGACAGACAGACAGACAGACAGACAGACAGACAGACAGACAGACAGACAGACAGACAGACAGACAGACAGACAGACAGACAGACAGACAGACAGACAGACAGACAGACAGACAGACAGACAGACAGACAGACAGACAGACAGACAGACAGACAGACAGACAGACAGACAGACAGACAGACAGACAGACAGACAGACAGACAGACAGACAGACAGACAGACAGACAGACAGACAGACAGACAGACAGACAGACAGACAGACAGACAGACAGACAGACAGACAGACAGACAGACAGACAGACAGACAGACAGACAGACAGACAGACAGACAGACAGACAGACAGACAGACAGACAGACAGACAGACAGACAGACAGACAGACAGACAGACAGACAGACAGACAGACAGACAGACAGACAATTTTTTTAAAATCGCGTTTTTGTTATAGGTGTCGTATGTACTTTCATATGCATTTAGTGAAAAGGTGTTATTTTGATATTACAAACAGACACTCCAATTTTATTTATTTGTATACATACGAGTACCAAAAGTAATGGTCCCCCACAATTCTGCCTTGAAAAGTCTAACAAAACCGGCATAACGTCTTCATTATGTGTGGCTCAAAGTAATGCTATAATTAATTAAGTACTCATGTTTGCTAAGAGAACGGCTAATACATCTGAATTTCAAACATGTGAATATGTTAATGGATGTTTAAAGAGCACTAGGAACATTTTTACACAATTGATAATACTATCTAGGTATGTTATGGTTTGTTTAGATTACACGATAGACGACCTAAAACTGTACAACAAAAATTAGCATGCACAACTTTACTGATCATAAAAAGTGCTTTCTATCAGCTTTCAATTTTTCCTACGACAAATATGGAATAATATGATTGTCATAAAGTTGCCTACATACGACCTTGTTGCTACAGTCGCTGGGTGAATACCCCTCTTTATGATCGTAATTCGATTCATTTCCAATTTCCTCGCATACGCATAGGTCTCTATTCTAATGGCGTAGGGTTGTTTATATCTTTTGCAATATGGAACGTGTTTTTCACAAATACTATTTGTTTAGGCAACCATAATGATTCCGTATGTTAAGGTTTGAAATATGAATGTTTGCTTTGATTTGAAAATAAAGTTTGTGTGAAAATACTTATTGATATATGGCATACAGATGAAATTCTGTATTTTAATACTCAGACGAAAATAATAACGTTGACGGATAGCGTAGAACTAGTGAGTAAAGCTAACAAATGTAATACTAAATACTACTATCTATCTTTTTTGCATCCGCCGCGATTCTGCGATACTTATGGACACCATGAGTATCGCAGAATCGCGGCGGATGCATCGGACCAACTTTTAGCGGGCCATTCCATGACTTCTAGAGCTTGTGGCCACCAAAACCTTTCCACTTCAACGGCCATCAGTTCCTCGAGCTACGAGCCCGACCACTGCCACTTCATGTGTAGAAATCTTAGAACTCAGTGGGTTACTCCAACAGATATAGATTTACAAAGATAACGCAAATGTATGTACTTAGCATGTCCGAAAACCCCGACCAAGCGTCAAGGTTGGTCGCCGATAACTTACAGTCCTCGCGACTACAGATATAAAAATATGAGTATCAGCGAGACAATCACTCAAGAGAATCGTAGCGGGCGGAGGGGCATCGGCGGCATCGGTGTCTTTGAATCGGTTTGGATTTCCCGCCACCTGTGACGTCACAGTACGTGTTAAAAATTTGGCACGCTTGGTTTCAATACAAATCGTGTGATACTTGCGTTATGTAATTCTATATCTGTGGTTACTTCAGCTCTAAGCTCCCTTACGTTTGTTCCCAGGATTAATAATGTGCCAGTACATGGTGGTGGGCAGTGGTCCGGCGGCGCGCGGCCCGTCAGGATGAGGTGAAGGATGCCGCGGCGCAAGCGAAGGCTCGCGTCCCGCATCCGGGACTACGTGCGCGGCCTGCTCGCCTTCCTCTTCAGCAACGTCGGTGTCATTGTCCTCGTTGTAGCTTACACTATAGCTGGTGAGTACTCTCCCTTACCTCCTGCACCTTCAGCATTATCAATACCAATCGAGGGAATGGGGATAATGACTTATATTCAGTGCACTGGACTGGATGATCTTATAAGGGTTCCTCGTAGGGACTACGGAACCCTAAAAATGGTAAACATGAGTTTAGTAAACGCCTATATGTATTTATTTGTAATAACGCGGTATGTGATTACTTATAGAAGAGGTAGTGAGAAAACTAATTCTCAGCTAAGGGTAACATTATTACCTTCCTGTTCGAACTTTCCCCGATTATGTACCTATTTCCGTAAAAGATTCTCGCCACAAAGGTATTTCCAAGCTGGACATTCCTTAATTTATACAACCCAATTACCATTCCAGTCGTTTTATTATCCAACATGCCGGGATTGCATTTGGCAAACGACACTGCCCGTGAAAACACCTGGGTACCAAATTACGGTCCCAATTACTATAGTAAAATCAACATCCAATATTTTTTTACAAACATTGGCGTAAAAGCTAGTGGAATCGAACGCCTTGAAGGCAATTGTTCGAATATCCAAATCAAGCTAAGTCCAAAAATTCTAACATGCCTATCTTTCCATGTATATATTCTAGGAAAATTTTAATATAGCGTGTTAAGTCTATCTAAAATTTTATTTGTCTTCGAAAATTCTGCTTCACTTAGGAAATTAAATGTGGGTAATGAATGCAAAAAAATGTGTACCTCACCTTTTTAAAAGTCTTTAGTTACAAAAACTTGCAGATATTTCATCTGTAAATGCTGCGATTTTCAGAAATGTGTACCTTGGCAATATTATTTATCAAAGACATATAGGTCGTTGCTTAACTTACAGACGACTGCTTTCTCGAGTTTCTCCGGTCACACTGAACCAAGATGACTTATTATTAGAGGCGATCAATTGATGCCACGGTGATTTGATAAATTTCGTGATAATTAGTGATAAATCTTTTCTTCATCCATTTGTAACTAACACATAATTACCCCAAAGAACCATTTATTCAAGTCCCCAATCAAAGGGTGTCGATATCCCTACAATAATGGAATTAAGCTTGTCGCTGGGCGTCATTAGAGCAGCTGAATGGGCTTGAAAGCGCCAACTCACGCTCCGATGGACCCTTTACGAACCTCTGAAGGATATTTTCTTTGTGATTCTTCAACGGATAAGGGATCGCCACAAAGTATGTTAGCCTTGTAAACGATTAAATATTTAATATCGGTGCTTGATGGATTTGACAGGAAAGTAATATTGAAGATACGCGAAGATAAAATATTAACGATTATTAGGTATTCCATTTAGGGTCCATACAATATGATTGGACCCTAAAGGTTATAATCAAAATTATTCGGTCCAATATAAGTAATGTATTAACAAGCCATAACTTAATAAAAGTATATCAAATATTGTGTCACAAGGAATATCTAAATACTAAATTCACAGCACAAATTATTTCTTAATATAATCACAAATATTCAAATCATCCAGACGACACAAAATGTTTATCTGCTATGACCAATTTTAAAAGGATCTGCCAAAAGTTAGACCAAAGTGAGGTTCCCAGGAGCTTTTGATGAAAGGAGTGTCGAACTTCTTAAAGCCTCCACTGAAGTCCAATGAGGATGTGGGGCTACGGAAAAGGTTCAGGTTTCCAGTAGCAGAATAGTGCTTACGCTGTAAGAATGGGGTCGATGCCATGCCCAGAGACGCTCCGACTTTGTTCCTGCAAATAAATATATAACATTAAGTTTAAATAGTTATGTTAGCTGAAATCTGAATTCTATAAACGCTATAGAAATATAATTAAATGAACTCAGAAAGCACAGAATAATCATATGATAAATACCGCTACTAACAAATCTAAAGCCACCTGGCAAATAATCAATAAATATAAACTATGTTTGCCACAGGAACAAATCATGTTAATAAAAAAAGATAATTCATCGTTCACACGTTGTGAGGACATTGCAGAAGCGTTTAACAATTATTTTATTGACGAAGTTGAACACAATATCAAATCTGACAGCACACAGAACAATAACAATTTAAAATTTTCTACATCTCAGTCACTATTTATGCCACCAATTTCAGTAAATGACATAATAATAATAACTAAAAGCCTAAAAAACACTAATACTGTTGGTCACGATAACATCTCTACTAAAGTGATCAAATGTGTCATAGAAATTATAGCGCCACTGCTTGCACACATTTTCAATTTGTGTATTACTCATGGCGTCTATCCAGAAAGTCTAAAGAAAGTGCTTGTTAGACCACTTCATAAGAAAAATGACAAAACCGACTTAAAAAACTATAGACCTATTGCAAAAATATGCGTATTCTCAAAATTTTTGAAAAATTTATATATAAGTCTGTATATGGCTTTTTTGACAAGTATAAATTATTTTGTAAAGAACAAAAAGGCTTTCGAAAGAATACTTCCATAAACATGGCGATATTTGACTTATTATCGGATATAATGACATCTGTGGATAAACGGAACCCAGTATGTGCAATATTCACTGATATGACTAAGGCCTTTGACTTTGTAGACCATAAGATTTTATTAAGTAAATTGAATAGTTATGGTATAAGAGGTAATATCCTAAACCTTTTAGCCTCATACCTCAGTGGCAGATCTCAATGTACTATTATTTCTAGAATATGTTCTAAAAGTAAAATGGAAATTATATACTCCTCTAAAACGAGACAAATAAAGTATGGTGTGCCACAAGGTAGCGTGTTAGGGCCATTACTTTTCTTGATCTATATTAATGATCTACCATCAATAATACAACACAAAATGGTTCTGTTTGCTGATGATAGCACAGCTATAGTAAAATGCTCTAGTCCTAAGGAATATCAAAATAATATCAATAGCTCTCTCCGTGACATTATAAATTGGCTCAATAGTAATAACTTAATAATTAATTTAAATAAGACAAAAGTTATGCAATTTCATCAACGATGCGAAAATTCTGACATTTGCTTATGAAGGTTGTAAAATAGAGGAAGTTGACACAACAAAATTCTTGGGAATAATTATTGATAATCAACTGACTTGGAAGCCACACATAGAAGAGATATGTAAACGTTTAAGTAAAGCTGCATTTGCACTTTTTCAACTATCAAGAAAAATAAGTAAGGAGGCACTTTTAACAGCGTACCATGGTCTAGTGGCATCAGTTCTGAGATATGGTCTAATATTCTGGGGAATGTCGACCGATAGAGATCTTGTTTTCAAAATGCAAAAACGATGCATTAGATCAATGTGTGGCTTGCACGTAATGGACAGTTGTATACCTCACTTTAAAATTCTTAAAATTCTGACACTACCTGGATTGTATATTATGGAAACTGCACTGTTTGTTAAATGTAATGAACATCTATTCCAGAAATTATCTGCAGTCAGAAAGGGGCCTATACGTGCCCAATATATAAATCAATTGTCCCAATCCAAATGTCGAACTGCACTTATGAAGAAAAGTTTATTTGGTGCTGCACCACAAATTTATAATAAGATTCCTAATAGAATTAAGACAATGCCATTACTAACATTTAAGAATAGTCTGAAAAAAATATTGATTGAAAAATGTTATTATAAAGTTGACGAGTTTTTAAATGATAAGTTTATATAATATAATATTAGAATTTGACATTTTATATTTTTATGATAATGTACATCCCAATGCATGATTTATTAATTAACTTTATTCATATATTTGTACGCCATATGGCAAAACATAGCGCACTTTCTAATCAACTAAGAACTGTATTCACAAACCTATGTTCACAAATAAATACATTCTATTCTATTCTATTCTATTCTATAGAACTATAGATCTTGATTTATTAATTATTTGCTTTGATTATTTGCTTCTGTAATGAGTTATTAAAAAACGAAATTATTAAAAAACTAACTCATTTATCTTGATTACAAAAGAATAACATCAATACATCAGATTCTTAGTTTGTCTGCAATCAAACAATAATTTTAGTGATCTTCAAATACAACTTAGTATTTCTTGGAACTCAACGAAAGTCTTATCTCGGCGTCTTCGTTAGATACAACTGTAAGTGCAGTGTTTCCGGACAGAAACTTAACTTGTACATATAGTCCAAGCCACCTCCGACGGTTTGTTTGACAAAAAAACAAACAAACCTCCGACGGTGTTGAAGTTAGGCACCTGGGGGATATTGGGCAGGTTTTTGGTGACGAATGCGCGTGCGCTCACGTCGTGGTTGGGGTTGTGGAACACGTTCAGCTTGCCGGCACCAGTCAGCTTGTCTCCGAAGCCAGGGACCGACTCCTTCATCACTGTGAGTCCGTGGCCGTTGCTGGAATTGAGACAGCGCATGAAGACTGTGTGTGAAGATAATGAAAATGATAAAATAATAGATACCTAACGTAAGTTAAATATTGCACAAAACAAAAAAAAAAAAATGATCATTAAGTTTTACCAAGAACTACTGAATTTTCAGTCAAGTGTCTACTGTTTTATTGATAAGAGTAGCGGTATTTCATCATCTTCATAATTACTGGGAACACTACATTTCACAACAAACAAGAAATATCGGTACGGTGGTCTGTTTCGCAGCCGATGGATAGTTAAGGAAAAAAGAAGCAAGTTTCAGAGGGCTTTTTTGAAAATAAGAGAGTTCAGGCGGAAATTATACTCACACATTATTAAGCGCCAGTCCGAATCCCTTCGAAGCGGTTTTCATTTGATTATTGAAATCCATTGTGCCAACTGCACTTAGTACATTCTTGTCGTTGCCGGCCAGAGGCAGTTTACCAGCGAGGCCCGTGCTGCCGTCAGAATTGAAGGTAACACTGCCTTGAGCCTGACGACGAACGCGATGGGGGTGTTCAGGCTCCTCGACTTCAAAATCTCCATAAGGCAAGATGTACACAACATCACCGTCCCAATCGATGCTCCTGGCACTGATTGCTGCGAATACCATCGCTCCAATTAAAACTTTAGCGATCATTTAGCAAGCTGAAGTGGCAGTGGGCTGGCCATATCTCACGAAGAACCGACAACCGCTGGGGTAAACGTGTTCTTGAGTGGAGACCTCGACTCGGCAAGCGTAGTGTAGGACGTCCTCCGACCAGGTGGGATGACGATCTGCGAAAGACTGCAGGCAGATGCTGGATGCGGCAAGCTGAAGACAGGGCGCTATGGCGCTCATTAGAGGAGGCCTATGTCCAGCAGTGGACAAGCATAGGCTGATGATGATGATGATGATGATGATCATCATTTTGGTCTTATAACTTGGATTACTTGGGGTCTACCCGGCTAGTTGCTTCGATTTATGATATGCTGAGATGCTGCGCTTATATATCCCGCTTGGAGTATTTATCTTAAGAAAATCTCCGGAGATTGAGGAAAATGTAATATACCCTTATCAGTTGCGCGCGTGGCGTGAGGTTATCAGTTCATGTCAATGGACTCGGTACGATAGAATAAGAGCTAGCTGGCTAATTAACTCCTTGTGCTTAGTATACTCATCCAATGGGTGTACTCGTATATCAAAAAATATAATTGATTGATTATGTCTACTTATGGTAACTTTTTACACAGCGATTAGAATTTTATTAAAAGTCAACAAATTTTGGACTAGCAATTTATGACTTGAATATGTTCTTGCGATCACAAACTCTATCACAGAGTTGTGTTAGTATGTGACAATATATAAACACAGTGCTAATATAATTTAAATTATGCGTCGTTTTAGTATTGTTTTAAAAAATAATAAATTTATTTATTGCAAACGACCTCCAGCTCTTAAACTACTAAGATTTAATAACAGTGGGATGGAAGTAATGCCCCGCTATCGGGACCTCCTCTACGGACTGGGAGGTCGAGACTCCGGACGACCATAGGTTTTCCTACTACGAGGCTTGGCCTTTAACATTATTTATTTTTGGTGGAATCGAATATTACAGTGATATTCACTAGTATATCCTGCTCCTGATAGAAATAAACTGAATAAAATTTTCGTGAACATTGAAATTCTATTGAGAAAAAATTGTTTTATTATAATGTTTTTCCTTATTTATCTATGAGTTTACACTAGCGAAACACATGCTCCAATAAATGTTGTTGTCCTATTTTATACTGTCCAAAAAGACTACAACAACATAAATCGGTGTATTGTCAGTGCAAGCTATGAGCCTAGCAGTACTTAACATTAGAAATAAGAATAATTTCACCGAAGTGTTGATAGCGGGTTAAGCATGATACACTGGTTCCTAGTTTAAAGGTGCAAATATGAAGTAATTATAGGCCGAATTTGAAATCGTAAAAGCAACCGTAATAACAAAACACGTTCGACTACAAACGTTACAATTTACGTCGACGTTTACCGACGATATTCCATTAACGACCGCCGACGTCAATCAGCCAAACAGCATCACCGCCGAGTCAGCTGCCCTGGCCGTGCTCGGTGCTCTGAACATCAAAGAGAAATGATTCTATAAAATTAACTAGTGTTTTTTCACGACTGCACTATAACCAGCGAAAACAATATTGTCGTGTCGTTCGGAAAAAAATAAATAGACTCGCCTTGAACTTCGCTACGCATATTTTCAATAGCGGCCACAAGTTACCCAAGCCCTTGATTTAAGAGATTAACCTTACCTTCGACCCTTACCATTAATTTGACACCATATCAGGAAACATTATTGACAGGTGCAATGGGCTAAAGCCATACTAAGAAAACGTTTGTGTAATATTGAACCTTGGCTACGTTTACAACTATGTAGATATGGCAACGTCTGCCCCTCATTTTGATTGTAAATATGACTTTTACGATCTGCATCCCATAAAAAATCGCCGTCTGCAGAAGCCCTTACGATTCCGACGTAATTTATGACCGAGCGACGTCGTCGGTAAATTAAAAGAAATCTGTCTTTGTGGCTCATTTTCTTGATAAATTAATAATAAGCCGTTGTTTGGCATAAGATAAAAGTCGCTATAAAGAGCTCGGCTCCCGCGGGGTGCTAGGGAATTGCGAAATATGTGCGATTAAATGAGCTCGGCGCGACATGATGGATACTTGTACGACGGTGATAAAGTAATGTTATCTTTAAATTAGAAGACGGATTACAGCATCGTCTAGATCGTCTACATACATTACTGCAATGATGAAACAGGATTTGATACCCGCTGGATTCTCTAAGATTAAAATAAACTATCCAGATGAATTACGAAGGTGGACCATTAGCGGTAATAGTACATTGTTACACGAGTGGTGAAAGTGACTTATTCCGTCCCAAGACGGGGTTTGGCGCCCGAGCGTAGCGAGGGCGCTAATAGTTCGAGGGACAAAATAAGTCTTTCACCCGAGGCAAACACTGTGCTTTTCATTACGAATACAAGGAAAGTAAAAATAAAAACAGGAATTTGCTAAAGAAATAATACAAGGAAGTATGAACAATACTATACAACTCGAAAAAAATAATAAAGATCGGATTGCCGACAATTTTTTTTTCTTTGGCCAGCCAACTTCATTATTTAGCCATTATTTTTCATTTTCATCTTTAAATATTTTGCCCAAATCTATGTTATTTTAAAGAAATTGTTGAAACTAAATTATAATTAAGTCATTTAAAATATATATATTCTTGAAGTAATACTTAACTTTATGTTATTTCAATTTTACATCGTACTATAATTGAGTGACTGTAGAAAAAGTTTGAACATGGTTCCATAGAAATGTGAAAATGGAACTAGTTTTTTTTTTATAATTTGACAGCTGTCAGTTGAAAGCGAAACTCCCGGGCCGGAAAAGTATTACTTTCAACCCGCTTCTCAGGCAACTTCAGACCTACTTTCAGAGTATGAGTAATGAAAATAACATTGTTGATTCCGCTACTGGTAGAGCGCTATGATGCTCTAAACAATGTACATATTGAACCCATGCGCAGTGTCCTATTACATTTTATTGTATCAATTTTACCATTATATCTATTTTCTACTAACGACTATGCAGTTTCAGTCTTAAATGAAATGTGATTTGTAATGCTAAATTGGTTAAGGTTCCCAGGAAACTTAAATGTCCGATGTAAACAAAGTTAACAAAAGACTCGCCAGTACAGCAAACAGGGGACTTTCTTAGTGGCAAATGGGCGTAAACCCCCGCATTTACCAATTTTATTGAATATACAATTGACACAACTTTATTCTTATGCGGTCTCAAATTTTGCGAAATTTATTCGACCGTTTATTTCCAAAGAAGACAGTGTCCTTTCACATGCCCCAATTCCAGTAATAAATTACTTAGGTCTTTTATCTTATGACTCAGCACCGTTGGAAGCTCAAAGCACGACTGGTACCTGCGATAATGAAGGTAAGGCACGCCATAATTATTACAGAAATTTAAAGAAAAAAATAAATGATTATTCTGCGATTCCTGAACGTAATGAGCAAATATATAACGGTGGGAGTTTCAGTGGACTCTTTAGGTGAAAGTCACGTTTAGGATATTTTAATGTACCTACATATGTTAGTGGACTTGTGTTTTCATTACATTGCCTAACGTGATGTAGTTTGATTAAGATTTGATTTTCCTCTCTCTCTCTCTCTCTCTCTCTGAGTCTTTAGTGTATCGGGTAATTTTATAAATATGCATAGCTTATGATACCAAATCATTGCCTGGTTTTAAATTTGATTATTTTTACTTGTTTGATTACTCTGTCTTCTTCTACAGGTGCGTTCATGTTTCAAGCGATAGAGGGTGCTAGTGAGATGGAGCGAATGCACAATATGACGCGAGAGAGGGACAACACTGCTCAATATCTCTGGCAGAACGTCACCTTGGCGTTGAATCTGTTCAATGAAACAGCATTGAAGGACAGGTTGGTAGTTTTAAAATTATTTAGTACATGTAGATAGGTACTTAGTAGAGTAACAGAACACGACGAGGCAAATGTAGGAGCCAGGTGGAGTGAAGATGAAGACTGGTTGGGGAAGCTGAAGAGATGCTCAGTGGGTTACAGGAAGTCTATGTCCAGCTTAGAATGGTCATAACTGATGGTAAGTGACACAACGATCTTTGCTTCAGAATAAGCAGAGAGTTGAAGCAATACCAGAAGCGGGTGGTGGTGATGGTCCGCCAGGGCTGGGACGGCGCGCGGTACTCCCGCCAGTGGAGCTTCTCCTCCGCCTTCCTCTACTCGCTCACCGTCATCACTACCATAGGTGAGATTGGCTGCTTGTTCTACAATTTAATTGGCCAGTTTTGCATTACGACGATGAGACGAGTTATAAGGTGAGATATGTGGAAGTCCCGGGAGAACCATTTACTCGCGAAAGAACCACGGTATACCACCTACCGCTTTTGTAGGGACGTTCAAAGTCTGTCCTGAGCTGACATGTCTCTCATTAACATTGTATGGTCAGTTGTATTGTGCCGGATTTAAAGGTCAATTTCATATATAGGGTACGGGCACCTGTCCCCGAGAACAAATTGGGGCAAAGTGACAACGGTATTCTACGCTCTGTTGGGGATGCCTCTCTTCTTGCTCTACCTTACGAATGTTGGTAAGAGTTAAATTCACTTCCTCAAATGATTTTGGACTTTATAAAAGGAAATATGGAACTGAATTTGGTATAATTTTAGGTGAGCTGTTGGCACGATGGTTCAAATGTATTTATGCACTGGTCTGCTTGTGTAGAGGATGTCCTGGTTTTACAAGAAGACGAGTAGCCAGGCTGCGGCCTCAGGTGAGACAATTTAATTTTTATTTATGTTCAGTATTAATAATCTTACAAAATAGTAACATTATGTTCTGAAGTTATATTTACTTTCCAGTTTGAAATAAGCGACCCAGAGAGTATAGAGCGTCCGCAAGCATGGAGGTCCCGGTATTCAGACTCTGACGTCACGCCAGAGTACAGAATACCGCCAATGGAGAGATATCCACGCGGATATCAGAGGTGAGCTCTACTGTTCATGTAATAAACAACTTTGCAGGAAGGAGTAAAGTATAGTAAAGTGGGGTGGAGTATTCGTCTTTCAAGAATTTAAATCCAGATGGATTAGTGAGATGCTTGTTTGATATTAAACATTATAAGTTTACATTACAGATTATAGGTAAAAGAAGAACAGTATTGGTTCATTTAATTGGGAGAACAGGATATATTTTTTGCTAGAATAAAATATATGCATCCACGAGTCTTCCAACAGATTGCAACAATAACCATAATATTTGTCCGTGAAACCCAAAACGCTTTTCACCGTTTTAGTCCCCGGGTAGCGAGCGCCCCGAACGTCCGTAAAGAAGCTTCGCTTCAAAAGAACTTTATTTTCAATATCAATATGTTCGATATTTCACTGTCGCCGTTGCGTCATCGGCGCGAGCTGTGGTACATCAGATCACTGAACATTAGTTACATCCATTTCGAGTGTAAACACAAATACTTTATCAGGTACATCTTTGGTTTTACTGCGTTTTTTGTTTAAATCTGGGTGCGCTCTTTCATTGGTCGTGTCTTGGTAATTGCGCAAATTGTTATGGGAATTACCAAACTCCAATAAATCACCAGAAGAACGAATGTTTTCTTAACTGTCTGCTACGCTTGCACGAACTCTTTCCATAAAACCCAATACAACAAATCAGGTATTTTCCCTGATGCATAATCTTCAACCAAGATAGCTATCACTAGCTGAACGGTGAAGGAAAACATCGCCAGGAATACATGTCTTTCGAACGACGTTTATAGTTTACCATGACATGATATGATGGCGGCATTATGTCTTGGTCTCTAGGAGGGCGGAGTACGGGCGCAGCGTGTCCATGCCGCAGGGCAGGGAGCGGCGAGGCGAGCCGCAGCGAGGGGGGTGGCGGGACGAGCCGCAGGGGGGGGAGTGTTGGGGCCAGCTGCAGGGGGAGGAGTGGCGGGGCGAGTCACGGGGGGGGGGAGTGGCGGGGCGAGCCACGAGGGGGGGAGTGGCGGGGCGAGCCACGAGGGGGGGAGTGGCGGAGCGAGGCGCGTGGCCGCGGCTGCTCGGCGCCCGCCGCCTGCAGGGAGGACAGCGTGGAGACCGACTTCAGCTACATCACGTTCGACGCGCAGACCATCACCGTGCCTATCAGCGTCTGTGTGGCTATCATGGTTGGGTACGTTAAATAATATCGTCAGACTGAAGCTGTTTACGAACGGCGAGATTTAGCTCGCTAGCAGTCAGACCGATCTGTACAGTTATGAGTTAGGGTGACCCAACCCCTCCCCGACCCGACTAGTCGACTCTATTAAATCAATTCCACCGATCATGAGCCACATTGTGCTGTTCTTACAGCTTTCCCATCATCATCATAGGAACCCTATGTCGTGTATTGGTGTGTAGTACAAGTGTCGCTTAGTTTGGCATCATACAGTTGTCATGTTATATCCGTGTAGTTATGTTGTTATTTATGAATTTATATCCGTGTCTACCTTGTTATTTTCCAGTTATATAATGTTCGGCTCAATGATATTCGGTATGTGGGAGAAGTGGGACCAATTGGACGGCGCTTACTTTTGCTTCATATCGCTCAGCAGGTGCGTTCACTTCTTTTTCCAAATGATTCAATTGCAAAACATCAGAGTTTCAAAGGGTCAGATTTTCAAAAAGTTAATGGTAAGAAAAGGTCATTTTCAAAGGGCCAGACTTTCAAAAGGTTAGAGTTTCATTTAGTCATCTACATTCGGATACAATGAGGGCATCAAAGATTTTCTGCCGACCCAATTCCAATTTATGGCCCCATCGACTACCGATGATTTTGCCAACGTCAAGTTTATGGGACAAGTTAAAGTACAGATAAACTATTAAACGGTAGCGTCTCGGGCGGCCCCTCGCTAGAAGGGGCTGGCATTGACAGCTGACAGTTGTGACAGCTGACAGTTGTGACAGCTGACAGTTGTGACAGTGACAGTGACATAACCCCGGTGGCATGTCGGCAGCATCGGGTTCGGCGACTTCGTGCCGGGCGAGCGCGTGTACACGGCGCGCATCGAGACCTCCTTCATCGTCTGCTCCATGTACCTGATGCTGGGCATGGCGCTGGTCGCCATGTGCTTCAACCTCATGCAGGTACTCACCGCTCCTGCTTACACACTTGTCAACTTTAAAATGTTTTCGTGGTAAATTGTACAACGGCTGCAGTAAAATTTGCCATTTAAGGTGAAGGCGCCTGTCTAGCCCGCGAAATTCAAAATTTTCGAGTATTTTTATAGTTTATCCAAAATCTGAAAACATTTAAGACAACATGTTGTGGTTTGCGACAAACACAGTATGCAGTGCGTTTATTAATACATTTATTTTACTCTAAATATTATCACGGTGGATATGATACTAGTAAATCACTAAATATACAAAAATTGCCAGATTATCTGGATAGCTGTCGTTCTTGAAATGTTTTAGAGTAAGTTGGATATATTAATAAATGCACTGCACCCGGTCTTTGTCGCGAATTACAAAATGTGGCTTTTATTATTGTCAGATTTTGAAAAAATTCTAAAAAACCTCAAAAAATTTGAACTTCGCGGGCTAGATGGGCGCTTTAGCCTTAAATATTTTACGTAGATGCTATGAACAAGCAAGCGGTAAAGTCATCATAGAGTCGTCAAAAATTCACCTAAATTATATTATGATGAGACTACCACCGGAATGTCATTCCTATCGAGTTGGGATGGGCAAGTAACTCCGGAAACCAAACCATTTAATTTGACTCTTCGAACCATTATAATCAGAAGATACTCAGTTGAACCAAAAATCCAGACTTTTGTGAGGTATCATAAGAGCCAAAATGTGTGTTGGAAGTAGAATATATTTTATTCCAATTACGTTCTGTAGCGTCAAAAAAACACAGCAAAAAATATGTAACGACTCTCGCGCACATTATTTGTAAAGCTTTTGTATTGCCGAGAGTTTAATACCATCAGTAATAATAATTCGTTGTTAATCCCGGCCCACAGAGCCAGCAAAGTTTAAATACAAGAAATTATACTCAAATAATACCTCATTTTGAGTTTCAATTACTGCTACAGACGAGGTCTAGCGGCATCGCAGTGACCCGTGTAATGTAAAATGTAATCAATTTTCAGGACGTCTAGACATCTAATGGATTGTCTGCAATCAGGGAACGGTACTCAAGTTTGAATTCGATTTTTGAGGTCTTACCCTTGAAGGGAGCTTGAATTATTTTTTAAATCGTTTTGACGCATTGTCAGCGCGCCTTCGGTGTCTCGAACTTGCTGATAGACTTGGCTGCGTGTGTCTAGATAATCATACTAATATTATAAAGAGGAAAACTTTGTTTGTTTGATTGTAATGAATAGGCTCCGAAACTACTGAACCGATTTGAAAAATTCTTTCACTGTTGGGAAGCTACACTATCCCCAGGAGACAGGCTATAATATATTTTCAAAAAAATTAGGGATCCTTACTAAAACTCGAATAATGTAACCGCAACGTACCCGTGCGAAGCCGGGGCGGGCCGCTAGTGTAATAGAAAGTTGGTCAACAAATTGGCCGATTTGTTATGAAACAATAATTCCCACACGCGTCCACAAACATGTTGCAAAAAAATACGCTATGCTTTAAAAGTAAATCGTTTTTTTCCAGGAGCAAGTGATACATTACTTCGCGGGCTTGAAGCGCGCGCTGAAGCGGATCACCCGGTGCAAGAGGTGACGCAATGTACTGCACACAACATCTGTGTATTGTCGTGTATATAATGTAGTATACGAGTTTTGTGTAAAACTTTAATAAAGACTTTATTTGGTATGATTTATCCAGTCTATTGTGCGATATCCATTGAAGAGAGTTGCTTTGTGTGCCACATAGATTATTGGTATATGGTTTGGGACCTTACTATTGATGTGTTGGTCTGGCGAGAACGGTTTATTGTTTATTACCTATCTGTGTAAAATAATTAATGTTGGGTATACAACAAGGAAGATAAAAAGGCAGATTTCAGCGCTTAAGTAACCGGAAAAAATAATCCTCTATACTGGAGATTATAATAATTGCCTATAATCTTTTAAAATATGAATATTAATTATTTTTTCTTAAAACAGGCGAGCGAATTTGCTAGACTGTGGACTACTACTTAATATTAAGAATATTATAATACCTAGTTAGCCTTCTTAATGCCTCACTCCTGGGCACGGGTTTCGCCTCAATGCGAGGGGGATTTAGGTTATAATCCACTAAAACCAGTGCGGGTTGGCGGATTTCACATGCCTATCAAAAATCGGTTACATTTTCTAAGGCATCCAGGTCTGCTAATAATGTTTTCTTTCTGTGTAAGCAAGTGATACTAGGACGATTTAGGAGTCTATGATTAGGACATATATTTAAATGATTGGTTATGGGCTTACACACTTGCTATTATTATAGTCTACGTGAAATATTGTTAAATAATTCCTTATAATATTTTATATAGACACTAGCGATTGTTTGAAGGCATATACGCATAAAATGGTAGAGCTACTCGAGAACATAATTTATTTGGCTATAATAGTGATAGGTATAGGTCTAAAGAGTTTACCATATAATTATACCTAGCTAAGACTCGTCCCAAGTGGCTATAAACCAATTCCTTATCTAAATTGTCTGCAACAGAACAAAAGAGTGAGTTTTTCTTCAGAATTTCCCGCAGCATTTTACTCACAAAGGCTCGCTCCAAACACTAGTGTAAGACGTTCATTGCGGTTTCAGAGGCACTTACCAACATTAGGTGCTTAAAAATGCAGTATTCAGTCTAACAAGTCAGGAACTAGGATTCAGTGGGACACTAACCGTTTCAAAGTAGAGTTACACGGCATTTGGGAAACTTTTAGACACTTTTATGCTTGGTTTAAAAATTAAACTACCTACTAGACCCAGACGCAAAGTTATTAGGGTTCGAGTTCTAAATCTGTTCAAGAAAATAGTAGGTACTTCAGTATCTTCATGTTTGACTCGCCTTGCCGAAGGCGCTATCTTACCTCCAGATTTTTTATACAACAAGTTGACATACAAGCGTACGAATTGCCTGTCATTATGCAGGAACTGTGGCCTATAGATGCTTGCAATATCAAAAGCATTGCTTGCATGTTACCCACCTGAAAAGGAGTGGCCCAGGGGGGGGGGCACAGGAGGAAAGGTCGGGCTTCCGGCATAATAACTACTCTACGTCATCGATCTTCTGCGAGTGGATGGACAAATTGGCCCATCCAGCATCGATCATCAATAACTGAGGTAGTATTCTCATGGAGTACAAGACAAATTAAATTAATCCCGGACACAAATAACGACTGGTTACATTTTGGTAACAGAGTTACTTAGTAATACGAGGCATGCCTTTTAAGTTCTGTCGTTTCCATAATTCCCGGCAATTTTGAATTTGGAACTGTTCTATATTCGAATGTGTTTAAATTTCGAATCTCAAAACAGTTGAATGTATTAGGATTAATGTTATTGTTTAGTCACAGCGTCGATTAGAATCTGTCAGGTTACGTACGAAAATGAATCTTTCTAAGGAAAATGTTCGTGCAATAATTTTCTACAACTTTAGAAGAGGCCTGACACGGCTTCAGTGTTTTGAAGAGCTAATATCTGTGTTCAGGGATGAAGCCCCATGTCTGCGGACTGTCGAACGCTGGTATTTAGAATTCCAGCGTGGACATACTAGTGTTAGTGACAAATCTCGCGAAGGTCGCCCAAAATCTGCATTCACTGAAGATAACATCATTGGAGTGAGACAACTAATTCTCGAAGATCGTCATGTGACGTATCGAGAGATAGAGGCTCTATTAGGCATCTCAGGGACAACCATTCAGAAGAGCTTGCATGAAGCGCTTGGTGTAAGAAAGCTAGTTTGCCGTTGGATACCGCATCTGCTTTCCGACGATCACAAGGCGGCCCGCGTCAGATGGTGTAAGAAAACTCTGCAAAGGTTCAACCGAGGAGAGTCAAATCACGTCTACGACATCATCAGTGGTGACGAATCTTGGATCTATGCCTACGATCCTGATTCCAAACAACAATCTACAATCTGGGTCTTTCAAGACGAGCCAAAGCCGACTAAAGTTGTTCGTTCTCGAAGCACTTCAAAGAAGATGGTGGCCACGTTCGTTAGAAAAACCGGCCATGTTGCGACTATTGCACTTGATGATCGTAGAACGGTTAACGCAGAGTGGTATACCACAGTTTGTTTACCACAAGTCATCGCCGAACTTCGAAAATCTAACTCAAAGCGACGCATCATCCTGCACCACGACAATGCAAGTTCACACAGCGCTCGTCAAACGATTGAGTATTTGAAGCAGGAAAAAGTAGAAATTCTTGACCATCCTCCATACAGTCCTGACCTAAGCCCTAACGATTTTTTTACATTTCCTAAAATTAAGAAAAGTCTTCGTGGTCAAAGGTTCCAGTCCAGTGAAGAAGCAGTCGACGCTTTCAAGTCAGCCATTTTGAACACCCCCACTTGAGAGTGGAATAAATGTTATAATAACTGGTTTGAGCGAATGGAAAAGTGTATTAAGCTACGTGGTGAATACTTTGAAAAACAATAAAAAGTACTATAAGGTTCTAGTTGTGTTTTTTTCTTCAAACGACAAAACTTAAAAGGCATCCCTCGTACGATGACATCTCGGTCTCGGTCTTATTTTATTTGAACTTACTGTAGGCACTTCAAGCTCCTACATTCATGGTTACTTTACGTACGTCTTTGTCTGGCGTCAGGAAGGAAGGTTTAGGGCGTCAATTCTACCAGTTATATACACTGCGCAGCTACACAGTAGCAACTCGTAAACTTAGTAACTCAAAGTTGTACAGAGCAACGGTAATAGCGACGTAAGTGCATGCGTCGCGCCGAGCGGCCAGTGACGATATTAAGCAACACGGAACGCTCACTCAAGTGCGGAACCTTCAGCGCATATAGTGCAAAGTTTGTGAGCCTTTTGCACTGATGTGCACTTGCATTAGTTTAGTGATGGCTTTGAAACAAGCGGTTAGAACAAATGCTAAAATATCAGCGAGTTCAAAGTTGTTATAGTCATTATACAGGTTAGAATGACACGTCGACATAACTTGGACATGATTATATTACAGCTACCTATTAAAGGTAAAAGCGTTGTGAAGTGTAGTGTGAGGATAGAATGAATGTCTTTAGCCGTAGACTTACTAAGCGTGATTTTCCTTGGGGCACTGGCTCTCGAAGCAGCGAAATATGTCAAGCCAATTGATTACCTCAGCAATATGTCTATCGAAATTTTTTGTCTAGTTTTTGTGGACACAGGCGTGAAGGTCTCAACTTATAGGCAGCAAGGTAAAACACAACCGTCTTGAATACGAAGCGCTCGAGTGAGGCAGTCTGAATATTTCCAGACAACAGCCATAGGTACCAATTATCTTGTAAAATCGCTAACTGACTTTTTGGCGGGAAGCGGAAAACTGATGTTGTAATTTTTGTTTTCATTTCCAAAATTTATGCTTCTTTTAATTATAAATCTTTGATGTTGGTGGAATAAGTTATTATTATGTTAATACTAGCTGTCCCGGCAAACTTTGTTTCGCCAATCCTACTAATATTATAAATGTGAAAGTTTGTGAGTGTGGATGTATGTATGTTTGTTACTCCTTCACGCGAAAACTACTGAACGGATTTGAATGAAATTTGGAACACAGATACTTTATAACCGGGATTAACATATAGGATACTTTTTATCCCGATAATCCCGAAATTTTTGTTACGTTTAATACTACGCGGACGAAGTCCGTGGGCACAGCTAGTGAGGCTATAAATGTGCTGATCTAAAAAATGATTAATTTTAATATTTATTTTAAAATACAAATATAAAGATTATTTCTTGGCCATGTACTCAAATAAAACTATTATGCAGATTTTATCGCGTTTATTTCCTTTTTTTATTTTCTCGAAGTTTCGGTTGCTTTACAGCAGCCATGGTCACGGGGGACTGAGGTGTTAGACTTCCTGATGTCGAAGTTATTAACTGGGTACCCTCATATTTAGTTGTTGTTTGCGGTCCTATCCACGCAGAAATTGCTCACAGTGTCTGACAACTATTTGCTTGACATGATGTATATCGTCAGCCAGGTGTTGCTCATCTCTGATCCCTTGTGCTCTCTGAAACAAAGATTTACCCACGGTAGCTAACTGTGTTGGATGGTGGTGAGATTTACCGTTTAAGTACCTATCGGTATGTGTCTTTTTCCTATACACGGTGTGGCCTAAGTTGTTATAAGGATTTCGGATTACTAAAACATCTAAGAATGATAGAGTGTTGTTGGCCTCTAAATCCATTGTAAATTTTATTTTAGCCTGTATCGAGTTATGTTGTTATAGAAATACTCTTATTTTGTCTGATGGTAATATTATGAAAGTATCGTCTACGTACCGCTTGTAGAATCTTGCGGTCACATGTGAAGTGCGAAGGGCTGTCTCCTCGAAGTCTTCCATGAATATGTCTTAAGAATTCAGCATATTCCTCTGGCAAGTTGTTCTCCTCTAGCTTCTTTGATACTATTGAGATGCAGTCTGCTACAGGTAGACAGGTAAACAAAGACTGAACATCAAAACTGACCATGGTTTCATTGTTAGCATGATGTATATGTTTAATCTCACTTACAAAATGTTAAGAATCCTTTGTATGTGCTCTTGTGTGTCCTCTTAGTAGTGAGAGCACCTTCGCTACATGCTGGGCCAGACTGTATGTTGGTGTGTCAATCTGGCTTACAATGGGACGCAGCCGGTCCTCGGGCTTGTGTATTTTAGGTAACCATATCTTTGCCATGTATTTTGGCGCTTCGTTTGCACTCTTCATTGAAGCACCTTGTGGTAGACTACATTTTTCGTTTTATTTCGCCTGATAAGGCGCAAGAATAAATAACGCTGATGGTCTTCCGACCCATGAACATGCCACAATCAGTACTTGATAAATTTCTTCTTGTGCGTCGAAAATTATCAAGTTCTTGATCTCTGAGGTTTGCTCGACGATTCCTCATTGCCAACCGAGCCGTTTCACGGGCTGCCTCTCTTTGCTCTTGTGATTGAGAAGCACGAATTCGAGCCATACTACCGCGGCGCTCTTCACTTCCAATTTCTTGTTGTTCTTCAGTTCTTTCATTCGCAATGTTTCGAATCCTAGTTGCATTACGGCTTTGTCGCGAAAGATCAGATTGTCTTGGACGCGGCATCGTAATGCTAATTATAATATCCGCACTATAAATTAATTGAAATTCTAAATTGACAGATCAACTGTCAAATTCAAAATTTCAAATTTTCAAATATTCTACCACATTTAACTATAGACGACATTTTAGCTGTTGGTTCTCCTTTTTTATACCATTTGTAAATAATCAACGGCTAGACTTTTTTTTCATTCATATTTTTTTTGCTGTCATTGGCTGTCATTTGCATTAATAACACGTTTTCACGTTTTATGTCAAGTTCCACTGGGACGGGATAAAAAGTATCCTATAACCTTCTCCTGGTTCTAAGCTACCGCCCCACCAATTTTCAGCCAAATCCGTTCAGCCGTTCTCAAGTTATAAATGGTGTAACCAAGAACTTTATACATAACACTGGATGTTTTAGCACGAACAATGTTTTGAAGCCAAGAAATTTGACCTTGAATGACGTCACATATGTTTGTTGAGTGTTGTATCAGTGTTGCTAGATTATTAAAATAACAGCTACCGACAATCAGGAAAGTGAACGGTTGATCTATTTTTTTTTCTATATAAAAATAAATACTGAAGTCAAAAGAGGATTCTCAAATTGACGCATACGTAATATGTAAATAAAATCCATAAAAAAACAGACACGAAAACCATGGGCTTGCGAAATCTTGGCTCATCACACGTTAGTTTGGGTATTTTATTGTGTTTATCATGGCAATTTCAGATGAAGTGTGAGAGGGTCAGAACATATGTATGTATGAAAAAAACCTGTCTTCACTCCGTAGTTCTACGTGCACTCTCCAGTGGTATTCTAAGCTTCTTGGGTGTAACTAACACGACTTTTTTTATATATATAGATTCTACTAACACTGGCTAAATGCGAAAAGCAAGACAAAACGAAAATAAAAACAGCCGTTAACTTCAAGGCCCCACAGTACAAGGCGCTGCAAACTTTGGTGCTCAGTAGAAATAGCGCCCACAAATTAAAGAGGTTAGTTGTGAACTATGGGATTACGCTGCAGCACACCCATACGTTTTGGTCGGTTAAAAACTTCCGCCATTACGGAAATTGCTGGCTATTTATTTTATTGAAAGGCTATTGGAAAGTGTTAATTTATTTCTATGGCCAAAGGTACTTACTGCAGTTAGATTTACCTACCTAAAACCTAGTGAATCTTGTGAAAAATATTCAGAATTCCAGATTGTGAAAATTTGAAATTCGAACTTTTTCCAATCCCGCGTCGGCGCGGGCACGCGCGAATTAAGTAGCCGACGCCGTATTTTGAATTAAAAATACTTTATTAAATTGACAGGAGTACCGACAGGTATCATAGGTATCAAAGTAACAATGAAAATCACCTTATTCTAAGTATTCTAGTCTTTATATAATATTTTAAATGCTAACTATGCATTCCCAGGCAATGTCGCAATATTTATTGACGTCATTGGCTGGAAGTGCTGACGAAGCTCACTTGGGTAGGTTGTCTAACCTTAACTCATCCCTCCTCAAGTGAGAAATTATCCGAAGGTAATGAAGTGGGCTTCGGAGAATTTCGACTAAATCTATTCTTAAATTTATGTATAATTAAAACAGAACTTATTGCTACTACAATTGCATAGAGACAGACTGTCCAAACACTGATGCTGAGTGTTACCTCGTAATCTTGTATTACACTTTCACTGGTACTGAACTTAGCACTGTTTAGGACTTCTTCCACATCACTTAGATCCACGTTCGTCAGGTCGATCTGCTTGGCTCCCCTCTCGATGGTGTGGCGAAGCTCTGGAACTTGTATCACTGGTAGCTGCAGGCTGACAACTGCTTTATTGTCATTAGCTGTTGGGTTAATATACATTGCTCCCACTTGTGTTTCGCAATGCTGATTTGGTGTTAAAATGTAGGTTCCACAAATTATAAGCTTGTGTGTTTCTTCCCCGCACTGCTCGGTCACCATGATGTTGTCTTCGGTGTATATTAACCAATTGCTATCAGTAATCTTCTGGATTTTTAACCTTTCGATCTTGATATGGTTTTGTGTGCATTGACTGTAGTTGTTCTTCACCATCATAATTTGTTCGATGCAGGTCTCTGTTGGATACTGGACCATGTTCTCTTCCGAACATAGGAAAGCGTGGTCTTCTGTCTCCTCACAAGGGCTCGCTACAGGCTTGTATTTCAATCTATTCACCGCTAGGTATGGGTATTTCGGAATTATTATAAGAGTTTGATGGGAAACTAGGATGGGTATGGGAATAACCTTGTAGTAAATATATGTGTCTGCTTCTATAAGAGGAACTTCTAGTACAAAGATTAACCTACCTATATCTAAATAAGACTTAACTACTATGTTTTCCTCTAATTTAATCAGATTATCCATGCTTACGGGGTATATAGTTTTTGCATGTTTCTCGATTAATTTTAAAGTATTGAATAGCTCGGTATTATTAATAATAGACTGGTGTAATATGTGTAATTTACTAAATGCTATTGCTGTTTCTATCTCTTGTACGTTTTCGAGGATGGTGCGAAAGTTACTTAGAATCTGATATAGTTCATTCATTGTGTGTATTAATTCATTAAATTTTAATTCACTTTGAAGAAATTTCTCCATTTCCTTAGTTTTGGAACCCAATTTTTTTACATTAGTGTTAATTACATCCGAAGCATTAACTAAACTATCAAAAGCTTTTTGCATTGACGATACCTTACGCTCGACTAAATGCTTACGAATACCATGCATGTTTCAATAATGTCATTGTAATGTCTCATCCTAGATTGAAGAGACGATCATTCCAGGTAGCAATTTTAGATACCTATTATTTCCATTTATGTAGTAGGAAGGTAGTACGTACTCCTACTGTTCATGTCGTCACGGCTCTTATTTGTTTGGGAACGACATAAACTTATAGGTAAGTAGGTATCATTAAAAATGAGGAAATAGCCATGTACTCGTGTATAAATACGATATAAAACTTCTAACATCAAATAAATAACAAACAAGAAATTTAACTTTACCCGCAATAAGTATAAATCTCCGAGTGTCACCGCCAACGCCTGCAATGAGGAAAATCTTGTGCCCCCTTCGAAATGGTACATACATAATCCCCTACTAAACCCAAATGTAGGTAGGTAGTACATTCCCGGTGTGACATTGGGTAACGCAATCAATCGTCACGCAGCCGGCAGGGGAAGATGTCACGGAGTGGAAACTATTGTTAACGTAACGAGGAGAGCGCGGGTGACTCGCTGTTAAAGCTGTGCCTTCATTGAGGTTGGATTACGATAATTTGTCATGGCGTACCAAACCTGCATCATATTCATGAGTTACTAATCTAGGTACTAAGGTAAATTAATGTATCATGTTTATATGCCTTTGGAGGACGAGTTATCGCACTTTTAGGTACTAACACTGATTTTCAATTGGACAGCGCTAGTTAGAAAAGTTTCTAATTTTGTACCATCGTCTGTGGAATATTATAATGCAGCGGAATAATTTATTGATGGCATTCAAATTATCTCTATTTATAAGTCTACTTAATATTAAACAATGATAGTCTTAATTTAAAAATAATAAATTACAAATACTTACTTATCTACTGACGTCGTATTTCTGAAAATTAAATTACTATCACATAGTAACGATCACTAAAACTAAATAACTAAGTTTGTCTGTACAGATGTCAAAACTTTGTGTTTTAATGGAATTGATTCCAAACCACCATACAACATTGTTCCAACAATCCGCTCGTATGTGACCATGGCCACAGTGCCCCACACCTTCTGTCGCTAATGTATGCCAAGTGCCGCGGTTTGGGATCGCGCCTATAAATATCACAGTCAAAGGCTACGGAGATAATTCCTAGGTTCCAGTACAATAGGAAGTTTTATTGCAACGTGACCGTTTCACTAATATTGCCACATATCACGTCTTGGTTTACGGGTTACCAACATGGAAATACGGGTTTTACATTTTTACGGCAGGCTGTTAAATTTGTTAATTTGAACAGCCCCGGATCTTCATTTTTTTTTAGGCGGGGCAAAATACAATTGTGCCGCCCCCGCCCACATATATTTATTTTTACCTGTATCATCTTTATAATTTTAGCTATCAGATGTCCACTAATTAATTGACATTTGGACATAGGCCTTCCGGAAATAATGCATCCATCGGTATTCTTTCTGTGAAGTCTATTTATTTACAGATATATAGACATATGATATATTTTATACACAGCACAGGATTTGAAATAATAATAATATCGCCAGACGAACACACGCTTGTACTATGGGTACCGTACAATGGACTGGGGGCGATACTAGTGACACCTAGACCAGGGCAATTTACGAAACAACCGAAAAAACTCGAACCACTGCGCCAAGCGGTCGTCAAGGGCAATACAAATATTAGGAAAAGCATCCTACAAATCATGCGCATTGATCTGTTTTAAGAGATAGAAACCGTTAGCCATTTCTATATCACCAAATAAAAACAGAGTTTGGTCTTTAAAAACGTAGAGTTCCTGGCAGAATTCAACAGCGCTAAAATATCGCTCGTATTTTCGAGCCCGATCTGCTCCATACTTTTGCAGTTCATCAATTAAGGTGAAGGCGCCTGTCTAAGCCGCGAAATTCAAAATTTTCGAATATTTTTATAGTTTATCCTAATCTAAAACATTTAAGTTAACATTTTGTGATTTGCGACAAACACAGTATGCAGTGCGTTTATTAATACATTTATTTTACTCTAAATATTATCACGGTGGATATGATACTAGTTAATCACTAAATATACAAAAATTGCCAGATTATCTGGAGAGCTGTCGTGCTTGAAATGTTTTAGAGTTAGTTGGATATATTAATAAATGCACTGAACACGGTCTTTGTCGCGAATTACAAAATGTGACTTTTATTATTGTCAGATTTTGAAAAAATTCTACACAGCCTCAAAAAATTTGAACTTCGCGGGCTAGATGGGCGGTTTAGCCTTAACATTTTCGTAATATTAGTACCATTAAGAAAAGCAATATTCAAATTCAGCATGGTAGCACAATCAAACCTCTTTTTAATTTCTGATATGATTCGATCAAATAGGTACCATAATTATTTCTTTAGAAATTAGTTGAATAGGTTGAAGTGTTTGTAATTCGTCTTCAGACATCGCATCGAAATGTTTTTTTACGTTTCGGAAATCTTTTGTTTTGCAAAATAGATTCAACAGCACTTTTTTCAGGAACTTCCCAACCTCATTTATCCAATATTCCATTGGATTTTGTCTCATTTTTTGCAAAGTTTTGGGCAGTCAAAACAGAAAAACATTAAGTAATTGGTTTAATTTAGTTTTAATAATGACGAATTGATGGCGTAAGTAATGGCACGTAGGTATTGAATTAAAAAAATAAACAAAAATGCATAACATAGTTATGATAAAATACTTAGGCCTAGAAAGGCGATCGATGAGCTGTCATAGATTTATTGATGCGACACTAATACAATCAGTATTTTTCATTACTCATACTCGGAAATTAGGTCTGAAGTTGCCTGAGGAGCGGGTTGAAAGTAATACTTTTCCGCCCTAGGGAGAATCCCTTTCAACAGACAGCTATCAAATTATTTAAAAAAACTAGTTCCATTTTCACATTTCTATTGAACCATGTTCCAACTTTTTCTACAGTCACTACAGCGCGATGTAAAATTGAAATAACATAAAGTTAAGTATTAATTAAAAAATATATTTTTTAAATGACTTTATTATAATTTAGTTTCAACTAATTCTTTAAAATAACATCGATTTGGGCAAAATACTTAAAGATGAAAATGAAAAATAATGGCTGAATAATGAAGCTGGCCGGGCAATGGAAAAAAAAACAAAATAGGCGGTAATCCGATCTTCATTTATTTTTTCGATTTATAGAGTATTGTTCACTGATTTTTTGTTTGCTAATTCCTGTTTATATTTTTACTTTCCTTGAATTCGTAATAAAAAAGCACAGTTTTTAACTCGGGTGAAAGACTTATTTAGGCCCGAGACGGTACGTGAGGGCGCCAATAGGTCGAGGGTTACCTTCACCCCTAGGATAACAATGTACTATTACCTTCGGTTTATCGACAAGTACTAAATTTTAGTAAATATAAACATAAACAAACAACACACATGTTTAAAACAAAACACTGTGGTGGAGAAAGATCGACGAGGGAGTTTTCGAGTATAGCTCCATCCCTTTGGCGCGCACGGTAACCAGACGCGTGCTGCCGCGATCTGCGATTCCTGCGGGCGAGCGGGCGCGTATTTTGAATATGCCTACGCGCCTCGCGAATAATGTTCGTGCAGCGCGTCTCATGCCGCACTCTCGCCGCGCCCGGTCTCGTGGTCCGTGTGCTGTACCCCTGGGTATCGGTCGAGTTGATATGGCCACAGTAAACAAATACTGAAATTTCTGTAGGTACTAGTTTATTTATTCCTGTGGTCAAAGTTAGGTCAATGATGAGTTGTCCATTCGTCTGTAAAGTGTGAACTTGGCCGCCCCCTGATCTTGCCGCCCGGGGCATAGGCCCCGGCTTGCCCCCCCCTAGATCCGGGGCTGAATTTGAATTGTATATTCTGACATTTTTCCTCCTTCTTGACTCACTGACTGAGCTCGCTAAACACTCCACAATAGACCAACCGAAAGATAAGTTAAATAAGGACCTAGATGAGACGATTCAAAGCTGAATTTAGAATAATTTCATTTTTATAACGACTTTAAATACACTTCGCCAAGACAGCGATGTTTCAGACCCCGCCGAATTAGAAAAAAAACGAGTTTCGTTTATCCCGGTTTTGATTATTTTACTAATTACAGGTTCTATAAGTTCAAAAAAAAAAACGAGGTAACCCGTAATATATGGGGCAACTGGCAACTCTGCTATTAACACAAATCAATATAAATATCGCCAGACTGACACACCAACTATATGGTCCCAAACTAAGCAACGCTTGTACTATGGGTACTGTATAATGGACTGGGGGCGATCCCAGTGACACCCAGACCGGGGCAAATTACGAAAAGTGCATTTCCGAAATTTTCTACGGCGGGAATCGAACCCGCAACCACCATGTGCAGTGAGCCGAGCGGCCTACGCTCGAACCACTGCGCCAAGCGGTCGACAACAACTACTTATATCTGAATAATGTGTAATATAGGATAAATAAAATTGGAGTGTCTGTTTGTAATATCAAAATAATACCTTTTCACTAAGTACATACCAAAGTACATACGACACGTACAGAAAAACGCAATTAAAAAAAAAATGTCTGTATGTCTGCGTGTTTGTTCCGGGTAATCTCCGAAACGGCTGGACCGATTTTGACGGGACTTTCACTGGTAGATAGCTGATGTTATAAGGAGTAACTTAGGCTACTTTAATTTTAGAAAAACAACTAGGGTTCCACTTTAAAATATAAAAATACATGAAATCAAAGAGTATCTCCGAAACGGGTGACCGATTTTGACGGGACTGTCACTGGTAAATAGCTGATGTTATAAGCAGTAACTTAGGCTACTTTTATTTTAGAAAAACATAATTAAAAAAATGGGTCCTGTCTCGTGGGCTCAGACCGCGGGAGCGCCCTTTTTTGTTAAGTTAAATTCCACGCGGACGAAGTCGCGGGCTCAGCTAGTGTGTAATATAGGAAGAATTTATCTGCTCATACTAACAGTAGGTTAACACGGCACACAGTAACGTAAAATTGTTGCCATCATTGTTGCTGATAATCGGCTACCTTTATATCAGTGCCAAATGGGACAGGGTCAGCCAGATTGTCTGTCGCCTTCTGGAGGTATAGTATTCAATGACTATAGCCATTATTACCGACACAACATTACATACGTAAGTATTTACACGTACGTTTACATTAAAAGTATTACCATAAAGTGACTCCAGAGCTGGAGACATTTTAGGTACCTGCTGAAATAGCTTTTAGGAATAAAAATATTCTGTTTCTGACACCGTGTTGGTATATACGAGTTGGTATAGTATGTGTATATAATATAGTGCATAATATGACAGTCAACATAAATGCTGTTATGAAACAGACTCGTGTCCGCCTTTTTTTAATAACAATAGTATCCTAACATTTATTTTCATTTTATCCGTTTTAGTCGAATAATACTCGTAATAAACTAGGCTAGACATCGGCTTTGGGATTTCTTAACAATTGTAGTCACACAATGGAAGTCAAATGGTCCCATTTCAGTTTCAAATTTGTACCAATACTTAGGGTGACAACAAAGACGAGCCTTATAAAAGCTTTTTAAGGGATTATCCCTTTATTCCCAAATCAAGGGTGAACACTGCGAGGCTCGTTTGATCAAAGTTACTTAGAAACCGCTAAGCCCTGGCAGCCTGTATTATTTTGAGAGCGATGTCTTGGCTTTGATTTGCTTTTAGAACCGTCTACAATGTAGTCTACCTGTTAGATCTTCCTTATTAATATATTTCGGTCACAAAATATTAATTTATTTTATAAACTTATATTTCATAATCATATAAACGACGGCAAACATGTTTTCTTTGACCGCAACTACACATGTCTTGCTTTATGAAGATCTCGGATATTGTTAGATCATTGTAGCTCTACCATGTTATACGTTCGATATAGTAGTGAACGGCGCTCCACGGACGGGTCGGTCAGGTGTCACGCATAGCGAGTGTAACGTGGTAATCAAGAAATAGACAAAAACATCCTTATTTACTTTCAAGAGTTTATCTTCGAAAAACATTGGTAAGCAGTACACCTCCGCACATACGCTGCGTTAGCGAATCTCCCCCTACCCCTAAGGAGAGTCTCCCCCGTTCCTCGCAGTATATTTCATTCGGCAGTTGTATCGGAGGCAGGGCCGCTTCCTATTTGCTATCAAATTTATGCTTTCCGCTACTGACAAGACTGGTGGAGCTTTAAAAGCAGCGATCTAAATATAAGGGGACCATAAATGTATGCCCAATAGTGGGCCACTCCCACTCCTCGGCACGGGCCTCCCTTCCCTACGAGGAGGTTCAGGCTATAATCCACCACTCTGGCCCTCACTCTGTTTTTCACATTTATTCACAAAATCAAATGAAAAATCGTATTTTTTCGAAGAATTAAACTTGTATCTTTATACAAGACTGTGCCCGCGACTTCGTGCGCGTGGAATTTAATTGACAGTTTCATACAAATTTTCATCCCCTATTTTATCCCCTTGGGGGTAGAATTAATCGAAATCCTTTCTTAACGGATGCCTACGTCATAACATCTACCTGCATGCCAAATTTCAGCCCGATCCGTCCAGTGGGTTTGGGCTGTGCGTTGATAGATCACTATGTCAGTCAGTCAGTCAGTCACCTTTGAGTTATATATATGTAGATTTGTGGTTTGCTGAAGTTTTTATTTATTATTATCTTACAACTTGTAGAGAGTATCTATTCACAAACCTAGTGGCCTTAAATGAACACGATAGAAAAATATAGGCTAAACATTCCTTTGTCATATTTTATCGAGGAAGGAGTATTTCCCTGTTCTTAAATAATGGATTTTAATCCGCAGGGGCACTCTCCTTATTTGTGACATCTCAGAAGCTGAACCGAGACTGTTTCGGTGTTTGTTTTTAAATTCATTTTGTACCAGCATTCACCCACGGCCCCACGCATGGAGCTTTCCAGAATGACAAGTTGCCTTGTTATTCCAAAACATAGCCTTGTTTTTAATGTTTACGAATGGCTCTAAACGTTACTAATTGTTCTTAGCGTTTGATGTTACTTTAAAATAATGGTTGATTTTACAAATAATCCTTGAAAGCTGTACAATATTATGTTAATTTTAATTTATATTATTATTCCACTGCAGGGCATAAGGTTCTTACTTTTCTTATGCAAATATCGTTGTTAATTCAACAGAACAGTCATTATTTAAAATAATAAAAGTCTTTAGAAACATATTTCGAATATAACGTGGGTTTTAAGGGCTCAGAAGGAGGGAATGAACTCATTAGTACCGAAACGCTGTGCTATTTGATACCACGACACGTATTTTATTTAATTTCAGTTTTTACACGCATCAGAAATAAATGTGTTTTTTTTGGAGAATATTATTGTAGTTCTGACGCTATTTTGAAAATTTTTTTAATGTGTATTTTAAAAAGAATGACTCTCATATCAAAATAAACGATAATATTAATAGTATTATAGAGAACCATATCTATATATACAATCCTACTAATATTATAAATGTGAAAGTTTGTGAGTGTGGATGTATGTATGTATGTTTGTTACTCCTTCACGCAAAAACTACTGAACGGATTTGAATGAAATTTGGAACACAGATAGTTTATAACCGGGATTAACATATATGATACTTTTTATCCCGATAATCCCGAAATTTTTGTTACGTTAAATACTACGCGGACGAAGTCCGTGGGCACAGCTAGTTTAACCTAATGAGTGACCAAAGTAAATAATGTATTGTTAGGTACGATATTTAATGTGTTAACTGATAATAAATAAAAAAATATATATACCGGGGCGTATGAATGACTCGCCACGGGTTAAAAAACCATTAGTTTAACTACTCAATTCGTCGAAACTGATCTATATCTAGCCTTAAAAGAACAAAAAGTGAATAGGTACTTTGCAGTTGACCTTAAAAACCTCCGACTTCAAACCACATTACCATCGTCTGGAGATCTTAGATAGTCCACTAATCTCAACAGAATATCAGGGTTAGCTAACCACGCCATCAGCTCCCGAGGGAGCGTATGAAACAACATTTAGTTCAGGATTATCTTAAATGGAGGATTGTCATATTTTAGTAGAGTTTAGCGCCCTTTAGCTCGTAAAAGAAGAACAGAAGTAGGTAGTAAAAAAATCACGCATGCCACATTTATCCTGAAAAATTGTTTGTAAAACATGTGTGTACTTACTATACGAAGTGAGTTGTAATTTGTTCGTAATTAATAGTACCTTACACATTCTTAACAACAAGAAACAAATCTCTTACAAAAGCCAGCTTCAAAAAACCATTTTCCAGGTAAAACTCGAGTGTATATCCGCGACGTCGGCGTGAAAGCCTGCGCTTTTCAACAACCACCCCTTCTAGCGACAGCTAGCGGCTACCACGTTGCTTGGGGTTCGGTACAAAGACAATTTTATGTTGAGACCGCTAGTCGACGAGATATTTGACAGATTTTTTTACGGTGCGTTAAAGTAAGGTGGCGGTTATTAAGACCATAGACACCAGTGAAACACTAAATGCGATTACATAAGCACATTGTGCAGAACCGGCAGCGTGAAGAGTAAATAATGAAGTCCTACAATAAGGCGCCAGCTGTATTTCCATTGTAATAAAAAAGTCAATATTTCGCGCCGTCGGCGCTTCCAATTGCTTGGACAATTAGCATTAAATTAGATCCCTGAATTCGTATTAACAATTCAATCGCGAGGAAAACGAGAGGACGAGAATAATTAAACAAAAATAGCTCAAACAACTCTGGAGACCGTCGTGGAAACAAATTAAAATCCGCAAACGGGCCGGGGCGCGGGCGCTCTAACAAATAAAAGTTTTTATTACCTTTCAATTTCAGGGTTTTCTTTAAAATATGTGAGCCTTGTTTTCTTAAACCAATTTGTTGGAAGCACTTTTCATTTATGATTGTTGTTATGGATGCATTGATTGGGTTTCCCCCGCTTGGGGCAGTGGTTGACAAAGATAAACGGCTCAATTCAGCAACGGAGATACTGAAATACGCATGCAGGGATAACATTAACGTAACAAATAATATTAAAGTCATATATTAAACGTCATTATTGGTGGTTGGTGGAGAGGGTGGCGGGACCAGATACAATAAAAGAAACGATTATCTCCAGGCTAACAAACCAACTTTATAGTTCCAAAGTAAGCTACGCTTGTAATGTCGGCTGCACAATTCAAGAAAAATCCCAGCATACGCTGAGCTCTCTTTATGATGGACACCCGTGATAAGGAGAGCTCTGATTATGCTTGAAATGTTCCTTGAGAGGTTTGAGCGAGTGTACTACGGGTACTTAAATTTTCCTCTACGGGAATTCAACCTGCGATTGCTTAGTGCAGAGAACCAAGAAGCCAAGACGCCTAATCATCCAAGCGCTCGTCACAATTTCCGAGAATTTTCCACTAAACTTTTCACTTGAAAAGTGGTTGCTGGAAATGTAGGTCGATATAGCGTTTTTCACTCGTATCAGAGCTGAAGTGGAAGTGGCTAGAGCCCCGCAGTGATTATATGACCGCTTAGGGTGACTGTGGACTTTGAGCTACGAAGCCACGCGAGCACGTTAATCGAAAGCTGAAAGGTGAATTTCTCTTTGCTTTAAATTTATGGGAACCTTTTTCATTACAATATTCTAATTCAACATTTTTACTCCTTTCTTGAAAGTCTGTAAAACGATGAATTTGATTTAGAACTTTTGAACAGAGTGTTTCATAATTTTACTACTACTTACCTAACCTAAGGTAAAAACTATGGTCACAATTTAATTCGTGCGTTTTAAGCTCGGACCTATTGATTTCTTTTGTCTTGGTGGCACAGAATAAATAAGAAAGAAAAAAAATAGAAACACTATCTTCATAGATCAATGGCGCTCGTGCGCCGGCGACACTGATCGATGTTCCCGCCGCAATCTCCGGCTGATGGATCGCGCGAATCCGCTGCGTAGCGCTCCGCCGTAGCGGCGTAGCCAGCCATAACGCTACGCCGCTACGAGGGCCTATTCACGGGTTTATGGTCATGGGTAGAGATGAGGCGGCGCGGATGGAAATGCATCTGGATATAGATTATTATCTATATTATGGACAATACGTATAGTTCAATTACAGTGCTGAATAATTACAATAATTAGTTATGAAATAGTGCACAACAGTTTTAGATCATTCGAATCTCTGGAATTTAGTTTTAAAACCACGAGTGTACGGCACTTATCATAATAATATTAAAGTTTCATAAGATTTGGTCACAAAATTTATTACTATAATAAACGAATATTAATAATTATGCCCTTTAACGTCCCACTTATGGGCATGGGCTTCCCCTTACTACGAGGAGGATTGAGGCCGATTTGAATGTATATGCGAAATTAAAATCTCTTACTTGTTCTGACGTTTGTTCTTAGTAGATGTTGTATATCTGATAAAAATATTAACGCCTCTGGCGGGTTTTTTTTATTATACGCTAAAGTCGGCAAACATCATACAACTTGCCTGATATTAAGCAGTTACTGTAGACTATATATATTTGAAATATAAAAGGCATTGCTCACAAGATGCTGACACGAAGGGATTGAGTTCAAATAAAAATAAGCCGACTAAGCGACTGGATCTCTGATTAAAGAACTTTCTTAACATACCTGTGTCCTTGGATATGTATCTCGCTCAAAATAATCCGAGCACATCACTGATGGCCAGTATCGCTGACTGGGGGCTATTGCGGACACCGAGCCGGGCACTTGGGCTCGGTTTATTCATTTAGCTGAGCGGATGACTTCGTACGTTTTACGTTCACTACATCGTTTCAGCGAAGAAATTCCCAGATAAAACTTTGTAATACAGTTTATGTCTAAGATGCTAGGGCTTCGAGACGCAACGCTTTATTTCTTGAAAGTGTTTCTGATAAAATATCAGTAGGGTTTCTGTATTACAGATAGAAATGGCTCGCACACACATGATACATAATCCAACAATGCTCCTCGAAATGCCTTTTCATTTCGACGTCTGAAAGAAACTCATATTTAAAGTTTCTCAAATAGCCCGCCTGTATATCGACTCCGAATCCCACATGGAAGCGGGCGAGTCAATCCGACGCTGTGCATTTGACTTGCATTTGTTGACGTAAGCTGGGAATGCTTTAAGGGCGACTTACACTTTTCGGGTATCTTCTAAAAATAATATCCGGATATTTCCCATGCTTATTGATATGTCAAATAAGCCTAAAACGGTTAAGAATAGTCACGCAAATAGCTACCCTGCGTTCCTTCACTAGCATATTATGACTATCACCATGAGTTTTATCTACCCTATTATAGAATAGCTGAAGGAAAGTAGTATATTCTCAGATTCACAACAAACTCAAATCGTTTATTGTGTTAAAAAATACAAAATAAAAAATACAAAGGAAAGAACTGAAGTACGTGCCTAGCTCGTGAGTTAATTAAACGAATAAAAACTTTTTGGAAAAATTTGACTCATAAAGTCTTAACTGCTGGACGACCTTACCTACCTGCTTAAAGGGGGATTCGGGTTATAGTCCGGCCTATCCAGGACCACCCTGATTTATAGTAGACATTTCGCCAAAGCTTTGTTCAAGAAGGTAAGGTAAAGGTAGGAATTTAACTTTCCTTACCTGAGTTTTAAAATTCATTTAACAAATAGAAGATTCCAAATTTATATGCTACTACTAAGTAAAACAAAGTTTCGGTCTAATGTAACACATCTTTATCTGCCTCCCACTGTGCGGAGGTCCGAGATGCGACGGATCTCGGGCGCCTCTGCCTACGAATTGAATCCGATTATACGGACAAGACCGGCTCGCGGGCATATTGGAATTGTTTGATTTACAAATAGAGCTTCAGTTTCAAACAAGAAATAGATAATATTGTATTGTTGTGCGTATGTTATCTTCAACAAAGCACTGCACTACAATAAATCTCTGCCTACACCTTCGAGGAATAGGGACGTGACGGTTGTCCCGAGAATCACACAAAAAGGTGTTACGTAATATAAGTATCACCTGTATTACTTGAAGATATTAAATGAAACTCCAATTATGTTTATTTAAGTACTTTAATTGTTTCTACTTCACATAATTGAATTATGTTATTTGGCCACTGATACATTTTACAAGCGTTTTATAATTAACAACATTAAAGATCTTTTGAACGTTTTAAACATTATTAAATCTTTAGGCATTATAATTTGAGCATTATGTTGGCAACGAGACGTATATATTAAAATCTTTATTTAATGACCAACATTTATAATATTTTTATTATGACTAATGTAATTTTGTACAGTACTGCAAGGTCTATTTCAGTAGTTATAACTCTAAATTGAAAATTTAAAAACCCCCGATGCGATGACCTGTTCATCAAATGTATAATTTACCTAGTTCTTCCAAATAATGATGTTAGCGCGATTTGCGTAGCTCCCGTAGCTCAGTATCCATAGCTCATCTCGCAAATTCATCTGGTACAACTAGTTTCGATGCCAGATTATGAAAGCACCATGAAATCATTTGTTTTGGCTTCCTCATTTATAATCTAAGATGTACAATAATCAACAGAAAATCTGTGTAAAAGTATGAGACATTATTTTGTTATGACATTATAATAATTGACATTAGAATAGACAACGAATCTAAATATTGATGTCACGGAGGTTTTATTCCTAGTAAAATATTATCAATTATGATTCAATTTGATGTAATAACTCTGGTTGAGGTAGACGGGAGCAGCCTAGGGGAAGAGTTTTCAATAACGCTAAAAATATTTTAAATTAGATTAGTTTTTTTTATACTCTTTGTCAATGGCGGAGCAACGCCCTCTAGAATTATTATAGCGTAATATTCCATGACCATTAACAAACCAAACAAAATTTAACGCATGCGCGTATCCATCATTTGAAACGTGACTTATGGAACGTCTTTAGTTCATACACAAATCTCAATAAAATTGATAAAATATTCATTTTTTTCAGAATCAGGGAAACTTTTCAAATTTATAATATTGTAAAAAGCAAGTTCAGACCATTACGATCATTTAAAAATATAATAAATCTAAATCCGATCATCTCAAATTTCGACTGGATTCGAGCCGAGGGAATTGGTTTTGGCCGTGAAAGTGGCTTTTTTAACCTACAAAAGAGCTGATGATCTTCAAACGGCTGAACCGATTTTCATGAAACATAGCTAAGAACACTCTCGATCAGAATACCTATCTAACAAAAGAAACAAAATTGAAATCGGTTCATCAGCTTGGGCGCTACGTTGCCACAGACAGACACACAGATACACAGATACACAGATACACAGATACACAGATACACATGTTAAACTTATAACACCCCTCGTTTTTCGTCGGGGGTTAAAAATAAGAATTAATAACGTATTACCTTCATATTATCTGCACCGACAATTTAGTTTGGTAATGTCATTGGCACCAGCCATAAACACGAAGAACATCATATGTAATATGTCTATGAAACCAGATAATTTATTATGAATACGAGTATATCTTTTCTGTGTAAAAATTTCACCAACATGGTATTTCTGAACATAAATAAAAAGAGAGGGACAGGTTTATTTATCATCGTTCTTTCTCTGTCTTTGTATTTTCCTACAAAACTAACAGAACATTTAACTTTATACACGGTGTGAGACGCCCCTTACCCTGACGACTCATGCATGGTTTCAAATCTGGTACTCCTTGTAGTTCCAATTCCAGGTCCTGTTGACGCTGTTGTCATCGCGCTTTGGACTTATCGACAGTTTTATATCTTCCGCCTGTAATAAGGAATAGCGGCTATAGTAAAAATTATAATTTTTATAATCCCAAACTAAGTAACGCTTGTATAACCATTCAATAGTCTGGGTATGATGTCAGTAACATCCAGAGCAAAAAATTAAGAAAACAGCTTTTGCTTTTGCGTGACCGGAATCGAATTACTAACCATTCGTTGCAGTGGGCCGGGCGGCCCACACTCAAAAAGTAAAGAGCAACCAGTCATTAGTTTTTATATTGCACTCCAAATTAAATGCCGCTGCTCTACTAGTTTTATAACTCTACTGTTTTATAATCATAGTGCCTGATTCATATTGCCATCATAGGTCTCGCAGGGTATATCACGACATATAACAACGTGTATCTACGGTGAACACACCTACGAATGAAATTAAATAAAACTATTAGGATGTGGTTATAAAAACGTGCAATTCACTAGGGGTGGTACAATGGCAGTTTTTGCACTATCAGCTCTGGGGTACGCGGCGCGGCGGCAGGCGAAGTTCGGCCATTACAGCGACGCCTGCCGGCTAGACATTATCCAACACGGTTTTATAAACGCTCCCGAGTACAGCAACCCTGTTCACGAAAGTTTCGGGACAACAATGGTGAATTTCACACTGTTCATTTTTTATTATGCGTAAATAATGTAGACTTTTTTATACTTGACCCAAGTCCACAGCGCCAATAAGACACAAAAAATCAACATAAAAATAATGAAAGTTAAGAGATCGACCGAATTATGACTATTTGGCTGTTCGGCTTGGAGCATTCCATAACTTTCTACCGTATTAGGGAGTTTATGCAATTACTCTTAGGTCACCAGCAAAGCATATACCGTCAATAAGACTTGATCAAGTTGGTTGAAACAAAACCGTACCTATGACTTTCTAGTTATTAAAACTCCACTGTTTCAAGCGTTTCCTCGACTCATTGATACTCCACATTGCTTAGAGGTTATCTCAATTCCTCCAATACCCTGGCCACCCTGCCCACTTCACTAATGCCACAAGCTTCTTACCTACGCTTCTTTCTTAACGAATTTGAAATTTAAACTACCCACCGCCATTACTTAAGTGTTCTCCACCAAAAGGATTATTTTAAATTCACATTTTAGATAGATCAAGTTTAATATTTGAGGCATTTTAAGGCACTTAGTACCATTAAGCCCGTACCTAAATTAGTTAAATGATTGTCTAGCCTCGTTCAGGAATTATACATGATCTCATTCAGTTAATGATGCAACGAAGTGAATGTTGAAATTTCATATTTTGGGATTGGTTTGCTGTGTATTTGTTCTAAATTATTATGTTGCTTCAGTGAATGGTTGACATGATTTCTTTTTTCGGATTTTATTTTCCAAAAAAAATATTGATACTATACAAATATATATTTTTTACGGGTCTAGTCCCGCCATTCACCCCACAACTGTTACTGCTGTTAGCCAGAATTGACAGTGGTGGCCAATGATGACGCTGAGGATTTAAATTGTCTTGCATGACTAAAGTTTCGTAAATACGAAAGCCAATTACAAACACTGATATGTAGAACTTCATATCGCTATAAATTAGATAATCGATCTGGTACCAAGCATACTTTGGTCTATGAGAAGCTGTTAATCCTTACCGGCGACCTAGAGATGAGCTCCTCTGGCATGGTGTCCTGCAAGACCTGCGGCAGCAGCGGCTGCGGCCCCAGCGGCTCCAAGTTGAGCGGCTCGTACTCATCGGAGACGCCGCTGTCGGGGGAGTCCGGCACTTGCACCGCGTTCTCGTAGCCCTTGGGGCCGGCCCGGGACTTGTGCACGCAGTAGTCCCCCGTGAAAGGGTTTTGGTAGGCCACCACGGTCCTGTGGAGAAGAGCGGGGGTGTTAGATTGAACAATGTAGCTTCGTCTAGTGGCAATAAAGCTTCGTAGCCGAGAGGTCCTAAATTGTTTAGTTTACTTCAGGAAAGTTTAGTTTAACATAATTACGTAAGGGCAGTCTAGTAAGTTGCTGAATTTGCTTATAGTAAGTATCTACTTACCTTGTCAGTGAAATAAGGCCCATGTTAGCAACTGTATAAATAAATAAACTCCAGGTATAGTCAGTTAATTTCACAAAGACGCGTAGACTATTCCGAATTGTCCCGTATGCCAGTGACATCAGAGTCCCAGTACGCGTCATCGTGAGATGTACGAACTGTGGCTACGTAGCGTATAGTAAAGTGTTAAGTTGAGAATTATGTGTATTATTTGACCTTTTACCTCAATTCCTCGGTGGATTCGCCCTCTTTCTTATGTGAGAACACGACTTTTGTTGGTCTGAGTAGTATCGCAATCTATAAGCAGAAATTTTAAGATCAACATAAAACCATTATTAACGGTGGTTCTCGCGGGAACTCTTAACGTCATCGTATCTTATCGTGAAAGCATGCTTTCACTGTCATTCTTATTTACGAAATCTGTAGTGTGAGCGGGACCGCACACGCTTACATTAGCGTCAAGCTACGGTTAATATTGCGAGTTCGAGGCGCTGAATATGCAGGTGCATTATTTACTTTGATTTTGCGATTGTACGATTTTGGTTTGTAAAATTTACCTACTGAGATAAAATGAACAAGATAAATGAAATAACAAAAAAATCATGGTTCATTATCCATTTTTCGTTTAAAATCTAGATTTAATTTAGCCTGAGTTCTAATTAAGTTTCTTTATACTCACTTGATGTAGAAAAAAGTAAGTGACTTTGAAAACATTACCAATTAATTAAACTTGAAAAAAGTTAGTTCTTCTTGCTACGACATTCTGTAAGTACCTATACCTCTATCTATTATAATGTTTTGTATAAAGTACAAAATATTATGTGAGCTTAAGTTATGATGTTTGGTTTATAATAGTACTGTTGCTGAAAGAGATGGGTTAACATGTGGACAAAAAATATACCTATAATCTACAAGGAAATAATTTTTAATAAAAATTAACTATAATAATAAAGACGCAACACCGAAATCCAAATAAACAAATAAGTACTAAGCTAACCTTAATTATGTTTCTTGTTGTTTTTGTTTAACAAAACTACATATGAACGATACTTCCCCAGTATCTCATTGTTCGTTAATGTAAATCCAAACCTTCATTACCTAAATATGAATAATACGCATGTATATGTTTATTTTGTGGTCGTCTGGTGTTTTATGTGGCCTTTGATGAAAGTTATTAAATTTTTTCAATAAGTTGCGACCATGATAAAGAGAGCAATGGATTAAATTAGGCGTATTAAATTAATTCAAGCGTAGTTTTTATATAAAGAAAGGTAAATCTGTTGCTATAATAAACAGCTACAAAAGTAGGTATGTGGAAGGTGGCATACCTCTCCGTTCTGTCGCAGTCGGTACACGCGGTAGAAGCAATAGCCGCACATGAATATTGTTAAGCATAACTGAAATAATAATACATTATCATAACAACAGTAATTCCATATATTACAATATTAGAGTCATATCGATGTTAACAGAAAGTTTGAAAGTATCTACAGTCTCTACAGTTTATGGGAGCAACACGCGCGATCATAAGAATAAAAAAAACATACTACCGAATTGATAATCTCCTTCTTTTTTTGAAGTCGGGGCAAATTACATTAAATTTTGCAATAACATCGACAATTACGTACTTACTAATAAACGTCACAGCATAAAAATGACGTCACTACTCACCAATATAATTAAGAGCAGTATATCTATATAAATTATAATCATCTTCCACTCCACTTTGCTACACTGTGTGAATAATCACCTTTGCATTGTACTAAACTAAAAATAAACTATATTTTTAAACAAAACACGTTTGAACTGGCACTCGCTACGTTTCATATTTATTTTCGAAACCGTATCTTGCCATTGGGCTAATAGACAAGTTTTCTAAGACATGATTGGTTGGGAAAATTTTGGCTGTATCGCGATTGGTTGATATCCATGGGATCGTAGAAATGCCAATGGGAATTTTATATAAACAGGGGATGCTGCGTCCGCAGTGACTTTGTCAAAGATTAGTTAACATAGATTAAAATGTCAAATGCCTAAGATATTTTGCCTCAGAGAAAAATATGATTAAGATTGCGAAAATACAGAAAAAATACTGTTCTAGTCTTTTTTTCTCTAAGATCTAAGAATGAACTAATAATACAAATAATTAGAGTTCGATTATTTTACAAATAGCGGTACATAGTTAGCAAACACGTCATAAGGGATTAACATTATTAGTGTGAAAGAGTTGTTAAATTACTAATATTTGTCATTAGACTACATACCAAATTGTATACCTTTAGTACCCAATCTCGCAATTGTTTTTCTTTGAAGCCTTCAGGTCTGTTGGCGCCAGGGGTGTCGCGACGTCTGCCCCCACCGGCACCGACTACGTCACGACCTACTTACATTGCACAGTTCCGCGCCATCTAGTGCCAACCGAACGAAACTAAGGGAGTGCAATACACTTGAAACTTTATGATAATTTGAAGACAAAGTGATTTGACATCTAGAGAAAAGAATTGAAGAAAAGTCGATGGTTAAATTTTAAAGTGTGCTTTGGAAAGCGGATCACTTTGTTTGTCAAGAGTAGAATGTTATTCGTGGTGACAGTTAGGTACTACTCATTAGTTTCCGTTGTTTTTCCGGGAACGCTTCTGATAAATAGTCTAGAGTTATCTGAGAAAATATAATTTTTATAGGTATATTTTATATTGAAATAAAACTATTTTTACGGATTATATCGCGTTTATTTACTTTTTATGTTCCCCCCGTGGTCACGGGGGGACTGAGGTGTTAGACGTCCTGATGTCATAGTTAAAAACTGGGTACCCCCAAATTTAGTTGGTGTTTGAGGTCCGATCCACGCAGAAAGTAAATAATTTTATTTCAATGTGTAGTATTCGCGTAAATATAAGGAAACTCCTTCGCGTAAAAATATATTAAGTATTCACATCAGCTGATGCTTGTTCGCAACCCGCGATCACGAGCGTAGGTACGACTAGACTCATAATAATTGCATTTATACCTCATTTTGTCATAAAAAAACAAAAATTACATGAACAAATCCAAAAAATAATAATGGATTGATATGATTTGGCATAACTTTCCCTGGCTTCTATCAATAGTTATACACGCTCCGTCTTTTATTCTTGTCGTCTACGTACCTACACAACCTAGACTTTGCCGTAATTTATCATAATGCATCATCAAAACGTGTGTGTGAGTAAAAGTGCGTTTCTAACATAATAGTAAATGATTTCCAAAATATACCTTATTAAGTATGTATGTCAGCAAACATTTTGCAACAATCATTTTCAAACTTAAACAACAGCTACCTGAGTACTTCCTTATTTCCTTCAATTATTACCGAGATCAAAGAAACATTCAAGGCGGTTAACTAACTTAAACAAAACATCTGAATGTTCTTAAACGCGGAACAAACGCCAACCGGCGAACCTTCGGAACACAAACGGAACAAGTTTTAAGTTGTTACTCGCCCTTACCTCTGTTGAGGCAAACGGTTACAGTTTGTTTGCAGAGGGCACGGAATATAGATTTAGGCACATTTCGAGTGTTAGAACAAGTGTTATAAAAAGTTTTAAAGTCGATTTAAATTCTTCTTAAATGTACAACTAACTGGTTTTATCTGTTTTATTGCTTTTTACATCGAATTACTTCTTAAAATGTTCCTTTTCCAAATTCTTTTATGTTAGGTACTTTTGTGTCACTGGATATACTACATATGATTTGTTCATAGACAAACATTATAATAACATAATAATAAGCAATTTTAAAAATCGTGCCGTTTTTTTCAAAACTTAACTTTGTAATTCTAAAACTATCAGCTTTGGAGGAAACTTGATAAACAAAGGGTGTTACAGGGATACAGCAGTTGACATATTTCTTAAGTCTACAAAACCTTTAGTACTTCAACTGTCCCACAAAGCCGATAGTTTTAGATTTACAAAGTAAAGTTGCAAAAAAAATTGTATACCCTTTCTGTTTCACCTAGTATATAATATTTTTGTCTCCCGTCGACTTTTTCATTCTTACACAATTATTATCTCTCACTTAGCGTTTCATATCAAAGTATCTGTATACTTGTGTGATAAAAATCTGTATTTTTTACATACCTTCCACTATGTATTAGTGATGTAACGAATATTCGCATTCGCGAATATTCGCATATTTTTTGACATTCGCATTCGCATTCGCATTCGCAAGAATCTATGCGAATGTTTTGCGAATGTTTTTTAAAAATAAAAAGGAAATTATGGATAAATGGATATGGAATTTAATACAACTAATAAGAATTATATATTTTTTCAACAAACTTGCTCGAAGGGTAGCACTTATTGCACCGTTTTTAGGTTCATAAAGCAGATTATTACGCACTAGTGCTATTGTAACTACATTTTAAAAAATCTTAGTAGAGAGTTATTCTAAAAATAGTAAGCATTTTTATAAAATAAATAAACAATTTTTGTTAAAATATTATAAATAAATTTATTTATTAATATAATTTATATAAACATTCGATTTATTTTATATTTCAAATACTATAATCATTGTTAGGGGCCTTGCCAGACCCATAGATAAATATAACTAGCCAAATGCATGTCAGACTACGCATACTATAGGGTTTCGTAGACATCCCGCCACGATTCGATAATATGGAACCTTAAAAATAAAGTTATGTATTTTTATTGATATGAAACATCTCAACGGATTAATTTCTGCCAAATAAAAAAACTATTGGCTACCGTATGAATGAAATAGTAAGAAATTCTGTTACTAAATTTATTAAACTGGCACTCATAGACATCTTATCTTAATCTTAAGCAAAGTGACATAAACCTTTATTTTCTTTTTGGACTGATGAAAAGTTCTTATAAGGAGCTGTAATTCAAATAATTAAGTTGTGATTAGATGGTGCACAATCAGTAGCGCGTGGGTTTGAGACTCAGTCTTAACTTTAGTTTTTTTCAAAATTGATTATATTTATATTTAAAAGTAAAGAACTATTTCTTTCCTATAAATTATTTTAAAATACCTACTGAACAATACATAATGATACACCCGAGAGGGTGAGTAAACATTTTATCACTGCCGTTTCTTAAGTATGGGAGTTACAATAGAATAACTTTGCAATAATAGTCTCTGAATAAAATTATTGTGATGTCAGAGGGACGGGCAGATGGACAGACAGACGTGGCGAAACTATAAGGGTTCCAAGTTTGACTACGGAATCCTAGAAACTTACGGCGCGCCATCTTGTTTTATTTTTCATTCATCCTGAAATTCTCTAGGTCTTAAACAAATTCGAGAATTGTGATTTTTTTTTTCAATTAAGATTGTAATATACTTGAAGTGTGTTGTAAAATGTCGTATGAATGAGCATTGTTCATTACACCTTTAGCTCCATCACAGCCCTCGCGTTAGTCTCGGCCTGCAAACCAGCTTCAATGTAATTATTAACTTAGCTCACTTGTACATAATTACAATTATTTGATTTATGCATTAATACTAAGCTACCCTGAAATCAAAACGAATCTCTTCGTATTTACTTCAAGTGACTAACTTCGTTCTTTCAACCTGTGTATCTGTGTGTCTGTGTTTGGTATCGTAGCACCCAAGCGGATGATCCGATTTTAATTTTTTTTTTGTTAGAAACGTATTCTGATCGAGAGTGTTCTTAGCTATGTTTAATGAAAATCGGTTCAGCCGTTTGAAAATTATCAGCTCTTTTGTAGTTTAAAAAGTACAACTTTATTTTTTTGAGTTTTAAATTCTTCTCTTAAAATTTTGTATTTGAAAGTCAAAACATTCGCATTCGCATTCGCATTCGCGAATGTCAAAAATTCAACATTCGTTACATCACTACTATGTATATTGTATGCAGTATGTAGGTACTCATCTTATTTTCAAGTCGTCTTGCTATTGCCCAGTTTCAGGAATAACACGACTTATGAACTAAGAAAGAGTATTTCTCACTTGGTATTTTACGACAATTAACTCTACACGGAGAGTTACTCTACGTAACGAATCCGATAACGATTTTCCCCGAATTGTCTAACTATTGAGCTTAAACGCAAACATTATCCTTCCACTAACTATAGGAAATTTGTACCGGAGTTAGATTTTAATCTGTTTTATTGTCCCGGTTGAAACCAGTTAGTAGATACTGAACAAGTTTTAATTGATCCTCTGAATTAATGAACGCTTAATGGCTGTGTAATCTGTTTGATAGGTATTTACGCGTTTCCGATAAATAAAGTTGTTTGTTTTTATGCCAAATGACTTTTAAAGAGTCTTTTTAAACAGCTAGTTAACTATTTTAAGACATGACAAGTTTATATGCTATTTTTAAATCTATAACAGTTTGAACTAAATACAAGGATATGATTAGTTCTTCATTCATTACAATGTTTATCAACAAATGTCTCCTGTGACCTCTCCGGCTCCTCATCTACAGCAATCTCTTCAACAACAGAGGTTTAAATAACTAAGGAACGAAACTCTATAGTTTACCGACTAATAACTCCTCGAGGGCCGGTAACGCGATATTTATCCAGAAACCAATCCCTTTGATAAAAGCCCCATGAAACGCTAAAACGTAGTTATTTAGATTTATTGTGCGAAATGTGTATAATTCTGAGTGAAAGGCAAAAATAATAAATGAATATTTTTAAATGAGAACAAAATAAATTTTATTATCAAAAAAAACAAATTAAGAATTTAGGTATGAGCTACGCTAGTTTAGATATATGTATAATTATATTCTGTAGCCAGTAACTACATTTCTATACAAATAAATAAAATTGAACGGTCTGTTTGTAATATCAAAATAACACCTTTTCACTAAATGCATATGAAAGTACATACGACTCCTATAACAAAAACGAAATTTTAAAAAAATTGTTTGTCTGTCTGTCTGTCTGTGTGTTTTTTCCGGGTAATCTCCGAAACGTCTGGACAGATTTTGACGGGACTTTCATTGGCAGATAGCTGACGTATTAAGGAATAAGTTAGGCTACTTTCATTTTAGAAAAACAATTAGGGTTCCGCGTAAATAAATAAAAACACATGAAATCAAAGAGTATCTCCGAAACGGCTGGAGCGATTTTGACGGGACTTTCACTGGTAGATAGCTGTTGTTATAAGCAGTAACTTGGGCTACTTTTATTTTAGAAAAAAAAACGGGACTTGTCGCGCGGGCTTAGAACGCGGGAGCGGGCTTTTTTGTTAAGTTAAATTCCACGCGGACGAAATCGCAGGCTCAGCTAGTCTACAATAAAAACTTATGCACTTAAGCGAAAAAAATATCTAGTAAGTATAATAAATATAAAAGTTTTAAAATTGTATTTTTATCAGTCCTGCAGTCGAGTCCCGCTAACTTTGGCGACGATTTTCTAATGAATGTAGAGACGGTCAAGGAACATTCTTAATTTTGGTAAATGGGCCACTTCATTGGCGCCAGGCGAAATAATAATATAAATCTATTTAGAGGAGTGCCAGCTTAACTACTTCAGTATGTTACTATTTCAATTTATGTCGTTTATAGATAAACAAGTGGGCTAACACGTGTGCGACTTAGCTGGGCCCTAACCACGCTAGCTACTCAAATCGTAATAGAAAAGCAAACGCTTGCGATTACATTTCAAACGCTCCGCTTTTGACGTTTTGCTGACACCATACCATATCAATGTCAGTAGAAATCGTGAAGCTCGTGTGCTCGTGATTTTCGTGAAGGTTTTAGCGACTCGGTGTCTGTACACAGTTTTTGTGGATTTAACTAATATTTAATCCTTAAGATTACGGAACGCCAGAACCCCACGGCACCCGTCGAAGTAAAGTTGAATCCATAATTATGACTTCATTTTGGCAAGAATTTCACATAAGAATTCCCTTCCGAAGTATTTTGAGTAAGAAATTTCTGGACAAAGTTTCTTTAATAAGCGTACTTTTTGTGCGTAATTGGGGACAGGAAGGAAGCCGTTATAAGATCCCGTTTCTAGACGTTTTAAGAAGTTTACCTATAAATTTAGGAACAATTAAATATATCTAATTGAAAAATAAGTATTATTCAAAGTCATGCCCATGCAATGCCCATTAATAATCCTAACATTTTCCGGGATGGGACAAATAATGATGATACAAGATGAGTTAATGGTTTCTGCATGATGTTAGTACAAAGAAACAGTTTACACTTATGGGCAGCCTTTCAGTATTTTTTTTTTAACAAGTAAATTCTTAAACACTTTAATGTTACAGAATCAGAATACTTTTTATTTATATAATTATAAATCGTTAAAATGACAAGCTACGATGAAATATATAATTGTGGCGACCGCACATTCATGACGCCGAAAGAAACGGACAGATGGCGCTAAATGCAGCGCCTCAATACAATGTACGGATTCATCATAGAAAAACTGAATCACGATATTAAGACTCGCAAGTCGTGACTATATATACAAGACCCTGAGAATAAACAGTGGGGCATAGCAGCCACCCCGCCAGGCATAACACCCGCCTGGCTGGAAGATCTTCCCTTTCCGCTAAATAGTCATACCTTTTAAAATGATGTTTTACAGTTTAGGGGTGGGTAATAAAATATTCCCATACCTGCTTTGTTTTAAACCATAAATCGTTGTGAAATAATTATGAAATCCCAGCCGTATGCCAGATGAGGGCAGTTCCGCATCGCGGAGCAGGGCTCACCTGAAAAGGGTGTAAATAGGTAAAGGGGGGCGGACACCAGACACGTCCCAAGGGTGGTGCCACCAAATGTAATGGATTTTTCGGGATAGGTTAATGTTTGAACCAAACCATTTGAAATTTCATGTCTAAGATTGAAATTTTATGGAGAAAGGTAACTAATAGTCGAATTATCGCGTTATTTATCTTCTAATTGGCCAATCACACGGTTTATCCTAAACCGATAATTTTCATACATTTTACTGTATCTGAGTTAAATTCGGCCATTATCTGACAAAAATGTCTGCTTATCCTCTCAAATATCAAATATCAAGCTCCGGATGATATATTTTATCCACTAGTTGGAATGTCTCGGGACGAATTGTGTTCACATTATAAAAAACCTAGCACCGGCCAAGATACGCCAGTTCGTAGTCTCCGGTAGGAATCAAACCCAACCAAAACTCTCTCGTAGTAGTGACATTAGAACTTTCCTAATTATCTCTTTTCTTTTCCGTTTCTAAGAGTATTGTTGTCTACATCAACGAGTCATTCTCTCTCAGTTCATGTTATGTGGTAACCCTACAACGCCACACCTTTTCGTATTCCGACAAGGGTTCCGCGAGCGGGAAGGGCATGCATCAAGTATGTAATCGGAGATGTGCGTTAAATTAAATATCATGTGGTTGTTCTTTTGTTTTGGCTTGTTCACGCGGTGCCGCGCGGCGGTAATGAGAAGGAAAAGGACAGACTATTTTCAGCGGTCGACTGTCAGTTGTAAAAGCTGTCTGAGGAAATGCTGCTCCGTTAACTCCCATGGGTCTTCTGCTGTACTATAACAAGACATGGCTTATTTTGACAGGATTTTTTTATATTCGGATTTACTGTTACATAGTTGAAAATTATGTATTATACTGTTATTTCGTTTTTACTAAGATACACCAATTTTTTTTGAATGATGAATGATGAAAAATATAAATTAAATCACACAATGTCATATAATTAGACCAGTAGGTCGAACTTATCTTCATTTATTTATGCTTCCATCACTGGCCCATTTTAAATATGTCTCATCACTCAATGTTGAAACCAACCATAAACTTATCCCGTAAACTCGTTTAACAGTTCCCGAAAACAAATTGTGCAAAAAAAAACTCGTGTCGTTGTGAAATGGGCGCACTCTGTCTGACCCGGGGCGGCGCGGCGGCGCGGCGTACGGATGGCTCCGCAACACGCCGTACATTATTAGGGAACCGACAAATTGAACGGCGCTGTCACGTTTTACAGAAGGGGAAATTTATAGGTGCTGTGTTACTAAATGGGAGAAGTGATAGAATTAGTTGGGTAACCTGTAAAATGGTTTGGGTCTGCCCCTAATAAGTGACTGTGATTGTTTCACAACAACCTACTTACCGACACTTTTTAATATTTTTTCTTTTTTTCTCCACTTTTGTGGCTGATATTTTTTACCTGTCTCCCAGACACTTTAGGCAAATTGTGGCTTGACTTTTTCAAACTCTAGTCTCAAAAGGAAGATTTTGCAGAAGCATGTAAAACATTCTATTTTTTTACTTCATATTATACGAGTAGGTGTCAGTTCATGTGTAAAAATAATTTTTCTGGAATTTATAGTACCCCTTATTTTCACATTCCCCGCCAGTTTCTCATAGCATCCAAGTGTCCAATAATTGAAGTGAACAGGTAGCTGAATAGGTATGATAATTAATGAATTATCTGAAACCTTTGACTATGTGCTACACAGTGCTATTTACTCGCCGCGGTTAAACATAATTACTGTGAACCGCAAACGATCGCCGCGATATGTGTCTGCGAGGATGATAGAAATGTGGAATAGCACTGAACTTTTATGTATGCTGGGTGTAGCAGGAAATGTTTCATAAGCAGTTAGCTACATCATTCATCATAAAGCTTCGGCATTTAATACTTTCCTGGAAGTTAATCCAGCTTAAGATCTGTTTGTGGATGAAAAGCAAACATTTTGTCAGTAGGTACGACTAGGTTTTCAAGAAGTATATCTACCTAATAGACGTTTTAGGTGATCCGTAGTCTAATGAGACCATCCAGTCCGTCCGTCAGTCCATCCGCCCTAGTGTCATAACTGCTTTTATTTAATTAGGTAGGTAGTGTAATTGTGTTGTTAACGTTCTACTTAAGTATAGTATTAATAATAATGTTGGTTGTATCCTGAAGCTGTTGGCCCCGGTCCGAATGGTTGACAATAGCGGTGCAATCAACGCGCGGCGACCGCGGCACTGCGTAGCGCCTAGTTTGCACATTTTGTAAACGCACTCAGCGCGGTATTGAATAGCGATGTTTGTGCAATAATATCAGTCGACTTTTTATTAAAAAAAGAATAGAGGTTAATTATGACTGGTCAAGGAAATTAAGTACCCGCGATCTTATTTAAGACTCCACAGACAGTTTGCTTAGCGTTCCGATTAGGACGGTACACATGCTGTACCTCTTTGGTTCGTAGTTGCCCACATGTGTGTGTCTAGCTCGTGAAATTGACACTTGATCTGCATGTTTAAAATTGTACGAGTAACTGCATAAGTAAATACCTACCACGACAAAATGGGAAGTAGAAATGGATACTATAAAAAAGAAATTGTTAATGAGATACATATTCCGCAGATGTATTAAATCAATGGCAGAACATAATAAGCCGGTTAATCATAATAAAATATCGGCGATGGTGCCGCAGCGGTGTTATGGCGAGCGGAAATAAGGAAAATATGCCGCACGGAATGGCTCCGTCATGAGATATACCGGGAGATGTTATCAGATAATTTGCTATTTTGGAAAAACCGCACTTTTACTTCGAGGAATTCATAGAGTTGTATATTCAAATGATTTGTCCTATTTGTGAGCATATAATCTTGGTTATGTGACGGGAATATTTTAAGCGCCATTTTCATCGATATTGGACGTCAAAACAGAAATTACTGGAAGCATTAAACTTCAAGAGCCTCAAAGCTTTCAAACATTTAAACCCCAATTGGTTTAAGCAAACCGTTCTGAAAAATCTTTGGCCAAATCCACGTAGGTAGTAGCTTTCATGGTTTTCGAACTGGATTAGGCTTAGCTGCTTCAAACCCGATCGTTCATAAATCATTTTCGTTTATAAAAGTACCAGAAAATGAAATATAAACCCTAAATTCATGCTCTGAGATAATTAGTAGTAGGCATTACTACACTAGTAGGTATGCTCCGGTGCCATGGACGCTAAAAAGTTAGATTTTATCTTGTAGGTATGATTGACAATTGAAATAAAACTGTTTTTACGGATTATATCGCGTTTATTTTTACTTTTTATGTTCCCTACGTTTCGGTTGCTTTACAGCAACCGTGGTCACGGGGGGACTGAGGTGTTAGACGTCCTGATATCATAGTTAAAAACTGGGTACCCTCAAAATTTAGTTGGTATTTGCGGTCCGATCCACGCAGAAAGTGCTCACTGTGTCTCGAGGTCTTGCAATGGTACACTTGGTTTTGGATTTAATTATATTAATTACTGGATCCCAAGTTGGTGGTAGCACCCAGCCATCTTCCCTATTGAAATTAGGATGTTTTTTTAATTTCAATGGCCTCACGTATCATCCTTGGTCGGAATCGGTGTTCTTTTGCGAGGATCTGTGGTTTATCAAATCTGATATAATGGCGGGTGCGGTCCTGTACATGTTCACAGATTGCAGACTTCGTGGAGCGCCCTTCGCGAGCGGACTTCGTGGACTTGGTGGACTTTTTTAACTATGACATCAGGACGTCTAACACCTCAGTCCCCCCGTGACCACGGGAACATAAAAAGTAAAAATAAACGCGATATAATCCGTAAAAATAGTTTTATTTCAATGTGTAGTATTCGCGTAAATGTAAGAAATCAATATATGATTGACAAATTAAATAATTGCAAAAAATCTATGAGATATTAATCTGCACTCTCCTATCCCGAACATTCAGCCAACTTGACTATCCCAGCGCATTAAAGCTCATTTTAATTTATTCCGTATTCCGAGATTTATGTCCAGATTCCGGGAGAAGTGGCATTTTTTGTTTAATTCATTTTTGAATCCGACACAATAGTGTGAATTTAAAATGGCTTCGCTATTTGTGAAGTATGGGCTCGCTTGTATGCGGTTGTCGGAGCGAGAGGTGGTTACTGGTAATTTATTACATTGTAAGGAAACGCTGAATTTCTATTAATTACTGAAAATTTCGTACAAATATTAAAATTACACACTACACACGTATGCTTGAGAAAATATAATAATAATAATAAATATCGCCAGACTTGCCATACCAACTGTATGGCCCCAAACTAAGCAATATTTGTAGTATGGGTACCGTACAATGGAGTGGGGCCGATTACAGTGACACCTAGTGCTGGGCAAATTACGAAAAGGCCATTTCTGAAATTTGCCCCGGCGGCGGGAATCGATCCCGCAACCACCATGTGCAGTGAGCCGAGCAGCCTACGCTCGGACCACTGCGCCAAACGGTCGTCAAAAGGGACGAAAAAGCGACATTGTTGGACATTAACATAACATTTTTTTTCCTATTAAAATACGACATGACCAAACCATTCACCACCTCAACATACCGTGTAGGCATAGAAAATAAATAAAACTATAAATATCCCTTAAATTGTTTAAGGGTCGATTTTTCAGTCCTCAGATAAAGTTTATTCTTGAAAAAAATACTCGTTTCTACATTTTTTTTAAACCCATCATATGCCAAATTTATTTGGAGAATAAACTTACTCTGTGAATTGATAACTCGGCCTTTAGAATAATAAACGAATTAACGAACAGTGTATCAGTTTCATCTTCAATTATGTTTACAAAGTCCTTCGCGGAGATTAGTTTAGGAACTTTCGATTAAAATCTTTTAACTAAAAGCTCGAGATCGTTTACGTAAACAAGGGTTAAGCTCTTTTGTAAGATCTAGTAGTTATAACTCGATACAGAATGCTAATGGGGAGAGTTAAAATCATGCCGGGCGGAAACTTGGTACCTACATAATAATAAAAAACACCATCATATTTGGTTCCAACATAATAGGCAAACCTAGGCAAATAGTGAAGAGGGCTTAGACTATATGTACCGCTTTCGCTAGCCCTGGCCGGTTTAGCGAAAGTCACCCGCCATTCGAAAGACGTGCAGGTCTCCTTTACCGGTGCGCTGTTCAGTCAAAAATAAAAACTGACCCGACTTCAAAAAAAACCTAGATACACTAAAAAGCTAGAAATAAGTAGATACCACATAATTCCTTTAATTTGGAATCGGTGCCACTATCTTTACACTAGGACTTCTTAGGTACCTACCTACCCCTACTTACTTGAATAGGCATCGCCTCCTACACAGGCAGTTTACTGAGACTATTTTAGTGACCGCAAACACCATTGAAAATTCACAGGAAAGCAGTTTACACTATTCCGTTTACTTGAATGACGTATATTTCCAGTTATTTTGGTTTATATTCCAAACTACTGAACCGATTTGGATGAAAATCTAGAAGAAAAACCTTTCAAATAAAAAAATAAATTGTGAGGAGTTGTGAGGTAACAAAAATAAAAGTAAAATAAAAAGCATACAGACGCATTGATAACTTCCTCCTTTTTGAAGTCTGTTGAAAAGAAAAGCTCTCTTCTTCAAACACGATCATTTTAATAAATAAGCTATCCCTGTTTTTACAAAATGTTTTACCTGTAAACAAATCCGTGTTTATTTTTATCTGAAACGGCGTGGCGAGCATATTCTTAAGATCTCCACATTTCTCGCGGAGCGGCTCCTGGCCGTTGTACAAAGGCTTTTATTTATCTCCCGGCACTGAAGTAAATCATTGAGATAACACCGGGCTAGTAACGGAGATACGTATTTGTTTTGTGTAGGCACCTAACTTGCTGTGTTTGCAAAGCGCGAAAAATAAGCTTTTTTGGTCTGAACAGAACAAAAAAAAATATGTGCGAGGTCCTATAGGATAATGAGGCACCACGCAGAAAAAAATCTCGAAGTAAGCAAACATATTTAATCCCATAAATTGTCGACATAACAAAAAAAGAAAATGACGATTGAAACTGTAATAAATCTTTTACTTTATTTCGGGCTACAGAGGCCTTAAAAGTTATATTTTTAACTATGCAGGTAATAAGGTGTAAATTGAATAAAACAAACATTTTTGAATTCAATGCCAGCAGAATTTGGCTAAAACCATATCGACAGAAGATTGATTATCATCCGGCAAAACTCTTTTATCCGCCCGATACTAAAATATTCAGAAAGCTCAAAAATCCCTATCATTAAAATCCACTTATAATTCCCGATCTCTTTCAGCTCCGACGACGCCCATGGGCACAGAATGGCAATCAATGCGGCATTCGAGGCGCTACTGACCGAGCCTTTATTACGATTCTCGAAAAGAACATTTCAAAGGGTCAACATTTTCAATTGCAAAATTGTCGACCTTCGGCCAACTTTCCAGTTCGCCGAAACGTTTTGGGTGGAGCAAGGCAAAGAACTGAGCGTTAGTTGAATTATAATAACAAAGGACCCGAGGGCAGGAATCTTATACCTACCTATGTATTATTGATATCTTCTTCTACGTTCTTGGCAGAGTGGCCATAGTCATTATTGTTATATAAATTACTGTTTGATTATTTAACGGGTGAAACTAGACTTTAGTAGACATTCATTAAGTTTGGAAATTATAGCGCCTACTTAAATTGAAATGGCAATCAATAGCAGATTCGTTATACCTGCTTCTACATTTCATTTTGCGTAGGTAAACCTTTACCAACAATAAGTAGCAAAATCATTGTCAAAACAAAACTATATTTTCTGCGCCCTGTGTGAGCTTTATAACTGTTGTATTAAAAGTTAAATAGGTATCTGTGTTTGCACATAATTTATAATTTTCACTGTACTTGCACCGATTCCGAACAAATAATGCCCGGACGCGGCTCACTGAAACATGAAACGGATATTTTGTGTCGAGCGACTCTGTGGGGAGCGCTGACGCTAAAACATCGACGCTAACTCACATCGTTCCCCCTAAATGCCGTTATCAGGCTATTGAGGTTTTCAAGACTTCAGTTTGTTTTAGAAGAGGCGTCGCTTTGTGATCGATTTGAATAAGAAACTGCGTGATTTTATTGCTACATTCATCTTTGATTCTATTTACTTTTATATTTTACGTAAGTAAATATTTCACCTAATTAATGTAGGTATGTTCGTACTATATCTCTTACATAATATTTTAAAATCACAACCGAAATTCAGCCAGTTTGTTTAGATCGTCGTCTTGTCACCTCCATCCAGACAAAAATATTGAATTGTGAATAAACTCCTAACATACCCATAAAATACCTAGTCAAATTTGGGAACGCGATAAAAGATTTTTTAAAAACAATTATTTATTTTAAACAAAGAATTACATTTGAATTAAATAAACAATTAAACCGAGAAACTGTGCACCGATTTGGAGGCGCTACGATAGTTTACTCGCGAGACTTGTGCATCGAGTCGGAGATGCTTCAAGAATGACGTCTCCAAATCAGTGAGGCATATTTATAGAGAAATTATGCTGACTTAACACTTACGATGATATTGAAAGGGTGAATAACAAGTCTAGACGCTTGGTCAGCGATATAGGTGTTTACGAGTAATCTGATCTATGTGTTTACCACGGAATTCAATGTAATGTAATATGATATACTTGTTGACCGTCTGGGATAATAGTACTAAGTCAGCGTTTAGTCTAAGGGCGAAGGGTGGTGCTCTAACATAACTCCTCCCTCCTTAAGAGCGAAATTATCGGAATTATGTTTTTTAGAATTCCGATGATTTTGCAAAAACTTTAAAAACTTATTTTTAAACTTTAAATAAACAATTAAAACTGTAAAACTAATAGCCAATAAACTTAGGCTAATATAACCTAAACACTCACTGAAGCTAACATTATTTTTAGAAAAAACACTTTGTATCACATCACTATTCTTCAGTGCGTGAGACATGTAGGTCAGAGCGTCCAGGCTGACCCCTTTCATGTCGAGGACAGGTGTACTGGATACTTCTTCTTCTTCTATGTGAAGTTGAGGTAAGTTTATAACAGGAATTGCTGTTATATCTTCTGCTTCTTCTATGATGCGATGATGCTGTATCTGGATGCCTTGAATTTCTAGATTACATGGTTCATCAAGAGTAATGAGATAAGTACCAAGGAAAGGTTGCTTGGTTATGTCTTCACCACAAATTTTTGTGAGTGTGGTTTGAGTCTGACTATAGATTATCCAATTGTCAGCATCAACTCTCTGTACTCTTATTTCTTCCAATTGAATCTGATGAGGTATACAGCTGGTGAGTTTGACTTTAAATTTCATCAGCTGTTCTATGCAGGTAGGCTCTGGATATTGGGCCTTGTTGTCATCTGTGCACAGGAACTGGTCACCAGCAGCAAGCGGGCGACATGGCTTCACGATTGGAAGGTATTTCATCCCTTTCGCCAATAGGTAAGGATGTTGAGGAAATATAGAAAAGGTTTTATTTTGGAATTGATGGAAAATTGGAATGGAATATATTTTAAAACAGTTATATGTACAATTTTCAACTAAAGGTATATGCATTATAAAAGTGATCTGATTCTTCCTAAGGAATGATTTTATTTCTATGGTATCTTCTAATTTAATAAGGTTTTCCTCTGAAGGAGAATACATTAAATTATCTGTTTTAGAAATAATCCTTAAGTGATATAATAACTCAGTATAGTTTATGATAGATTGATGTAATATAGAGACTTTACTTAATGCTAAAGCGGTTTCTATTTCACTTAATTTTATGAAAATAGTACGATAACTACTAACAAATATATTAAACAATTCTATGATGTATGTTGAATAAACCCATTTATTCTCTTTAATTTCCAATTCTTTTAACATTAATTCAACTTTTTTAAGACGAGTTTCCAGAATAATTGAGTTTTGATTTAACGTATCTGTGACGTTTATAAATCCATCCAACATTTTGGTAATTAATGTTAACTTTTTATTTGTTACAGTCTGATCGTTTTGAAATTGTGAAATAATTGTATCATATTTAAGAGCGTCATCATTATCAAGGTTTCCCGTAATTAATTTAATAAGGGAACCTAACGAATTTAAAATGCTTCTCTTAAAACGTTGAGATACTAATAACAGTTTTTTTATTTTAAATAGTAATGTCTCTAATAATTCTCTAAGTAATTTAATAATATAAAAATCTTTTAGATAATCTTTTGGATCATTCCTTTCTATTATTGTATTAAATTCATTATAATTTATATTTAAAATTTGTTAATCATCATAAATGTATTCTAATTGATTTGATATTATTTAATTAAACTTTAACCTTCTCTATTATGCAATTCTAATTTCAGGTAAGCATGTAAAATGTATTAATATTTCTTGCATCATCTTTTATACCTGTCTTTTAATTTTGACTTTACCTTTTCTTTTATTTAAATCTTTAATTATAATAGCATTTTCTGGAGAAGTTCCATTGATTTTATTTTGAAATTTATTTAAATGAATTGAAGAATTGGTATCAGATTGTGATTTGGTTGGAGATTTATGAAGTTCAGTTTTAAGAATTGCTATTTGCTTCATTTCACCTTTTAGAGTATGAATGAGTTCTTTAAGTTTTCTGATTTGTTCGTTTATATTTGATATTTCTAATTCTTTATTATTGTCGGTACTATTATTATCCACATTTACAATCATTGAGTCATTGTCTGTATTTAGTTTAATTTTATTTATTTTAATTTTGGAAAGCGCATTTGCGTTATTATTTTGCTTGCCAGACTTATATATAATGGAATAATCATAGTCTTGTAGTTTTAATCTCCAACGAGTTAATTTGCTGCTTGGTTCTTTAAGAGAATCTAGCCAAGCTAACGGCCTATCGTCAGTGTATATGAAAAACTTTCTTCCATACAAGTATGGTCGGAAGTGTTTAACTGCCCAAATAATGGCAAGTAATTCACGTTCGATCATACTATAACGTGACTCAGAATCACTAAGAGTACGGCTTGCATAAGCGACTGGTTTGTCACTACCGACTTGTCCTTGAGACAATACTGCGCCTAACGCGACTTTAGATGCGTTCGTTGTAAGGATAAAAGGTTTATCATGATCCGGATATTGTAATAACGGAGCATTCATAAGGAGTTCCTTACATTTGTGAAAAGCGTCAATATAATTTTGATCAATTATTATATGGTTACGTTTCTTTAAACAAATTGTAAATGGTTTAGTAATACGCGCAAAATCTTTAATGAATTTTCTGTAATATCCTATTAAACCAAGAAAACTTTTTATTTCGGTTGTAGTTTTTGGAAGAGGAAAATTAAGGACTGCTCTAATTTTATCATTATTTGGTCGAAGTCCATCTTTAGTTATGGTATGTCCTAAATAAAGAACTTCTTTACGTAAGAATTCAGATTTATCCAATTGAACCTTTAAATTTGTTGCTCTAAGGCGATCAAATACTGTGCGTAATTTTTGAATATGTTCTTCTAAACTATTAGAAAATACTATAATATCATCCATATATATCATACAATGTAAACCTTGCAAACCTCTGAAAATATTATCCATAGCTCTCTGAAATGTGGCAGGAGCTGTTTTTAAGCCAAATGGCATTCTAAGAAATTCAAAATGTCCATTTAGTGTGCTGAAGGCTGTCTTCTGTCTGTCCTTCTCTTCTACTTCTATCTGATGGTAGCCACTTGCCAAATCTAAAGTTGTGAAATATGAACTTTTTCCTAATTTATCAAAAAGTTCTGTGATATGAGGTAATGGGTATTTATCATCTGTTGTTATTTCATTTAATCTTCTATAATCTATGACCATTCTAAATTTAATTTCACCAGAAGCATCCATTTTTTTTGGAACTAGGTGAACAGGAGCACTCCAAGGTGAGTGAGACTCTTGAATAACATTATCATTTAATAATTTGTCAACTTGTTTTGCTATTTCATCTTGTTGAGCAGGGGCTTGTCTATATGGTTTGATATAAATTGGATCTTCATTTTTAGTTCTAATATTATGTTTGACTTGATTTGTAAAACTTAACGGTAATTGATCACAGTAAAAGATGTCCTTATATTCTTGACAGAGTTTAAAAATTTTAGACCGTTCTTCATTATTCATATGATTAAGTCTGAGTTTATTTAAATTTTCTTCAAGTAATTGATCTATTTCAAAATTATTTATATAATCAATAGTATTTAAATTTGTTTCTGGTTCATTCAATTCAATAACTGAAAAAGGATGTGTAACTGTTAATCGCATATTTTTTTCCGATGCATTTTGAATTACAGTTGATGCATATCCATTTACGCAATTAACGATTGCACTAGGCATTCGTATGCCATCAGCAAGTTCTGTAAAATTTAAAATTGCATTTCCAGAATACTGATCTACCGGTAATTTAACTCGTCGCTCCGATCGAGGAGGTAAATCAACTATATAATTTAAATTATTATTTATTATGGGAATTTGTGTGGTATTAGTTTTAAGTAAACGATTTTTTAAATCAATGACAGCATCAAGTTGTTCTAAAAGATCGTTTCCAATTAAACCATCATAACGTGGATCTACATCGTATAAATAAAATTTATGCCAATCTTCACTGTTAAAAGTTGGTAAAAGAGGTATATAAATGACTTCACTATGAATACTGGATGCATGAGTACTAACTACTTGAAATCTTTCTTGCTGAATATATTCACTAAAATATTGATAAGCTAACCGGGGACTAATAAAAGATCGCTGACTTCCGGTGTCTATCATCATGTTAGCGTTTAGTTCTGGGATATTTATATGAGGTAATTTTAAATCAGGATTGCTATGCAGTTCTAGGATTTCTTCTCCGGGATCGAGGCACTGTCCCGAAAATCCTGGTTTTCATCGAAATCCAAATTTTCAAATTCATCTTCATTATAATTTTGTTCGTTATTAAAATCTTCATAATATTCTTCGTTATTATTGTTACATAGTTCTAATTCATTCAATTTAAAACCATGTTGAGTTTTAAGTTGTGGTGCAGTTCTCATGGTCACGTCAGTCGGATGCATTTGAGGTTTATTTATTTGTGGAGGTTTATAACCGAATTGCATGGGTGGTTTATATCCAAACTGTTGAGGTGGTCTATAACCTAACTGTTGAGGTGGTCTATAACCAAATTGTTGAGGTGGTTTATAACCAAACTGTTGAGGTGGTTTATAACCAAATTGAGGCCTAGCTCCGAATTGTTGTTGGGGCTGAGCACCAAATTGTGGACGGTATCCAAATTGAGGACGATACACATTTTGATTGAATTGTCCTTGAGGCTGAATGCCAAATTTAAATTTAGGATTATTATCAATGTATTGTTTAAATCCAGAAGATTGATGTTGAGGTTGTGTGTTACCAAATTTAAATCCTGAAGGATTTGAAACGGATTTATTATTAAGTTTATTTTTCATATTAAATTGTTCCAGAAAATCAACTTCCTCTAAAACAATACTTAAGGCTTCTTCCAGGGTTTTAGGAGATTTTAACCTTACAATTCTGATGAGGCTCTCTGATAAATTATACAAGAAAACATTCAAAGCAGAGTTGTTATATATTATTATTTTAGCCCGTTTTAAATTTTCGTCTTGTATCAAATTGACTTTTGATAATAGCATGGAACGAACTGATTGTATCCTTCCACAGAAATCTAAATAATTTTCACCGGTTTTTATTTTTAATGACTCTAATTCAATGCCTACGCATTCTTCAGAACGCGGATCACCAAAGTGTTGTTGGAGTACGAATTTTAATTCAGACCAAGATAAAATATCTTCTCTTTCTGAAATTAAAGCAGCAGCACGTTCTGTGAGTCTGCTTGTAATAACGTGGTAGACATATAAATTTTGTTCGTCGCCACCACGATATTTTTCAATTATATATTCACATTTTCTAATATATAAATTTAAATGTCTGGTATCCCCACTAAAAAGAGGAATAAGCTTTACCATTTCCGATGGTATGCGAATTATGTTTTCTGTAGCCATTTTAAAAGAGAAAATAATTTATTTTAATCACAAAAAATCACTTAATTTCACTTAAAAACACGTAAAAACTGAGAGAAAATCAAGAAAACACAATAAAAATCAATTAAAACACAATAAAAGTTAATAAAACACAATAAAATTCAATAAAACACAATAAAAATCAATGAAACACAATAAAAATCAATAAAACCTACTAAAAACACGAGAAAATACAATAAAATGAAAGAAAATACTTTAAAATTAAAAATAATCAATTAAAATAGCTTTAAAATTAAAATCTAACCTTTATGATTCGTTTTTCAATAAAAAAAATAACTTTTTCTTTAAATAAGCAAATTTTTATGCTTTCTTCTTAACCTAAACCAAATAATCAAAATATGAGAGATTTGATCACTTTAATGACACTTGGTTACGCCTATCTAAATGAAAAATACGGGAGGGTAAAGGAAGGAATTTGGCGAAAAGTTTTACTCACCAACCAACCGCTACTCCCATACTCGAGCGTTTAACACCGTCCCTGATGACTTATTTCTTTGGTTCGAGGATCGTACTGCTGTTGAGCTGCCAGAAGACACGATGACCAGCAAAATTTGATGCCTGTAAATCGCGAAAGACAGCGCAGCTTATATCGCACGATCCTACCGGCTGCGCCAGTCAAATTTGGGAACGCGATAAAAGATTTTTTAAAAACAATTATTTATTTTAAACAAAGAATTACATTTGAATTAAATAAACAATTAAACCGAGAAACTGTGCACCGATTTGGAGGCGCTACGATAGTTTACTCGCGAGACTTGTGCATCGAGTCGGAGATGCTTCAAGAATGACGTCTCCAAATCAGTGAGGCATATTTATAGAGAAATTATGCTGACTTAACACTTACGATGATATTGAAAGGGTGAATAACAAGTCTAGACGCTTGGTCAGCGATATAGGTGTTTACGAGTAATCTGATCTATGTGTTTACCACGGAATTCAATGTAATGTAATATGATATACTTGTTGACCGTCTGGGATAATAGTACTAAGTCAGCGTTTAGTCTAAGGGCGAAGGGTGGTGCTCTAACATAACTACCTACAAACATATAGACTGGAAGGTTTATTGCACAAGAGGGAATATTGATGCAAAAAGGTTAATATTATTTTTGGCCCGATGTATCTTATACGATATTTAACTTGACCGGAAGGGACGGCCTCTAAATAATCAAGGGTCGCTTTCACTCAGGGTCCGATGGTGGATGGTTATTTCGTAGCCCACAAAAGTAGGGTGTACGCTGTTAGGACTGGGGCGAATAATTTGCAGGCATGCCCAGTGGGTCTAAGGCTGCAATAGTTATGATAGTTTCCATAAAAAATAATCCAAAATTACAGGAGAACATGAGGTCCCTATTTTTCTTGCCATAATTCAAGCCATATTCCACAATCTTCATAACTTGTCTACCTGTAATTTTGAAGACAAATTGTTACGAGGCTATCTCGCCGAGGGCCAGGGGGGCTCTCAAATAAATAAGGTCCACGGACGCATAAAAACTCCCACATTTGTCGCATTCAGGTAGCGAGGCGGGATCGCCTGGTATAAATCACACCTTAGAAGTACTTGTAGTTTAAGCCTAAAATAGCATTAGGACGTAGCCTAAATAGTTTTTATCCGCTGAGGCTTGTAAGATTCATGCCTTTTTACGAATTCGCAGCTTTAAAACGGTTTCAACATAGTTACCTATTCTATCAGCTGGAGGACGTCTAGTGGCTTTAATTATTTCCACACGTCAGTCCTTCACAATTCGGAGGTTATCAGTATACCACGCCACATCTTCCGGCTCGTGGTCGCTGCGCTAGGACCTTGGTGCCCGACGGTCATCGATCCCGTCAGCTCTGTGCTCAGCCCTGTGCTACGCCGGCTCCGCAATCCTTAGAGCTGCTATTAAAATTATCAAATCATAATTCAATATCCATAAATTGTGCGAACCTCTTCCCTTTGATTTGAGCCCTTCTTAATTTGATACCCCGACATATTTCACGAATGTATCAAATTCATTTTGTACAAAGTTATTACGCTTGTTTGTTCGTCGAGATGATGGGATCACGGCGCGGAAAATTGTGTTATATCCATCAAAACAAATTTCTAAAATGTAGGACGTAATGTGGAGACATTTATTTGTTTTTATGTTTGATGCTAATGGAACATTTTGAATAAATTATTTCTAAGATATTTTATTCCACGGTCTATGGAACATGCCAATGTGTGCACTACCTACTGGACTTGCCAAACGTAAGCTATCTATAAACGTGTTGTTGTGTATTTTGATAAAGCAACTAAATAAATAGAAACCAAATTATATTAGGTTGAAGGTGGCTATCCACAAGTGGACTGTACCTAATAACTGATGATAATGAACTTATATTCATAATTCAATAACAAATAACGATCCACTCAAAATACATTCGATAACAGAATTAAAACAATAAAAGTAGAATGTTAAATGGAAATGTGCGCAATGGACCAACAGCGCGTAATGGAACGGACAAACGTATAATTAATGTGGAACAGTGTTACTATTGGAACAGGTGACGTCAGCCGGTAATCAGTCGATTAACAATGTATCGATTTAATGTATCAGCGAACTAAGGTGATTATTGGGCACTTCCGATTGATAGGTATCGAAAAATTTAAAGAAAGCGACCTAATAAAAAGGTTTGTTGGCATGCTTAAGATAGGCTCAATAAATGTATTTCGTCAATGTGATCTTACTTTGAAGCAGGCAAGCCTCTAGCAATTCTTATTGAAAACTCTTGTTAATATTGCAGATGCAACAGTCTTTAGAATATCCGTTTGGCTGAGTATCACGCAAAACAGCTGAATAGATTTCATGAGATTTGGTATTATAATACTGTGAAACAACTTAGGTACTTGAAGGTTATTATGTTAATTTTCCTGAAGATGAGCCGATGAGCTGAAGAGTACTCTAATGGCCACATTTTTATTCCTAACTAATGTTCATATTAAATCCACCAACTAACCACCCTGTAACAGGGCACAGCGCTGCAGTTTCTAAATACGAGCGAATGCATTGGAAAATATCCACATTTCTCTTCGTTTCACCATTTGAAAGGTAAACAGTAAGCGTTTATTTTTAATTATCTCGTGCACAGTTTAATTAGTGCAGATAAAATAGTGGACTGCATCGCTGCATGACTGGAGCGCTACCATCATTGTCCTGACATTCGATTAACTGTAAGTAATATGATTCGCTGCTCCCATTGTATCGTGTACAATTTGATTTAAATATTATGTAACTGGCACCTACATTTAGTAACTCGTATCTTGAACATTTAAATTCGGAATGTGACATCGACATTCAATTTTGAGTCATAAAAAGTTATAGACAACAAGTGGGACTTAAGTATTTCACTATTCACTATTCTAGTTAAAAAAACATTGCAAGTAACATTAGAAGGTTATGGTATGTACGGTACCTAATTCATAAAAATGTGCAAACCAAAATTGAATAATAATACATTTGACTCCTCCGTTTAAGTAATTATGTTCGTCTAAGTTTAAAAGATAACATACGTGGTGAGAGGTCGAGGTGACAAATACTCTGAACACCGGTACTCAGGCATTAATATATCTTCAGAGAGCTATTTACGCAGCGTTAACGTAAGCGTGTTTCGTCCTTTCCAAATCATAGATTTCGTAAACAAAAATGACAGCAGCATGCGTCTTTGTCAAATTGATTGCAAGAATTATATACTCATATCGACGGTATAACCCAAACCCGTCACTTGAGAGATTGAACGAAGGAGACATGGAAACTTATTCCAACGATCCAGTAGGTAACAATGGCATTGAATATCACAGTATTTTGAACTTGGGGGTGCCGTGAAAACCCATTCGAATCTAAGTGGAACGCCAACGAACTTTTCAAAGCTTTCCCCGCTTCAAAATAATGTTTTATCAAAATAAACTGCAGGTATACAAAGATACGCGCAAACTTTCTTAAACTTTTACAAATACCATTACGCTTGTAGATTCTGCACAAAACCTTTTGATTTTGATAAATGAGGGAGCGCTCCCCGCACGCCGGCGATTAATTCCGATAAGCCCTTCTTTCAAATTATAATAATTATTTAATCCGCGGATCCATTAATTTGATGGATAATTTGATTGAGGAAATATAAATATGGCGTCTGTTTGATTCACGATTCCGTGCACTTAGATTGATTTCATTGCGGTAGTTATGCGGAGAAGTAAGAATGAAATAGTATCTGAAATATAAAATACAAAAAAATATAAAATTCACCGCATTATAAACTCTATTAAAGTAATTTCCCTTTTTGCTCTCCTAAATATACACGTTAAATTTCCGAAAACTTCAGTAATAATAAATACAACTCTACAATTCTGCCGTCAGAGGCACGCCGCAGTTTTAATTTACCGCTTACACTGTTAATTGAGCTCGCTCGGCCGAGCGGCGCTTCTGTTCATTCACTCACGCGTTCATTACTCATTAACTCATTCATTCTTTCGCAAGCACTGTTCAAAGTCGGTCACTTTGGGTTGTTCTTTATTTAATTAATACTTAAAACTTCCTTGATTTAATTAAATAGCCTGACATACATATTTGTGGTTTCGTCTTTTATTTGACTTGTTTAGAGGAGATAAAAAATGGCGAAATTTATTGATTCTTCGTAAGTAGTAAAACAAAGCTAAGTTCCACCCTAATGTGCAACAAAACGGAAGTTAGTATTTGAAAATTCCACAAGCATATACCTACATAGATTCTATACCAGAGCCATGTATTATTCATACCCGAACCATTTAGAAACCAAAACTTGCATCTGCAATTCAGCGTTTACGTCTAATATTTTTAGCTATAATTTTAAATTCAAACATTCTCTGCACCATTGAGCTGCAGCGGTCTGGAGCGGCACCAGCGCTATCGGATTCCACGTCGTTCTCCGAAGACAAACGCCAGGGGTGCGCCGCATGAATAATTCATACAAATCTGATCTCGCCGCTAGTTCTGCGCTAATATTTGCCGTAACACTCCTTCTGGCGTCCTCCACGCGTGGTATTAGAAAAAACCCAAGGTAAAATATATGTTCCGTAAACTTTGCGGCTCTTTGAAAGGTTGTACACTGAAGTATTTATATAGCTAGTACCTTCTGTACAACCGTACTTAGATATTTACATTTACCTACCAGTTACTTTGTTCAACATATTACACTTATACACATTACACTATAACTTTTTTACATTACTTATTCTCCTATTTTCAGTATATATAAACATCTAAGATAGGTTATTAACTATGGTAATAGTAATCACTAATTGCTCTAACCACAATTTGTATTAATTCAATGTATGTTGATGTTAATCTTTTCTTAAACGTGTTCAGCTGACTCGTAGTGGTCAGTGTGACTACGTCCGTTGTATGGAATTGTTGTTCATAGATGTGAGCTACTCGCGACGAGGGCACCGCTAGCCGCACTCCACCGCCTGAGCCTCCATCTACTCGCTCGCCCTCAAACATCTTTGCTCCTCTCGAGCTTGTTGGTAAACATCTCATCCTCGCTATAGTGAACACGTACGGGCTGGCTGGATCAGGGTACTACCAACCTCTTCCATAAGATCGTTTCGTACAATGAGTGAGAGAAGATTGGCCGGCAGACCACTGCCCTTCCTCTGGCCTACTTTCCTTCAGGTCGATAATATGCGAGCAAACATCTATAGACCACTGGTAGGTGAATATCCGGCGAGTCAAAAGCTTGTTTGCCGCCTATGTCAAAGATAACTGTGGGACACCCTGACCTGCTCGTTACACCGCTCGTCTTTTCTCCGAGGACAAAATAAATGTTCAAGTAAAGCACCGCGCGGAGTTGATTTTTCATTTTTGTCTGGAATTATTAAAGCTTATTGTCAAAGTCTGGGATTAAAATTGGAGCGGTCGCCGCTAAGTGGTGGCACTCAAAGGTTTAGTTAAATTCTTGGGTTTAGTATACGAGCGAAACACCCGATGCGCTTTATTTGAAAAGTATACACTGTTTAACGGAACTGTTCCGACTTAATTATTGATGGATTAACTGCAATGTCATCTCATTGTATTAGATCAGAGCAATATATATCTGGGTACACGTTTATAACTAGTTTTGTTACTAAATAAACCTTCAAAATAGTCAATAAATATTTCCAAAAAAGTCACTAGTAAATTTGCGTACGGTTGCGTAAATGTAATGGCGTCATTTAATTACGCGTTGTGATTATCATGACCCGTCTCGCGGGACTGTTGACGCGACCGCTGCTGGTGAAATATTACCCTTGTTTATCGGGTTAGTAGCGCTTTTATGAAAATAAATGGACGTGGAATTTCATTACGTATGATTTAATTGTAAATTATTTATTCTATCATCGCACAGTTTAGATATGGCGGTGTTAAACTTTTTCGCCCCAACTACGTGTACGCTCAGTAAAATTAATTACTAGCAAGCACCCAGCGGCTATAGCTTCAGAGAGTTATCGTGATGAGTCAGAGAATTTTATTTTTTCATTTTATATTAAATATAAAATTTTAAGTAAGTACCTACTTACTTCAGTTTTATTTATTAGTGAAAGTGGACGTTATATTTTGGTTCCAAACAGCTCTTCCTAAAAGGAGAATCTTTTATACATTTTATTTGTTTCTTTACTAGGCGGGATATTTTTTTTTTCTCCAACGTTTTACCTGCCGCGTGCGTCCCGCCCGTCTGCATCAATGTACTTGGAGATGACCGCCCGACCCGTAGAGTTAATTAAGCTATCCGAAAATATAATCGCCGGCTTCAGCTTTTACTTTCCGCGACATCTTACTTTAAACCGCATTCTTTGTCTAGAGTAGCAGGGTTGTCAAATAGATGCCTAGAATTTTGATTAATTTATTTCCAAAAATGAATGCAAAAAATATGTGCCGCTTTATTAAAAGAAAAAAAAGCCAGCAAATATTTTATTATTTTATTTATTTATTTATTTATTTATTTATTTATTTATTTATTTATTTATTTATTTATTTATTTATTTATTTGTAATCAGGCAACGCAGGCCCATAGATATATACCTTATAGACTAACATACATATTTATATTTTAACACTTAAACTAAACTATGGGTGGTGGCGGCGGCAATCTCCCCCGAAAGCGCCTGAACACCACACCCTTCGGCCAGTAGTCTTCCTGCATGAAAGTTGACAGCCTGTCCGAGGGGACCCTAACCACAAACGCCTTGAAACTAGCGTTGTGATTAGAGTCCAACGGCTGAACTCTCAATGAGACATTGCTCTTCACTCGGATGTACTCTGCAATGTCCCCCGCCTTGCTGGTGTAGTGGAGGCGGGACAGGTAGACTGGGGTGGTCGGCACTGCTGCACGCAACAGGAAGTTGGACCCTGTTGCCGCCGTGCCGCAGCGATTTCTGTTCACCCGCTGCGTGCGTCTCTTCTTCTGACAGATTATGCAGACATGTTTTAAAAATACTGCTTTTTAATTGGGAAAATATGAAAAAAAACACAGTTTCCAACCCTATTAGGAATCCTTTGTACATTTTTCCTTCGTTGTAATTCACGCTCCTCTTTTGAAATAACATGGTCTTGGGATACAGTGGAGGAGAGACGAGAAAATTGCATGTTGGTTTTTTGTGCTGATTGCCGGGAGATAAAAATTAAATATATAGCCGCCTTTGTGGATATTGTCTGGCAAAATTAGTATTATTTTCGTATTCCTCTGCGTACCAGGAACAAAGCCATGGTATTTTCTCTTATCACTAAGTACAGGAATCTCTAGATCTGCCCACGAATGGATTACGAATTATACTTGTTACGCAGAGACCGAGGATTTATACTTTATAGTGATAAAAGGTAGGTTTCACTCCTATAACAAAAAAATATAGGAGTCACAGTCACAGCAAATCAGCTGACATAATAACTTACAGGTCCTTTTTTTCACCAAAATATGTAAATGCAGATTGAGTGATTGTAACCTCAAACAAACAATAAATGAAAACAACCCGCAGTAATCCATCCTCGGCCATCTTACCCTGAATAACCCGCAACGCATAAACAGTAAGCGTATTGGGCACGAAACAATGGGCGGGGCGATTCGACCGGCCCCAACTAATTCGATTACACGGCTCGAGTGCGACTCGGCCGTTAGCGGTATAAGGGTTAACACTTTAGCAGTATTACCAGTGACGGTACGCGGACGCTGCGATAACGAGATCATTGAGAGAACATGCCACCACATAATATACTTCTGTAGATTAGGATCATAGAACTCTTATTATTAGGAGTTATATTGTTAGGATGTAAGTAAGTACATCCTAATCACCCTACCTAATCGTCGTACCTAATCAGAAATAAATATGAATGATATCTTCCTTTTTATAAGTACCTAACATACTGATGCAGACAAGTCTTATTACACGAAAGTTAAAACAATCGATATACCCGATTTACCTGTGTAAAAAAATCTGGCTTATCGCAACACGGATATGGTTTAAAAACAAAACATCGCAACAAATCTATGAACAACGCATCACGATTAAGTGAGCTAGGCTTAGGATTCTTATAATACAAGACCACTCGATCATCGAAATCGATACAGTATCGATAAACGCGATGGCACCCATCCCGCACGCAGCCGCTCGCTCGCGCTGAGGTCACGTCACCGGTTAAGAGTTCCGCTCCCGAGTTATTTACCGCTATCTGCTTCACTCACTACGTGACGGCGGGTGGATGCCCGGAGCCAATTATATGGAGCATGTTTTATATGGGAACATTTTCTGTTGGAAAATCAATTCGGTATGATAGGCAGGTACTGTTGTGTAGATACCCGAGTCTATGAGAAGAATCCTGCGCCTGGAAGGATCCTTGAATTGAAATACCAACCAACCAACTTATAGAAATAGTTACTATTTCTATAAGTTGGTTGATTGTAGAATTTCATCGACTGTAATCTGAAATAGACCATTCAGTAACAAACAGTGAACCACTTTGTAAGCAATTGCCAATAATTTATAAAGTTTATAGAGAAGGCTGATTTAATAAACCGGTACCAATTCGGCGTGTCTTCCCGTCATTTCAAGCCAGGAGATTACAATTCACACAAATAGTACTGAAGCCGTACTTCCCCCTCCGCCAGCCGGCCTCATTTCCTCAGTCACAGCCACAACTCTTAAAACACCGTAAAGCGGTTTACTCAGCAGTAATGGAATCAAACTGCCGTTCAGCGGGAAACGCCACAAAACGAATTCTTGGCGTCGCTTTTGAAGGATATTAGGTTGCAACATCGAGGAGATACTAGGTCGTCTTCAGATTAAAAACGCGTACTCCGTTGAATTTTAGTGATGGTTGGCTAACAAGGGATTATATGTGAAGTTATAATACACATAATTCAAAAATATTATAGTTACGTATAGTCTGTCTTCACAAGGCAACTACATAATAATTTAAATCCCTCTATACTAAATCAGAAATAAAAAGGATTGGCGATAAGTATGATGCAAGCATGTCCATGTGTATGACACACCACAGCGACGATAGACCGTTGTTCACGAAAGTGTCGCAATTCAGGCGCGTTTTAAATAAATCTCGTTCACTGCTCCTAAGTGCTACGCATCTGAAAGGCATCTAATTCCCAGCGACGAGTGACGCGGAAAAGTCGGTAGAAATTTACTTCCAGCTTAATCTAATATACAACTTTTTCAAAGGAAGCTTTTAGCCAGTCCTCAGTTTACTGAGCAGTTTGATGATGAAGTAAGTAGGTTAAAGATTTACTTATTGTTGGAATTTTCTTGTATTCCCGACTTTCCCATAAATACCTTTATAAAACATTTAGTTTAGTAAAACATCAGTACAAGCAATAGGTTGCTAGGTGACTTGGCATACCTTGATCTGATGAACCTCATAATATTTGATTATGTTCGATAAATGCCCATGTCTCAGGAAACCCACAGCGGGAGAGAGTGGTGGAGAATGGTCTGAATCCCTCATGGGTCAAGGGGAAGCCCGAGTGCAGTACTGTATCTTATAATCCAATTTTTATAAAAAATAATTAATATTAACTAATAATTATTATAATATTATATATATGACAATAAACAAATAAAGTTCCACGTATAACAACTAAGGTCAATAAGAGTGAACAATAGGCGCAAACAACTTAAACCCCCATAGACAATAACTCTTCAAAGCGTTGCCGCACATGACAAAAGTTTCCATCCCTTAAGTGTACAACCTTGACATTGCCTTTGCGTCGAGCAGGCTTGTCGCATTTGTCACGAATTCAAATGGTGTGCTCAGTGCTATACCGTTCGGTGAGGCCGTGGGATGAGCCAGGCGAATTATACTGATTTATTTATTCACCCAGGATAGTTCAGGTGATTTGTCTCTAAGATAAATAACAAACATTGAGTTCATCTAAGTAAATTTGTATTATTTTGATCACTCAGGTGATGCTCGACTGCTCGACTATACCGTTTTCCCACATGTCAGTAATGATTCGCCCAATTAGCCAGCTTTAACAGTATTCAACAGTAGAAGTACCTACTTTGGTAGCTTAGACCCGTATCATTGCATTGTCCAGTGAAGAGAGTTCAGCTAATCAGCTAAGGTGACCAATCACCGAATTTGGAGTGTCTTTTGTAAATGTGTGAACTTATATTCTCCTAATACTATTTTTCGAGCAGCATTCAAATATTTTGAAATATTAGCTTAGGGTTTGAAATATAAGCTGGTTATTATTATTTATTTTATTATTTTATTATATCGCTTATCTTAAAAGTATATTATACTAGCTGTGCCCGCGACTTCCTCCGCGTGGAAAAGTGTCTTTCTCCCCCCTTTTTGTAATGACTCCGTAAATGTTACATCAGAATTGCGCCAATATTTTTTCTCTTTTCGCAAACTTATAAAACATTCACATAAACCTTACAAATTTCCATATAAACTTTCATCCCCTATTCCCTATTGTTATTTTACACCCTTGAGGTTAAAACTTTTACAAACTTTGAATGTCATTTTAATTTATATCGAATCAACAGCCTAACAAATAAGTTTCAAGCATCTAGCTCTAAAAATGGCGAAACTTACATACAACTTTTCATCCCCCCTTTCAACACCTTAAAACTCTTTTTTCGCATTAAAAAGTAGCCTATGTCCTTTCTCAGGCTCTAGGCTATCTGTGTATCAAATTTCATTGTAAACGGTTCAGTAGTTTTGGCGTGAAAGAGCGACAGACAGACAGAGTTACTTTCGCATTTATAATATTAGTAAGGATTAGTAAGGATTGCAGTGTTTCACTGCAAAGAGCTATATTTCCATACAAACTTTCATGCCCTATTCCCTATTGTTATTTTACACCCTTGAGGGTAAAACTTTTACAAACTTTGAATGTCATATTTATTTATATCGAATCAACAGCCTAACAAATAAGTTTCAAGCTTCTAGCTCTAAAAATGACGAAACTTCCATACAACTTTTCATCCCCCCTTTCAACCCCTTAAAACTCTTTTTTCGCATTAAAAAGTAGCCTTTGTCCTTTCTCAGGCTCTAGACTATCTGTGTATCAAATTTCATTGTAATCGGTTCAGTAGTTTTGGCGTGAAAGAGCGACAGACAGACAGAGTTACTTTCGCATTTATTATATTAGTAAGGATTAGGTTAGATAAGAATTAAGAACAGCACACAAACTTGGCTGGACGATACTTAAGACGGTACATACTAAAGGAGTAAAATTTGTGTTTAACAATTTTGTATTGATTTATTCATTACAGAAATAGGTAAGTACTTCACATACTTAATTGTATGTAGTAAATACAATAATCTTATAACATATGATTATTTCAATAAACGTTGACTGTAATTAGTGTGAAGTATATAAAGTCATTAATAATGTATACATACATTTGTTACTGTTCATACAAGTTACTGAATCTATTCGAGATGGTCGGATTATCAGATTCTCTTATCACATTGATTATTCTTGACCAAGTTATTCATTATAAGGTTATTAATTGGATACGATTTCTACAAATAAAATATGGCACTAACTAGTTATAGTTAACTTAATTATGTAATGGTGCTTATTCTGTTGGTACTAGCTAGCTCAATTAACTATTACTTACTTATCGTCCTTTTTATGATGTATGAGCAAGACGAAAATATTTTCAGTTGTTTCAAGTTTAGTTCAGTCGTTATTTGAAGCCAACAGAATTAGCACCATTATCGTTGTTCCAAAAGAGAAATTGGATAACTTACATTATTACAAAATGTTGGTATCATATTAAAGTACTCTCTCTCATCGGATAGAAGAAGCGCCTGAAATATGTTACTTATAATGTATTATCCAATTTCTGCTTCTTAAATTATTTTGGTACATTTTGGTACTTACATACAGTCGACATTATTTGGAATGTTACTTAATATATATTTATCATTATTTAGTACTGCTTACTTGAATTAATTCCACAATTGCATGTCCCACAAACAATTTTAAATTAACATTAATTTATATTCTGTTAACATGGTGGTCCATATAACCGTCCCTTTGTTTGACATTTTAAAACGTAATTTGATACTTAAACACCAGTAAACAATCTACAACAACAAAATTAAGTTATACATCAACAATTAAACTTAGCTCGCTGACTGTTAACGTCGATTCGATTATTAATAGGTGCTTGATTTTTTATTAATAGAAAATAGCGAATATATATATTCCTTTCACGTTACTGAATCGTGGAGCAGTAGTAATACCTATTTTTTTATAAACAAGAGAAAACATTGTTAACAATGATTTGTGACTATGAAAGGCGATGTGGGCGATGTGGCATCCATCACGCACCAATAAAAATTTGCTTCCTACTCGTGTGTCTAATTCCGGATATAGTTTTTGTGTTGCCACATAGAAATACTTAATAGACGCAAAGTTTTTTTGACTTCTCTCTACATATTGTGTCTTATTTATTTGTGCCTCAATGGTCGCTCAATAATTTAATTTTTTATTTCAAATAGTATGCTTATAGTTATTTATTTTTTACGTAGCAACTTCATTGTTAGACAGTTTATTTATGCAAGTAATTTAAAATATGCGAATGTTTAACTTACTCAAGCGTATTAAATATTGGATTTAATATTTTGGAATTCCAAATCGTGCATACTTTTCGCGTACACACTCGGATCCCTGAGCGGCGTCATCTCCACGATCTTGGGCTGCAGCGGGGCGGGCGGCAGCAGCAGCTGGTTGTGCAGCCGGCCGGGCGGGGCGGGCGGGGCGCGCGCGCCCACCCGCAGCATGCCGCGCCTCGCTGCCACCACCAGCAGCAGGGCCGCGGATACCGTGAACGACAGGATCTGTGGGATGATACATTATGTGTTATAGGATGGAAATCCTTTCTAAAACAATCTAGAACAAGGGCCACTCACCCATGCCAGCCTCTGAAATTATTAACTAAATAAGTTGATAAAGGCTAAGTTCTGGTTTTAACAGCCGAGGGTGAGTGCTGGGTCCTTCTTACACATAGTACTAATCCAAAGTAGTTACTAATCCATATTGATGCTTCAAGGATATTGTGAGAGCACTGGTTCCCATAACACAAGTTAAATCTTACCATGGGGACCAGAGTTCATCAGCACACTGCAACCTTTAAGCGCCTACATATTTGTATTTTGAATTTAGTGAAAATTACAATATAAGTGCTCTTGTTAAAAAAAAAAAAATTTTTGTCCCTGATGTGCTTGAACTATAAGAGCGTTAAGTACTTTTGTATCACGAATGATTATTTTTATAGGTAGGTAGGTAGTTAGTTGAATAGGTAGGTAGTAACTTTTTAATTTGGTATCTGAATTTTCGGGGTAGATAGTTTAAAATGCGGTAAGTAGATAAAATAACTTTATTCCTTTCTCATATTATCTGACCTCAGATTTTTTATGCTAACTTAAAATTAGATTTTTACCAGGGGGTAGTATTTATAAATGGGCGGAGAATTTATACAGTTTAAGAAGATGTCTTTATAAATCAAAATTTGGTAGGTACTACCAATAGTAATAATCTATTAGACCTACCTAACTAAAATGGTTGGCATGTTAAAATATGAACAAAGTATACTTTTTTTAATGAAATACATCAAAATATTGTCATATTCATCAAAATGTTGCCCATTTAATTATGGCGCAATTAAGTATCAGTTGACACTTTGAGCAAGGTAAACGCATTAAACTAACCTATACTTACCTACTTACTAAACCCATCCACTTTAATTTATATAATACACAAGTGATTCGTATAAAAAATAATAAGATAACTTACCGCAGATATGCCAAAAGTAGTCAACACCTCATAGGACATAAACATCTTTGCTATTACTTGTCAAAACAACAGAAACTAAAAAAAACATAAACACGAGCTCCTGCGCACGGAACAAATCACTTTAAACAAAAACAATTCAAAGTATTACACATTGAAACACTGTGCCCAGGTGTGGAATGTCACAGAGGTTTGATTAAGGAATCACTGACGCGGCGTGTCACAGTGACATCTAGTTGGAAAATGGTGAGAGTCGTGTGGCACTGAGCGGGGCGGCAACGTCGCGCGCGCACGTCACTACGGACAGGTTTAGTGAGCGCACGCGCTTGCCTTACATTTTTTTATCTGCAGTTGAATATGACGTTTCTTTTATGATAAGAGAGTTTTCTTTATAATTATGTATTGTGAGTTGCAATGCTACCTCTTACTTTCATTTGAAAACTATTAAAAATAATTGCCTGTTTAAATATCATTCTGATTGAAAAATAAGGTACCAAATTCGTATTTCTTTATGGTTCGTTCATCAAAACATGCAACAAAAGTTTATTATTTAGTTAATTTTGTCTATGGTAATGATTATGTACATGATTTTGTCCCCAATGCTAGGTTTACGCCATGATTTGAACAGAATTGAGGTTCTGGTATTTATATCACATCACAGACTGGATTACTGATTGTCGCGTGTATTAATTTTAATCTGCAGTAATGCGATAACATTTTCATTCTCGTCATGCGCAGACCGGACGAAAAATGCTCGCCACGATTATTCAATGATTGTCATAAGTTTTATTTATTCATAGTACGAACTGTGAATATAATTTTGGACAAGTAACCTTCTGCATAATTTTTGTTCCACTTGAATCAGAGTCCAGTTTCTCAATATTAGTAAGATTTTGATTAATAATCCCAATCAACTAAGATACAGTCTCAAAACTTCATCATTCAGTTCTGGCTTCCATCTGTTGGATAAATTATTCTCGTTCTGTTTGTCCATTGAAATAAAACTTCACGTAATAGATCCCAAGGAATAATCTACATAGTATATATTAAAAGAAACATGTTTTAATCACAAATTAAGTCACACATTGATTATTCCATATTGCAAATACTAAAGATAAATCTAAATCGAAAGCATTCAGAAACAACAGGACTAGTTTGGAGTACTCGTTGTGGTGGGAGTATTGTATCTGTTGCGATAGTACAGGCTGGAGAGGCGGGCGGTGGCCGCGATGCCTTGCCAGGTCTCCTCGTTGATCTGGTCCATGTAGTGCGGCGGCACGCGGAAGTCGTACGAGTAGCCGGGCAGCTCCAGAGTGTACGAGAACGGCACGCCCACTAACTGAGAATTATAAAAGGTCTGAATGAACCCTGTGACCATGGTTCGGTCCTGCAAAATCCTTCGTAAGCATTTCAATGTTAGTTAAAATCGCTTAAAATAATAAGGAATCATGAGGCGCGTTAACAGCATGTTGTTCAATCAGGTCAATGGTTGGGGGGATTAAACTCACTTATTTCAGTTCCACAAGCAGTTAGTTGATATTTTTTACAAAGCTAAAAGTAAGTCTGGAAAAATGGTAACCGAATTCAATGTGGTAGGTTTGAACTCTTAATAATGGGATAAAAATTTCAAATGTCATGGATTACTCCGCATTGGTGAATTAATTATACACAGAATTGAATAGATATCAATATTTAATGTGTGCTGTTACATGATATCTAGCCATGTGTGAATAGAACGTGAATCACATTACAAATTTGTGTTTTGTTATGGTCGCAAATTGATTGAGGAAAATTATTAAATTAATAATCTACATAAATTAAGTATTTTTAAGCAACACAATTGAATATTAAACTTGGTGTCAATAGATTTGGCCTTGCTTGATACAGACCTTAGCTGTTTGAGAGATAAGTATTTTTGTATGGCGCATCAAACATAAGCAACTCTCAAACTTAAGACGCTTCGAAGTATTCGGCGATCAGTCTTACAAACGAATTAAAAATATTTACCAAAGCATAATCATCAGCACAGCCAGACGCCGGGTACAGCACCCTGGCGCTGTTCCCCACCAGGTAATACCCGACTTCAGGTAGCTTCAGAACATCCATAACGGCTCCCATAGCCGCTGCCACCTGATGCAGCTGCGGCGAATTGGACGGCAAACTGGAGTCGCCGTAGCCAAACAACACGTAGTTTCCAAAGCTATGCATGTCCATGTATATTTGTATTCTATCCACGTACTCGTGGAGTACGTCTCTGACGTAGCCAGTCTCTGGTTCGGAGAAGGGCACAGGCCCTGGCCAGGTGATGGCGCAAGGGTCAGTGGACACCCCCATCGTGTTGAAGAACGCGTCGAAATTCCTGTTGCCGTCGACGCCCACGCAGGTCTCGCTGACGTTGAGATTGATGGACCTTGTTTTGCGCCAGAGACGGTCCTGGGAATAAATTGAGTTGAAGCTCGCTGATAAGTAGTTTTATTTAAAAAAACTATTAACTATGTTTTATGAGAGATTTAAATAATAGTAAGTGAATTATTCTTCCGTGAACATAATCCTTATCTTTCATGAATGCATTGTAATTCATGTAACTTTTCAAATTTATAATATCGTAATAACCCAGTTCAGACTATTACAATCGTTTAAAAACAATAAAAACCCCAATCGGTTCAGCCGTTCTCGAGTGATGCAATAAGCAACAAACAGATTTTTTTTTGTTATATAGACATTTCAGTGAGCCAAAATTTCGAATTGCTTTGAGCCGTGAATATGGCTTTTTTAACCTACAAAAGAGCTGATAATCTTCAAACGGCTGAACCGATTTTTAGAAACATAGCTAAGAACACCGTCAATCAGAATACCTATCTAACAAAACAAACAAAATTAAAATCGGTTTATCCGCTTGGGCGCTACGATGCCACAGACAGATACACAGATACACATGTTAAACTTATAACACCCCTCTTATTTCGTCGGGTGTAAAAAATTAAATAAATTATGACAATAATTTCTTTCTTGATTGTCATCAATGATCGATCTATCACAATAAATATTATTTTTATACTATTGGAATCGTTTTACAAATTTAATTCAAGCGACGAAAGTTAAGGGTACAAATATTATCACTGGAAAGACAACAAATCTAAATTTTTTGAATGAGTTGATCAATAGAATTGTAAATATTTTAGATAAAATGCTTCAAATGAATTACAAATTGTCTTTGAGTATCTGCACATTGTTTGAGAAAAGCACTTTACGACTCTTGGTATTAATTTGAGGAATTATGAAACGCGTATGTGAGCCTCAATCACGTTCGTACACTAACACCGAAGTTGCCGGCCGCGTCAGTAAATAAATGGTTAGTTATTGTAACTTACGTCAGTATGTGAGTATTCGTATCCATCAGGATTAACCAGCGGCATGATAATCCAGTCGATGTCTTCCAGGAGATCCCTGTCCTCGGTGCGCAGGTTCTCCACCAGCCTGAATATGGAGTAGAGGGCCACGGGGGTGGTGACCCACTCGCGCGCGTGGAGCATCGCGTCCATGAAGTAGATGGGCTTGCTTGTGTCAGTGAAATTGGTCGTTGAAATCTGGAATGAAGTATACGGTTAAATACATTTTATGTCTTTAAATATTACAAAATCACTTGCAATATATTAGGTGTAAATTAAACCAATTTAACTTGAACTTTGTGGAAGTAAGAAAATATAGTTAGGGTAGTTTGATAAGTTGTATGATGTAGGTGATTATGGTTCATGAACATCATTATCAGTTTATTGCTCTTCATTGATGGACATAGCTTTAAAGAATGTTTTTAAAAAAATCTTCATTAAGTTGAGGAAATATACAATCTGTCAAGCTGGCCGAAAATGGATTTCAACATTTTGAAATTTACCTTTAAGTATTTAATATCGCGGCCCTCAAAACTCCGTCCAGCGGTGACCAAGGTCACCAGGTCCGGATACTGGCTAGCTATATTCTCTAGGTAACTATCGATGTCTTCGTACCGCGGGTAGTCCTGGAATATCTGTCTGTCTTGTCTGCTTCTCCTCCATTCCGAAACTTCCATATCGTGTTCTTCCAATGCTCTAAAAGAATAATAAAAACTATTGAACTTACGAACAGGTTTTTTACCCGACTGTCCCAAAAGACGGATAATATTCTCAACATGTCTTATATTATTTCCCTAATATTCTGTATTAATATCACACTTATAGGTATACTTACTTGGCAACATCACCAAGGTACAAATAGTGCGTCAACCCATTCTTGTCTAGCGCGTCGAAGACAGCATCCTTGTTCTTAGGAGACACCATGACCAGAGCATCGCGCTGTTCCGCCCAACCGTACTGCCAAATATCCAGGTCTAAAGACAGCTCTAAGTCTTGCAGGAGTCGTGAGTCTGATTCATCACGGATCTGGACTCCATGGACTGAGTGGCTGAGGGAAAGTATTTTATACATCTATACAATATAGTCACGCCTGTATTCTACAAGTGTAACAGCGATAATTGATTGACATAATATGCTACGACCTTGACACAGCATTTTGGCTTCATCCACATTCACACAAATCTATTGATACATTTCCGACAGTTGAAAGTGCAAGTAGAATTGGAACGAAGCTTCGCTCATGAGTTGTGATATCGCCACTCAGTCTTCATTCAAATATCGTAATATAACTAATTACATAGGAACTGAATGTTTGGGTAGAGGTTTACCACTACCACGTATGATTATTAACTTAAAGTATCAAATGTTAGTGAACCGAAGATTCCGACCACTCCTTCGGGATAACCATCGTCAGAAGGGCATTTAGTATCGATGGCATGCGGCGTTACCTTGAGATAATGAAACACTTTAAAATTATGTTGTGTATTGTTCGTTTATGAATATACAAATACCATGAAAAAATAAATTGAGTAGTAGGTACCTGGAATATATGTCATGTTTTGCAGCGTCGCATAGGCCAAATATTGCTAACAAAATAAATATATTATATTGTGTCTTCATTTTGCCCGAAGACGCCTTCAGCACAGAACAGATTATCCGATAATTATCATAGTTCGGAAAATACACTCATTATTTAATTATTATCGTCTAATCGCTAACAAATAATATATGACAACAACCTAAGTAGTTACGTTAAGCAGAACAAAATACAAAATATATTTATCGACTTTTAATCGGTATCTTAAACTTCAATAACGTTTACGATAAGATAGTTTATGATTAGATTGTAGACGCGTTTGTACCAATGATTATCAAACTATGTTTTTATAAAGTGTAACAATTCTACTATTAATTTAAACAAAATAATGCCTTTCTATTCTACCATGTACAGAGTGCTGTGTGCTCGGCATTATTATTAATTAATTTACATACAATTCTTAGTTCACATAATGAATAGTGATTACCTATATTTTGGACAGGTACAAGGACCCTCCATAACTTTAAGCTATTTACCCGTGAATCAAGACTGAAACTAAGAAGACCGTTTCCATTAAGAACTAGGTAACTACTTTGTCTTACAATGAAGTCCCCAAACTGTAACAATAAGACCATTCAATAAATGTCCAAATTACCAAACAGATTTTTAATCTTCATTTACTTTACACATATTTTACGGCTTCCACCGACACGTGCTCATAATACGTGGCCTTATTTTGTATGAATCCATCGCTTATTATAATTGACATCGTATATTTGTTGCCTTTAAAAATACATAAAAAATACAGAATAGGATTAGTTCAGAGTTACAGTCGTGGTGGTAGGAGTATTGTATCTGTTGCGATAGTACAGGCTGGAGAGGCGGGCGGTGGCCGCGATGCCTTGCCAGGTCTCCTCGTTGATCTGGTCCATGTAGTGCGGCGGCACGCGGAAGTCGTACGAGTAGCCGGGCAGCTCCAGAGTGTACGAGAACGGCACGCCCACTAACTGAAGAAAAAAAAGATCAGATTGATAAAATAGTAATCACCTTATAATTTTAAACTACACTGTTTCAATTAAATTAAATTATCTTCCGTAAGATAGCATACATGGAATATTGAATAAAAGAAACACGGTTCTGAAAAGCCCTGTAAATGTCGGTAAAGTAAACAACAATGTAATTACTTATATTACATTTGAACCAAAGAATTTGTATTAATGTCTTATTATTACAAATTCTTTGCATTTCATCATGAGGTAATCATTTGCGAAAGATTATAAGAAACCATAAGACGTAAAATTAGGTTGTTGAATTAGGACGATAGATGGATCCAGTAAAATTGAATTACCATGGTTACTCTTATAAACGATCCCAATAATATTTACCTGGCCATAATCCTGAGCACTGCCAGACGCTCCATACAGCACCCTGGCGCTGTTCCCCACCAGGTAATACCCAACTTCAGGTAGCTTCAGAACATCTATAACGGCTCCCATAGCCGCCGCCACCTGATGCAGCTGCGGCGCGTTGGACGGCAAACTGGAGTCGCCGTAGCCAAACAACACGTAGTTTCCAAAGCTATGAATGTCCATGTATATTTGTATTCTTTCCACGTACTCGTGGAGTAAGTCTCTGACGTATCCAGTCTCTGGTTCGGAGAAGGGCACAGGCCCTGGCCAAGTGAGGGCACAAGGGTTAGCGGACACCCCCACTGTGTTGAAGAACACGTCAAAATTCCTGTTGCCGTCGACGCCGACGCAAGTCTCGCTGACGTTGAGATCAACGGACCTCGTTTTCCGCCAGAGACGGTCCTGGGAACGACAAGGGTTGAAAATGGGTGATTTGTTTCCCATCACGTACTATTATTACTATTATTATTTCTAGCAATCACGTAGAATAATTAATAATATAGTCATCGCGTGTTGCTACTGCTCGATTAGTTATTGACTTGTTATAAGCATTATCAACATGGATATTCCCACTCGAGACAGTGGTCAACCCGCTCTCTCTTCACCCGCTCGCCGCCGAGGCGAGGAACAACATCGCCCAGTGCAGACACCAAAACAAGGACATTTCCTTGTTTTGGATAAAAGCACACGCAGGGCTGGCGGGTAACGAGAGAGCGGACGAATTGGCAAAGCAAGCAGCGCTGCATAGTAAGACCAAGCCAACGTACGACAAATGTCCGGTATCATTCGTCAAGCGACAAATCCGTTTGGAGTCGCTGGACGAATGGAACCGTAAGTACAAGACTGACACCACTGCTTCTACGACGAAAATGTTTTTCCCTGACCTGGTGGTGTCCTATAGGACAATTAGGAAGATTCATCCCACTGCCACGCTCACACAGGTTCTGACCGGGCACGGTGGGTTCTCAGAGTACTTGAACCGTTTCAAGTGCAAGGAGGACCCATCTTGCATCTGTGAACCGGGTGTGAGCGAGACAGTGCAGCATGTCTTACTACATTGCCCTGTGTATGCAAGCCTTAGGCACGATGTACAGATGTCTTTAGACACAGTTTTAGATTTACACAGTGTTTGTAAACTTGTCATGGACAGCGAGAAACGTGATACCTTCCTAAGCTATTGCACGGAGGTAGCGACCAGCGTGATTAATAGAAATAAGACCTAAGCAGAAAGAGGCCAGCTGACAACTTATTATGTTAATAAGCCCCCACAGCAACTTATACAACACTGCGCTATTAATCACGCAGGCTGACATATTCGTGCAATAAAATAGGAAGGAATCTTGTTTATTTTATCACGTTTATAGTTTTGTTATTTATTCCGCTGTCCCTTTTTTGTATATATTGATAAGTTTTTATATTTACTCCTTTTGAGAAATATATTTTATTGGTATTTTTACTCGCTTTTCGAGAAAATGTCTTTTAAATACTGTGTTTTTACTACAATAAAAATGGACTGAAACTTTATTTATAACCGTGCTAATTAAGGTCTCTGACCCCCACATCAGAGGTGAACGCGGCCGGGCCATAAAGGCCCGGATAAAAAAAAAAAAAAAAAAAAACATGGATATTCCACCTTCGAGGTGGCTTTTCAGTTAGACCGAGTGATGGTAGACTTACGTCAGTATGTGAGTATTCGTATCCATCAGGATTAACCAGCGGCATGATAATCCAGTCGATGTCTTCCAGGAGATCCCTGTCCTCGGTGCGCAGGTTCTCCACCAGCCTGAATATGGAGTAGAGGGCCACGGGGGTGGTGACCCACTCGCGCGCGTGGAGCATCGCGTCCATGAAGTAGATGGGCTTGCTTGTGTCAGTGAAATTGGTCGTTGAAATCTGGAATCAAGTTTAATATAAATGATGGTTTTGACATTTCAGATCGATATTCCATGCTTCCCTTAAGCTGTGGACCACTTCAGCTCTCCGAGTTTAGGCTCCAATCGATTTCCAGATTTTGGCGTTATAAGATACTTGCCTTTAAATATTTAACATCGCGGCCCTCAAAACTCAGTCCAGCGTTTACCAAGGTCACCAGGTCCGGATACTGGCTAGCTATACTCTCCAGGTAACTATTGACCTCCTCGTACCGCGGGTAGTCCTGGAATATCTGTCTATCTTGTCTGCTTCTCTTCCATTCAGACACTTCAATGTCATGTTCTTCCAATGCTCTGAAATTAATTAAACAAAAATATATGTAAGTATTTATAAAACGTATGAAGAGCCATCTCTTTTTTTCTGATGGTGGTGACATACCGGAGCCGTAACACAAGCAAAAGAAGTGTAGTACATTTATTTCTGTTACACGAGTGATATCCTTTTCGGGTTGAATCAGATAAAAACGTGTTGAAATTGTGCAGTGCAGTTGTCGTATACAACAACTACTACCAGTTATCGTTTGTTTATTTTTCAAAGATCTGAACAATATACACTAGCTTTCTTAAAGTTCATAATTAATTTGTGTGAACTCAGGTTTGTTACTAAATTACACTGGGATTGGTTATACCTGTTGCTGAGGCGGCATTCCATGTGTAAACATAAATTAGCATGTGATGAGGCTGGTCACGGCCACAGCGCAACAGACTTGTGATATCAATCTAATGGAGGAACGTTTAGTGTATCAATATACTCATATTTATGAATAAGGTATGGTCGGTAACCTTCGTTCCATAGGGTCGGAAAATCTTTATGATTTGACCTTGAAATTAGTGCAGTTTTGTCTCCTTATAAAATATTAGGTATTTCTGTTTAGTTACCTACTCATTTGGCAATCGAAAGAAATCTTCATAGATTTGATATAGTCTTCAGAATAATATTCATGGTCTTTGTTGGAATACTTACTTAGCAACGTCAGCGAGATGCAAATAATGCGTCATGCCATTCCTGTCCAGGGCATCGAAGACGGCATCCTTGTTCTCGGGAGACACCATGACCAGGGCATCGCGCTGTTCGGCCCAGCCGTACTGCCATATGTCCAGATCTAGACTCAGCTCCAACTCTTGCAAGAGTCGGGAGTCTGATTCATCGCGAATCTGAACTCCATGGACTGAGTGACTGAGGGAAATTATTTTTGTAAGACAAAGAAAATCAACTCTCGGTGGCCACGAGTTATACAATAACTTATTGGAATTCTGTATTTATGGTAATGGTGTCACCACCGGCTCCATTTGTGGTTAATTTAACACGGAGATAACTGTTATTTAGATAAAGTCAAAGCGTTTATTTTGTATAGGCCTACGGGGGCACCTACAAATTGTAATTCTTACATATTTTTCTTATAACAAGAACCGGATCGGAATTGCAGGAGGGTAATCAAGTATAGTGTAGAATTATATTTAACCAAAGTTTTACTATACGTGGCTTGAAATCTATATGCAAAAGTCCGTATCGCTTTGTGCATCAGCGGCGTTCACGTGACGCATGATGATATCCAAAGATTTTTTAATAATAAGACATTATTATTAAAAAATATTTGATGATATCTAATCGCGTAAAAGAAAATACTACAGTCTTAAGAATAGTCCCAAAAAATGGTAATAAACAATGCGATCTACATATAAGCACACTGCATTGAAGAAACGTGGCCCGACGTGCGCACCCATACTACTAACTTTTTTATTACCTTGTGCATTTCACGCACGCGAACTAATAATAATGCCTAGAAATGGAATACCTTTCGTAGATGTCATGTCTCCCAGCGCTGCAGAGCCCAAATGCTGCTAGCAAAATAAATATATTCCTTGTCCCCATTGCGCACGAAATCGTCTACAACACAGTCTGGTAGATACCAGTGTGCAGATTAAACGGTACTAATTAATTATCTTTATCCTAATCGCTAACATATCCTACAGATAATGTTCTTTGTTGATATCTTTTTGAATAAAGAAGTAATTTACTACATTAAACACATTTTTGAAATATTAGTTTACATGTCTACCTGTGTTGGATAGAGGTGACGTAGAGGATTTGTTATTAAATTAACCATTTTTTTCAGAAAACTATGTTTTTATGAAAGTCAGCACCGGCACCGTAACAAACATGGAGGCCGAAGAAAGTGTTCCTTACTTCCAGTCATGGACTTATCAAACCACCCTCATATAATATGTACACCAATTGATATTTCGGACCTTTCAAATATCCTGTAAGTATTATCTATTATATACGAGTATAAAATTCTCGTGTCACAATGTTAGTTACCATACTCCTCCGAAAGGGCTTGATCGGTTTTAATGAAATTTTATATGCATATTCAGTAAGTCTGAGAATCGGCTATTATATATTTTTTTATACCCCTAAGTAATAAGGGTTTTTCACATTCCACGCGGACAGAGTCGCGGGGTACAGCTAGTTCTTGTATAAAAAATGCAAAATTACATAATTGAAAAATCCATGATAAGCAACTAACAAGTGAATGACACAGAAAAAATAAAACCAATTTGGAGAACTGACTCTACACAACGTAAAAACCCTAATTTGGAGTTGATGTTGTAGTTGTTGCCGGTGTAGCTATCGTTGTAGTAGTAGCAGTGCTGGTAGCTGTATATCTGCTGCTGTAGTAGAGTCTGGAGAGTCGAGCTGATACAACGATGCCGGCCCAGGTCTCCTCGTTGATCTGCTCCTGGTATTCAAGTGGTACTCGGAAGTCGTATTCATAGCCTGGCAACTCCAGGGTGTATGAAAAAGGCACGCCGACAGCCTGGAGAGGATAAAATAAGTTTAAAATGTAGTTATATTAAATTAAATTTATTAAGTTAATTTATAAGGCGTCGGGACCCTTATAACTTTTTAAGTATCTTTAATATTATCTTTTAAACGGCGCAACGACGCCGTTATAATTTTTGCAACGGCGTCGCGCCTCTTATAATATATTTTTACAGTCAACTAACTATGAAGAGGATAGAAGATGTAACTCACTTGTCCGTAATCCTGCGCGCTTCCAGAGGTCCCATAGAGCACCATGCCACTGTTGCCCACCAGGTAATATCCCGCCTTGGCCAGCTTAACACCGTCTATAGCGGCTCCCATAGCCGCGCCAACATAATGCAAATGAGCTGCATTAGGCGGCAACGTGTCATCACCATACCCGAACAGAATATAATTTCCATAACTATGTATATCCATGAAAATCTGAATTCGGTCTAAATATTCAAAGAGAATATCTCTGATGTACCCGGTCTCTGGTTCAGAGAATGCCTGGTGGCCGGGGTATGTGATGGAGCAGGGGTCGCTGGAGACGCCGATGGTGTTGAAAGCGACATCGAAGTTCCTGTTGCCGTCGACACCGATGCAGGTTGTGGAGGCGTTCAGGATTGATCTAGTTTTGCGCCAAAGTCGTTCCTGGAAATAGTTTTAAATTAAATGAAACACGGCTTGATTTGTCAAAATGAAGATAGGCTCACATACATCCCACTTACATCAAAACGAAATATGGTTTAGTCAAAACATTAGTATTGTCAGAATTGACAATTATTGTGATCCTTAGATCCTAGTATCTCCTCCGCCTCATCCTGTTACGCCTATATACATTATTATTTGTTAATATGCAACCCAACCTATGTCTTATCGATATCAATATCTCAACGATACTCACATCAGTGTGAGTGTATTCATATCCGTCAGGGTTCACCAGCGGCAGTATGATCCAGTCGATATCTTCGACCAGATCCTGTTCCTCAGTCCTCAGGTTCTCGACAAGTCTGTAGATGGAGTACAGCGCTACAGGAGTGGTGACCCACTCGCGAGCGTGGATCATAGCGTCAATGAAGTAGATGGGTTTGCTTGTATCCGTGAAGTTGGTCGTTGAGATCTGAAATATTCCACTTGTAATTGAAAGGGTTTTTCTAATAACAACACAGAGTTTGCAAACAAGACTTAATTAGCTAATTACTATTGACCATAGTATGAAATTGTAACTACCAAATAAAACAAGCCAGCTACCCAAATCTTTAAGTCTCTAAAAGGTACTTCAAATACCCCCTTAGTTTAAAGTTTTACCTGTTCGTTAGCATCGTTCATGTTTTCTTACTTATATCCTATTACTTACACGATTCATAAATATTATAATCTTGATATCGTATAATGGTATTTTAGGCATAAAATAAAGTTGTAGATAACCAATTATATTTAATCTTACCTTTAGATACTTCACGTTGCGGCCTTCATAGCTCAGTCCCGCATTGACGACAGACACTAGGCTTGGGTACTGATTTGCCAAGGAATCTAAGTAAGCATCAATCTGTGGACCAACGCACATTATTAGAAAAAATAATGATACCGTAGCTTATAATTCACATATTTATATTGAACCAACCTCAGCATAACGAGGATGCTCCTGGAAAATCAACCTATTTTGCTTGCCTGCTTCCGAAATGGAAACTTGTTCATCATATTCTTCAAATGCTCTGAAAAATTGAAAGCATAACTTTTATTATCTTAGATAATAAATAATATTAGCAAATGGTTTATTAGGACTTCATTGACCAGTGAGTTTAATTGACAACACGAAACATAGACCAACTTCCTATATAGTATAACCTCAAATCGGTAAATACAATGGACAATACAGAGCGCCTGAATGTTTAAAGAAACAAGTTTTGATGACGCATTTCATTAATAACATAAAACATAACTGTGAATATACTTACTGAGCAACATCAGCTAGATGCAAATAATGCGTGACCCCACTTGCGTCTAAAGCGTCGAAGAGTGCTTCGCTGTTGGCGGGAGACACCATCACCATGGCGTCCCTTAGCGCCGGCGCACCACGCTGCCAAATGTCTAAACCTAGCTCTGCCTCTAGCGCCTGCAGAAGTTCTAAGTCTGAACGGTCACGGAGTTGGACGCCGTGGACGGAGTGCCTAATAAAAATACATCATATACATTACCTATTAAATGAAGCTATCGAAGGGAAAGTTTGAACATTCATGTCATTGGACGCGGCGTAGGAAGCGAGGATAAGAGAGGTGGAGGCTCATGCTATGTATGAGGGCTATGTCCAGAAGTGGATGTCTTCCGGTGATGGATGAAGACAATTTAATGGACATGTGTTATTCATCTAGCTAAAATTGGGTTCAAATGAAAGTCAATCCGGTGTAGCCATTACGTCATCATCATCCACAAAGCAGATAATATCTGCAGATTGGTATAGGATGGAGCCTATAAACGTAATTATTATTCTTGTGTCCGTGTCTTACTCATAAATAACTTCATAACTAATTTATGTATTTCATTTTGCCATAATTTTTAATCAATATTTAAGTTTCTAAGCAAATTCACTCACACTCCTGAGTACCCTTTAAGCGTTTATATCTGTTTCACAGAGGAATACCTGGCGTATATGTCATGTTTCCCCGCACTCGCCACTCCCACCACAAGCACCACCAAAAAACTTGCTCTTCCGAGCTCCATGTGTTTCCTGTTCCTTACACCGACTGGCTGATCCTCTGTAGACGCCGCCTAGATTACACGATATAATCTTTAATAGCCTAAATGCTGCTTTATTAGTTCAGATAATGATAATGCAGAATTTATGGTTTAGATTAGGAACAGTGTGTGATATTATCTAGTTCTTGATCGGGTAATTAGATGTACAGGTACGCATTATTAGGAAAATTATAACTTTTACTAGAAACCTAGAAATAAGTACAGGCGCCTTATTATCACTATCATTTGGAGTCGGTGCATATTCATACAAGTAGGGGTAGGAATCTAAGAAGTAGTACTAAAGTAATGTAAATATAGTGACATCTACTCAGAATGAAAGTTATTGCAAGGTCCTTAATTATTTCTAGCTTGTTAGTCCACCCAGGTAGGTATTTTAATGTAAGTTTAATTTCATTATTAAAATTTATTTTTGATAATCTTATAATTTAGAATGGCATTACCATTGTGAATGCGTTAAATTGTTGTATACAATTTTAAAATGACATGGCTACTTGTGTGGTTAAACTTTAAATAACTCGTGTAGGAAAAAGCATAGAATTTTCCGGAAAAAGTTGTACTGAAAGTTCCATAATATTTCGGAAGTTAATTCAGTTAACTAAAAATAAGCCAGTAATAACTGTAACAGTAAGTACTTTTTTGCCGTAACTTTTGGTAGAACGTTATCGACCAATAGCGTGTCTTCTCAGTTATAACTCTCAACTATCACATATTGAACCAAGGCAACTGCAATACAAGTTTCAAACAGCTCAGTAATAGATCTCTTGCGCAACGTTTTCTAGAAAAATCTCTCGATCGGTATTACTGGCGTAGTTGTTAGGAAAGTTCGCGACGTTGAAACAATTCCGTCAAGTTCCTGTGCTAGCGCCGAGCGAGTGCTGGGCGAGCTTGGTGCACACTTGCGAATCTATTTCGGAGGACTTTCGAGCTAGAGTAAAGTTTTTTTTTTCAATTGGTAAATGTAATTTTGGCCTGAATACATCTAATTGAACTAATTAGTCATGTTTGTTGAATGCCTTTTGCGTCATCTTCATCATCCTTTCAGAGTCTTTCCAGGAAGTGGAGAGACAGGAAGCATGATATTTTTAGATGATTCTTTACAATAATAATATTTAACACCGTATTAAGTATATCTATCAATCAAACACACCAAATTTGAGTCTCAAAAGGCAGTCAACATTCGCTCCTTGTAAATATCGATAATCCAGTAAATTAGGGAGTCATAGCTTATTGAATTAGAGTCATTACAAAAACTTTTGATAGAGCTATAAAGAGTCTTATAGAATCTGTTCATATGCTCTTACCCTAACTTCCTGGAACATAAAACACCGCGTTCCGATATTGAGCTCCGGCGAGGGCGAGTTCCCTCCAACCCGTAGCTTAACCGTTCCGCACGAAATTAGAAGTATTTTTAAGCTTTATTGAGTTTCCCCAACAGTGCGCAGGTAACGGAATGTTGTTGAATTTCAATCAACTTGCCAGTTTTATTTTGGATCATACACCGGGTTCATCGGTACGTTTCTTTATTTGAACCTGAATAACCATTATATTAGCAATGGAGTTTGGACTGCAATCAATCCGCTCACATTTTGTCTGCCACACACACACACAGAGCACACCAACGTTCCTATGAACGCACACTAAAACGAATTTGCAAGACACACATACTTATAGACGGATTTTTATATAGCAAAATCGAGAACCAAGCGTATGATTTGCCTGATGTTAAGCAGGTACCGTGAGTAGCCTTTAGATACTTGGTATTGCTGGCACGTTGCTAATCTTATGGGGAGTGGGACAGAGGGATTGAAAGGGAAAGGGGTCGGGTTTCCGGCTCTCTTACTCCTCTTACGAAACGTAGCTATAATACTCGTAGCTACTTAAGGCTAAAGCGCCCATCGAGCGCGCGAAATTCAAAATTTTCGAGTATTTTTATAGTTTATCCAAAATGTGAAAACATTTAAGACAACATTTTGTGATTTGCGACAAACACAGTATGCAGTGCGTTTATTAATACATTTATTTTACTCTAAACCATTTCAATAACGACAAATAACCAGAAAAACTGGCAATTTTTGTATATTTAGAGATTTACTAGTATCATATCCACTGTGATAATATTTAGAGTAAAATAAATGTATTAATAAACGCACTGCATACTGTGTTTGTCGCAAATCACAAAATGTTGTCTTAAATGTTTTCAGTTTTCGGATAAACTATAAAAATACTCGTAAATTTTGAATTTCGCGGGCTTGACAGGCGCCTTCACCTTAACGCCGATCTTCTGTGAGAGGGTGGTACCACTCCGGGCGCGCCAGCTCGTCTATGAGCTGTCGTCAATTGGTTACAGCTTGGCTCCATCATCGTAAACTTGCCTCGCAGGCGCAGTAATGGCTTGGCTGTTAGCTGTTTGGTACAAGGTTACGACGTGCGTGACATTTTCTTTGCTAACACCTCCGCCCTGTTTTTATAACTAACCGTTCTAATCGTTATAACGATTACTTATTATTAATTAATCGTTATAGTACCAAACATAATGTAAAGTAATGTTAATCAAAGCACACAATAATTTACATCTAACCAACACCTTTGTTTCGTTTGCCAGCTTCCGTACCCTCGTCTCCGCGCTTCACTGGTTCGATTCAGCGCCATAGGGCGGCCGGTGGGCGCGCCAGGATATCCTGTGGTCATATATTAGCTGCATTACGATTATTGTAGAAAATACTTAGTTACCTATAATTTTAAAAAGTATGTGCTGATCCCTTAGGAGCTTTTTGGTTTTAAAGGTAAATGCTGCTGGCATGTGATTATCAAAGAACTGTCGCGTTTACTAAATGTATGTGGCGTCGTTACGTTTCTTTGATTCTTGTTACCCCTCCAACGAACCTTGCCAATGTTTGTATAAGCAGTGGTTCACAATGGCCATCGATGCCGCGATTGAATCAATGCCGTGGAAGCAGCATTCCGAACCGGTGGTAGGTTCTGAATATTCATAAATGCTTTGTTGGCTTACATTAATACATTTTTTTATACAAATAGACAGTTTAGCAATAGACACAAACATTGTACACTTCATCGGCCACGTAGAACGAATATAGAGCTGCAAAGGCGGGAAAACCTGTCAATACCAGGAAGCAGTTGCCGACTGAGCTCAATACATAAAAATTATAAAATGCTTATACTTTTAGGTAATATTTTTAAGTTTCAGGTGACCTGAACTGTGGTTACCACTTACCATCAGATGGACATCAATATGTCAGGCGTCTCTGTGTTTCTGTTCAGGCAATAAAATATAGTTATTAGTTATATTGTTATTTTCTGACCGATTAATAAATCTGTGGGTGTACGAGTTAAGTATATCAGAAGTATTCTAGTGTCTAACAAATCATTTCATTATTCAACTAGCTGAGCCCGCGACTTCGTCCGCGTGGAATTTAACTTAGCAAAAAAGCCCGCTCCCGCGTTCTGAGCCCGCGCGACAGGACCCATTTATTATTTTATTATTTCTAAAATAAAAGTATCATAAGTTACTGCTTATAATAACAGCTATCTACCAGTGAAAGTCCCATCAAAATCGGACCAGCCGTTTCCGAGATACTCTTTGATTTCATGTGTTTTTATTTTTTACGCGGAACCCTAACTGTTTTTCTAAAATTCAAGTAGCCTAAGTTACTCCTTAAAACATCAGCTATCTGCCAGTGAAAGTCCCGTCAAAATCGGTCCAGCCGTTTCGGAGATTACCCGGAACAAACACACAGACAGACTGACAGACAGACAAAAATTTTTTAAATCGCGTTTTTGTTATAGTTATCGTATGTACTTTCATATGCATTTAGTGAAAAGGTGTTATTTTGATATTACAAACAGACACTCCAATTTTATTTATTAATATAGAAAACAAAATTAATAATTCGTATAATTATAGAAAATCAGAACGTATAATGAACAGCCACGACTCCCTATCCTGGGCAGCGCCCTTCTCCCGACCCAGGGCTTCCGCCCCCGTCGGACTCACTGGCTCCATTCCGAGCCGCCGGACACTCGGCATCCTTTTCCACTATTTTACTTCGCGCTAACGTATCTCGAAGCCCAAATGTAACTTGGGCTTTTTGTTTTATTAAGGTTTGTGGTTTTACGGGTCATTGGTTATTGGTAACTAGGTATTATTTAACTCTCTACAGACGTAGACAGGGATGGAGGGCTCTTTAAATAATACTCTTTGTCAGACATCAGATCAAATCAAATAGCAAGTGGATTAGAAGGTATGGCGCGTCTAATACTGCTGACGTGTGGCAATGCAGTGGGATACACTTGATTCAAATGTATACACGATGGGCACGGTCCAAAATGCATAATTGAGTTTTTAATTAACTGACTTAAAGAAAATGAAGAGGATCTCATTACGAGTATTACAACCCGTATGTTACTAAGGACTACAAATTAGAAGACGAACGAAACGAAGGTAACCAAGTTAAAAAGTTAGTTTCGCTTTATGTTCGTACTGCATTCATACAATTCAATTCAATTGTTATACACTGCTCTAACCGTCCTCGTTAACCAACATATATAGAGACACTAGCTGTGCCCACGGACTTCGTCCGCGTAGTATTCAACGTAACAAAAATTTCGGGATTATCGGGATAAAAAGTATCCTATATGTTAATCCCGGTTATAAACTATCTGTGTTCCAAATTTCATCCAAATCCGTTCAGTAGTTTTTGCGTGAAGGAGTAACAACCATACATACATACATACATCCACACTCACAAACTTTCACATTTATAATATTAGTAGGATTATGTATTTTGTAGCGCCCAGCTTTTGCTTTAAAAAATGTTTTTTTTTTCTTTTTATTTATTCCCCGAACTGATGTCACCCGTTATTGCGCGAAAAAAATAACAATAAAGGAATGGACACAGCAAACGGATCTGAGAGTTTTCCCACAAAACATTTTCATAACAGAACCCGCCGTCGATTTCCGACTTCGATGGAGCTGCATTTAAATTAGGTAGGTGATACTTCCATTATGTTCTTGTTCCGTCCGCTCAAATAACTGCTATTAAGTTTAAATTGAAATGTCGCAAACAAACATTTCGAAGCATAATATTATTATTTTTCAATTAAAAAAACTTTGTGTTGCCTGAATGTTTATTTGAATCAGTGCTTCCAGTGATTAACATGCAAGTTAATGGTTGATATTTATTAACCCCCGACGAAAAACGAGGGGTGTTATAAGTTTAACATGTGTATCTGTGTATCTGTGTGTCTGTGAATCTGTGTATCTGTGTATCTGTGTGTCTGTCTGTGGCAACGTAGCGCCCAAGCTGATGAACCGATTTCAATTGTGTTTCTTTTGTTAGATAGGTATTCTGATCGAGAGTGTTCTTAGCTATGTTTCATGAAAATCGGTTCAGCCGTTTGAAGATCATCAGCTCTTTTGTAGGTTAAAAAGCCACATTCACGGCCAAAACCAACTTCCACGGCTCGAATCCAATCGAAATTTGAGATTATTGGATTTAGATTTATTATATTTTTAAATGATCGTAATAGTCTGAACTGGCTTTTTACAATATTATAAATATGAAAAGTTTCCCTGATTTTGGAAAAAATGTATATTTTATCAATTTTTATATGAGATTTTTGTATGTACTAAAGGCGTTCCATAAGTCACGTGTCCAATGATGGATACGCGCATGCGTTAAATTTTGTTTGTTTTGTTAATGGTCATGGAATATTACGTTATTATAATTCTAGAGGGCGCTGCTCCGCCATTGAGAAAAAATATAAAAAAACAAATCTAATTTAATTTTAGCGTTGTTGAAAATTCTGCCCCTGGGCTGCTCCCGTCCACCTCAACCAGAGTTATTACATGAAATTAAATCATAATTGATAATATTTTATACTAGGAATTAAACCTCCGTGGCATCAATATTTAGATTCGTTGTCTATTCTTATGTCAATTATTATAATGTCATAACAAAATAATGTCTCATACTTTGACACAGATTTTCTGTTGATTATGGTATACATTTGATGAAAAGGTCGTCGCATACGGGGGTTTTTAAATTTTCAATTTAGCGTTATGTGAAATAACAAGCCAATACTGTTGTTGTCAAATCTGTACCTACTCAACAACTACTGGACTCATCTGAAAATATCTTGCTCAGTAAATCGAGCTTAGTAAAATGTATAAATAAATTAATGATATAAATTTACAAATGTTCCCCTTACAGCCGTAGATCCCGCGAACTGAGTGGTTTCAGTGGAAGAGTCGAGCGGGCTCCGCTTAAAAACTACTAGACAAAGCGATCGTCAAAATCGCTCTACATCGTGTAAAAAGTAGAGGTAACGGTAGAGGTAACGGTAGAGGTAACGCGGTGGAAGAGCCACGTTGTAGCCAATGAAATATAACTCATATACGAATAGTCTCCAAATAGCTATAGCTATAGCTGTATATTTACTTACAAGTAAATTAGCTGTTATAGCTGTTATAGCTGTGAGAGAGCCGGAAGCTCAACCCCCTCCCTGTCTATTCACATCCCTCTGTCGCACTCCCCTTCAGGTTGGTAGCGTGCAAGTATTGCCTTTGTTATTGCGAGCATCTATTGATGAACGTGCGTTGAATTGGCACCGACTCCAAATGAAATCAATTGTAAGTTATTTCTAAGTTCATTTAGAGTCGGTGCCAATTCAAGAGCGTGCTACGCTACGATAACTATTTAGAATCACCGATAATAGACGCTTGTTGGCCGACTTTGAACAGACACGACATTAAGAGCTAGATAAATAATCAAAAATATCTATCGTCCCTGGATTAACGATCGTGAAAACCGGAGTAAATTCTCAAATTAGGTCAATATTTTAACACAGAAGACGATATGTTAGACAGAACTAGCTAGAGCTAACACCTTACACTTGTCAGAGCGAGACAGGGAACATCTTTAGCGCCAGGGGCGCAATTTAAAAGTTTTCTCCGTGAAATATAGGTTGGGATGAGCGAAGTAAGTTAGCGAAGACGTTTGTCAACGCAGTTTTATATAAAAGGAGATTAATGTCGGTGTGTACAGGGTCGCCCATAAATCAGTTTTGGAAGACGAAACTTTTGTGCGTTACAGCATCGTAATGGAGATTTATTTGACTGGAACAGTTACTAATAGGCCGGCTAGGGTAGCCGTTGTTTGTTACAATGCAGACAACTGAGGTCGATGCTTCTATGATTTATTATTTTTCTTTAAATAATTCAAGCTTTGTTCCGACTCTGAACAAATATTATTAACGTTGAATTTTACTAGAATCTTATACTAATATTGATAGGTTTTTGGACAGCTGCGAGTTATTAGTTACATTCTAGATACTTAATAGCACAACCACTATGTTGACATCTTAAAGGTAATTTTCCTATTGAAATACTTTCGTACTTACAGTTCAACTTTAAAAAACCGGATAAGTGTACGTCAGAACATGCAAAATGAAGGCTTCCGGACCCATTTCAATAGCGGAGATTTATCGTATCTATAACCAAAGTAGTGAAAAATAAGAAACAAAGTTGTACCTATTTGCGGTTTGTTTTTGAATCTCAGTATTGAGTTTATTCAGAAACGACTTGGAATTATTTTAACTTTAACTTGGTCATCGGACATACAGACAGACAGACGGACAACAAAGTCATCCTATAAGGGTTTAGTTTTTTCCTTTTAAGGTCCGGAACCCTAAAACAAAAAGTTACTCCACACGGCCTGATCTGACGCCTGTCAAGACTATGAAAGAGAGATAATGAGATAATGAGACTGTCATCTAACTCTTCTATCCGCTAAAACAACAGGTTGGGTTTAAGGAACGTACCTCAATGTATAATAATACAAGCTGTAAATAAGTTACCGACTATCGAGCCAACCATACAATGTCTCAACTCACAGTGTTTTAACTGTAATAATAATAATTAGTATTATGTTATTCAATATTCACACAGAATAGTTAATATTGTGTAATTATTCATGGGTTATGCTAATAACAAAACAATAATGTTACATATCTTGATCTCAAGGGCTCCAATAATTAGTTTGTACAACAGACTCTTGGGCAAATGAATGAAGATTAATATTCGCCGTTACAGGCCCATAAACTGTCTACCTAATAACAATAAGCTATTAATTTCCTTGTGTTAGGTCAGGGCCATGCTGGGAATTATTAATGGTACCGTTAGTTCTTGATGACTGCGGCGAGAATATTAAAGAATTTAGCTAATTATTGAAGCTGTCTATAAGGCCTACTTCGGGTTTTAATTACTTAGAATAAAGTGAATCTAGCATGTTTGTAATATAAACCCATAAGCTCGATTCCTTACTGATATTATTGTGAAATATTTTTCAAAAATATTGAAGGTCTCCAATGATATTCGCCATAAATTTGACTAAAACTTATAAGTTATACGTCATAGCTATTTTATTCAAAACTTTAAACATCTGTATTTTGCCAAATTTAAAGTTATTTTGAAAATTATTTAGTAATCTTTAGACAACATTTATATTATGGTGCAATGCAAAGAAAATACCTATTCGATTAACAAATATCGTATAATGAATTACACATTTCAATTTCAAACTTAGCGTAGGTTTTGATTAATTTGAAAACTTTGAAAACCCTATAAAAGTCAGCAAATATATTCGATATTTGCTCAGTGTTTATATATTTAGTTACAATAAAGTTAAGGTACAATGAATATGAGTAAAATATACTGATACGAATAAGATATATCTTTGAATTGTTCGCAACGACCTGGTCAGCTCTCCTCCCGGAAACTACGGATTTCGACGTAAAAGGATCAATAGCCGGTGACTGATCAATCATAGTGACAGTCGCGCCGGCCGGGAGATAGACTGGCGTAATACGAGCGGCGCACAAATCAACGTCAGGCTAGCCCCCGCGCGCGTGGTGCCGTACAAAGATCATCAGATATTTTGGTTGTTTATGGTTTTAAATGGTCACTCTATAACTGATAATAATAATAAATAAATATCGCTTGAATAAAGCACCATAAGTATGGTCCTAAACAAAATAATGATTGTACTAGGGGAACCGTTCAATGCACTGGAGATGATCCCAATGACACCCACTCCTAGGAAAAATATGAAAGGACCATTTCCAAAATGTACTCTGACAGGAATCGAGTCTAGCGGTCTACCTATGCACGAACTAACGAGATGAATAGAAATTAACACTTGATTTATTTAATCAGTGTGTTTAAATTCCCAATTTTTTTTGACTAAATTTAATTAAGTGTATTGTCTTCCTCTTCATGGTCTTAATGCATGGGCATAACAGCAATATTTAAAGTTGTGTCAATACAATTTGTAGCCAACAACATTAACTCGCTCCGACTCTTTAGCTCGGTGGTCAGGTGAGGCCGTGTGCAGCGGTTGTTACCCTAATTTCTAGATCGTTAATTACAGATCTGTTGTTATTACATTACTATGATGACCATTTCGAAGATGGATGGCGTGTAATATGCGCCGGTCACAAATCAGCGCTGTCGCCCCCCCCCCCCCCCCCCCCGTGCACTGCGTGCGTCATGATACTGGGCTATTGCATTTGTGAGTGACGACATGTGCCTAGTTTTAAAATGAACATTAACATAATAACAACTTAGTTCCTAAACAAAGTCTGCCACATTATTGGATACACGCAATTTTCCTTTCACTACAATGCTTGCTCGTAAATTCCACGCGGCGCCTAAAGATTGCTTGTCTTAATGGTTCGAGAATGTGTAGAGGTTAATAGGAAAGGTTCAGGTATTGGGTATTTCGTCGCGAATGTATTAGGGCTTGATATATTAGTAGAACCTTAATAAATATTGCTCATATTAAGCTTGTGCGGCAAACATGCCCTAAATTAGAGGGGTATACTTATTCGGACTGATTAACGTCGACGTTGATTTGTTCTGCTTGACAGAGTAGCTACCTACCATACTACATAAATGTAGTAAATTATTATTTTGACACACGTAATAGGGAACTACTCAGCAGCAGATAAAAAAAGAAACAAATGTTTCCAAAAGGCCTTCTGTTAAAAATCGGAATTGTCGCGTGTCTGGCTGGTCGCAGGTGCGGGCGGCGCGGCGGCGGCGCGGCGCGGTACGGCGCGGGTGTCGCGCGTGAATTATTCATGTCGCGGGCGTGTCGCGCTGGACATACCGCGACACAGCCCACGATGTGCAGTGCTACCATACATTTTATACGTTTACAAGATTCGCCAATCATTGTAAAATCTTTGTGCAACAGATTGTAAATTTCTCACGTGGCCGATGGGGGATGTAGTTAGCGACTAGCTAGCATAGAGGCTAGGACGTCGAACACCTTAGTCCCCCCGTGACCACGGTTGCTGTAAAGCAACCGAAACGTCGGGAACATAAAAAGTAAAAATAAACGCGATATAATCCGTAAAAATAGTTTTATTTCAATGCGTAGCTTGTTGTTAGCCTACTGTGCAAGTGTGCACTTGTACCGCCTTCTTTTGCACTCGTAAATTCGTAACTGTTGGTCCGACACGGTCCTGTGTCGCCGGAGCGCGACGCGTGGTTCTCTTACAATTTATTTACTAACGAAATTCTTCATCGGGATAATATGTAGAGCATGTTTACTGAGCTTTACACTGTGTTGTTTATTTTACGAGACTCTACATGGTAAATAGGCTAATTTGGTTCTTATATGGAATTAGATTTGCTTTTCTTAACAAAAGGGATTGAATTTGTAGAGTAACTGCTCTGTTTTTGACCTACATAGGGCAAACTTAAATAAATGTAATTTTAAAAAAAAAATATAATTAAAATTATAATTATTTATTATGGTCCTTATATTCTAGGCATGTTAGATATTAGGTATTTTTGCTATTGATGTTTGATGTAATAAATATAACCCATGACATAACTTTTAATAGCTGTCAAGACAAGCTAACAAGACACCTAATCTTGCGTCTGCATCAACCTGCCTAAGAAAATTCGCAAGAATCTAGTTATTTTTAAGACGCTGCAGGCTTTATTTTTATTATTTTTGTTTTTTAGCAACATATGCGATGTTAACATAATATCGTTTTGTTATTCAGAGCTGTTTGTTTAGGCCTGTCGACCTTCTGAGTATGTTAGCAGTAGTAAAACGACCTACATGTCAGTCTAGACGACCTTGCTTCACTACTTCGTTGACCTTTTCATCTGCCTGGGTGTTTATTCTAAATTCGGATGTGTGTAGCTATTTATAGCAATATATAAGCCATTGGCCATGTAGTTTTTTTCCGCTGGCCTGATTTCTTATGGGGTAAATATTTTTGGAATATACATGTTTGATTAGCTATCCGTAGAATAATAATTATAATTATAATACATTGTGTGTAATAATTATGTATAAACCAGACTTAAACACAAACTACATGATCGCGAACTAAAAAAACCTTGTACTATGCGGTAATTCTGTGGTATATCAGCTTTGTGCTCAATGTTTTTGCGAATTATGAAATCTGAATTAGGCTAAATATTTCCAAAGATTTCGAAATACCCCTGTAGAAATTAGATAAGTACTCATTAGTTTTCTCTGCCATCACCACAATGTGTTATTTATTGATCTCGCCAATTCGATATCCAATGAGATCGCTTGACCTAGCCCACCAAGTTGTTCCGGCTTCAAACTCTGCCAAGTAAACTTTCGCCAAGTAACGAAGCCCGCAGTGCCGCAAGCACCCCGAGTGTTCCCCTACTGCCGTGGGGGGATATGTGCCAGTTGTTACACTCAGCATGTTTAACTTGTCCTTGAATTGTTGTTAAATTTCTTCAATGACTGCATCGTCTTGTATTTTTTAACGTTTATTAATTTCTGTAACATAGTCCCCTATTTTATTCTGCTTTACTCGTCCTCGTAAAACTTCTAACAGTGAATTATGTATAAAACTCCAAACCATTTTCTTATATCAAGAGCGTTACCTATCTTTAAAATCGTTATATTACATAAAAATAATCCCACATGCGTTTTCACAAAATCACTTTCAATAATGCAAACGCTATGATTGCTCGACAAAGACACGTGAGTAATTTATATGTATATATAAAAATGAATCTCTATTTCCTTGATCATCGCATCACGCGTGAACGGATGGGACGATTTCCCTAAATTTTTTTTTGTTGTGGTTATTATTGTTAGGAGAAGGTTCTTATGAAAGAAAAAATAAGAAAGTCGAGCGGAACAATTCAAATTCAATATTCAAAGTTAAGACGACCGAGGACGACGTCTTTCGGGTCAGCTAGTACGTATAAGAATAAAATCTATAGATAGGTATATCTTCCAGGTAATATTTATGGAATACTAGTTAAGACTGGCCATTCTACCTATTTAACTATTTGTACCTACTAACTTCGACGCAAATTTCTCAAAATAGATAAAGGATTTTCTTCCATCTAATTTAGTTCAGTTTAAACAGGCAAGTGTATTCTCATCTTAATAATGAACTGAATAAGTATATAGATACAAATAAAAATACTCCTTAAATAATTGTATGATTTTATTGAAACTTCCGTTTTGATCGATTACCGTCTGAGATACATTTTTATTATCAATGGTCAATACCAAGACATAAAATATCAAAAAGCTCCGTTCCATCTCCCGCTGGTAATAAAAACTTCTCTGAATAACAGCAAGCAACTGTTCGCTATTGAAAAATAATAAGTTCCCCCTTGGACGTTACAGGAGTATGGCGAGGGTTAGGGACACTCGTAAAATGTAACTGTCACATTATATTATCATATTTTGATTGTGAGATAAATTTTAATCGACTATGTATACTTAATTCAGATGCAATAGGTTTTATCGCATCTAGATCTTTAGATAATCTGAGTTTTGGTGTGATAATAATTAAACTGATGAATGTTCCGCAACTACCATTTCATTTTAAAAATTGATGTCCCATTCCCTTCTCGAAGTGATTCCATTACAGACGGCCTCGGCAGATTATCGTCAGGTGCCCTTAAGCGTAATATAATTTCATTCGCTGCCATTTAACAGATTACCCCTGGACTGAAGACTGAAATTATTAGTATTAAAGAGCATTAAAAGTTACTCGATGTTACAGAAGTTGGTTAAGTTAGGAATTCAGTGACACAAACAACTAACTAAAAGGAATTACAATGGTAATTAGTTTTCATTAATTTAAAAAAAAACAGGTACAATAGCTGATGGTGTTTTACATAAAATGGAATATGTAAATGTACGATAACATGTACAACAATGTATTTATTTACATGACCAGGATTGGCATTATCCCGCAGACCCCACAGACCGCTCGGCGCTCCATTATTTATAAACATTAATTAAAAGCAAACTGCAAATAACTTAAGTTACCGAGAACTTCTTACGAATATTATTAATGAATTTAAATCGGTCTTAAATATGAAATGGAGTGTAAAGACGAAATGAACACGAACAGAATAATTCAAAATGCTGATTATTATTAATGTGCAATTTGCGGAGAAACAAAATTTACGGCGTAGTACAAAATACTTTAGTCTAATAATTAGGAAAATCTCGGATTGAAAAATTTCCATACATATTGTTAAATTCAATCGGTGTTATAACAAAATAAATCAACACGAGATGTCGACGATACGATGACGAGACGAGTTATATCGGATTATGGAAGGAACATTTTTCATTACTTTTGTTTAACTTGTTTGTAACACGGATAATGTTTGGAAAAAAACAATATCCTTGAACTAGGATGCATCGTTGAGTCCCAAGTTTAATAGCAAGAGATAGCATCCTCGGCAATAACAGGAGCAATAAAAGCTGTTTACGTCTGCGTCGTATCGAGACGTCCGAGCAAGCGCTCTGAAACTTCGCGAGCTATCCCCTCGAGGACGGTGTTGGTCGTCCTAGTATTAGTTTTGTAGTCGTATAGCGATATTATTGTATGCCGATTGTGTTTTTTAAACTTCGAAGACGGTCTTTGACAATTTATTCATTTTGTATGCTTGTATCTTTACGCTATTGATATTTTTATTATATAACTGAAAACATATTTTTATATACATAGGTATAACAAAGTCATTAAACAACAGTAGGTAGTATGAACCGCCCGTACTATCGTATAACCGGCAGGTGCTTCAAATACCAAAGACATTGGTCGCATTTTGTCGACCTAAAGAGGAGTGTGACAGAGGGAGGGGAAAGTAGGGGGGGGGGGGTTGTTCTTTCGGCTCCCTTACTCATTGTACGACACGCAGTTATATTGGCTTCTCTACGGCGATCATCTGTTAGAGGGTGCTACTACCCAAGCCGGCCCGCGTATGAGTTGCGTGGCTGCTCGTCTCCACACCCCCCAGTCCGTCAGAGGTATATGGCGATAACCAAAGCTTTCTATATTCAGCATTTGAAAGGAATCATTCAACTTCCTAATCATGTCACCATGTCAATCATGTAAAACACTTGTTGACTTGTCTGTCTGATGCAAAATGTAAAACAGTCGGTTTATACTCAGTGTGTGTAAATAATTTATCCGTGAATACCGAATGTAAAGCCAAAGTTTCAAGACTAATGAGCCGACACACACTTACACCGTTACAATCCGTTGTGTAAGCTCCTCTGTGACATCGTCTGAAAGTCGAAGTAGACGTTAGTCTAGTGTTGCCGAAAGGTCTAATTCACTTTATCTTTGTTCTAGCCAGACATTGATAATCCTTTTCTGAATTCAGACTACCTTTGTACGATATCTGATGGTTCTCAGATTGACATTCGCTCCTGATCCTAAAAAATATAAAAGAATATTATGAGTTTTAAAAATTCAACAAAATAGCTAACTTAAAAATTGAGCCCGATATACAATAATTACTTACACTTGCTGTGTCGTCAGCGTAAGAGATGATTTTAGCTTTAAAGAGGTCGGTTTTGAGAAGGTCATTAATATAAAGAAGAAATAGAGCAGGGCCCAGGATACCTCAAGGGAGTATCCTGGGCCCTGCTCTATTTCTTCTTTATATTAATGACCTTCTCAAAACCGACCTCTTTAAAGCTAAAATCATCTCTTACGCTGACGACACAGCAATAGTCTTCCACGGCTCGACATGGGAGGACACACTTAAAACTACGGAGTCAGGTATATCCAAAATAATAAAGTGGTTAAATTACAATTTATTAACTCTAAATATCAGTAAAACTCAATTTTTAACCTTTTGCAAAACACAAGCTTCAAAACCAACATACAAACCAATAATTAAAATTCACTCCTGTTCAGATCCTCAGAGCAACAACAACTCCTGTGACTGTGAACACATCAAACACACAACAACAGTAAAATATTTAGGAATAACATTGGATGAAAACCTAAACTATAAGCAGCATTTAACCAACCTCGCCGGTCGCGTAAGAAAGCTTATATACATCATGAAAAACCTTAAAACCTGCGCCCCCCCTCACATTCTTCAACTAGTTTACAAAGCTCTGTGCCAGTCTGTGATCCAATACTGCATCTCTGTCTGGGGAAATGCTGGCAAAAGCTATATGTTAGGCTTAGAAAGAGCCCAGCGAGCTGTAATAAAAGTCCTTCTGAGCAAACCTTTCCGCTTCCCAACTGTTACACTATACCAAGAATTTCCAGTCCTTACTGCTCGTCAATTATTCATTCTCAGTGCTACTCTAAAATCACACCGTATTTCTACTAACAGCTCGGACTATGTATTGCTTTTATCGAGAAGAGTATATAGAGTCCCAGTTCCCACTGTAAAATCCCTATTCGCTACTCGTTCACCCATGTACTCACTTCCATACACTTATAATATAGTTTGCAAATTTTGTAATATAAAATCCAGCACCATATTCTCATGTAAAAAAACTGTTACACAGTGGCTTCTCACACTTACTTATAACGACACGGAGGACATGTTAAAACCTCTTCGGTAGTATTACATTTTCATCACCTGACGTACCTAACACACATACACAAACACACCCTAACATATTCATTACATCTCACACACACTTCACTACACACAAACATACTACATACCCACTCAAACACACTACACACAAACACACTGCATATTCTTATAACAGTTACTCTTAGACAACACTTAAGTGTACTAATTTGTAAACTCATACGTTCCTCACTGAACCTATTCAGCAATTTTAATTATGTTCCTTGGTCTCAAGATACAGGCTGCCCTGCGCGCCTAGTTTGAGTTCCAATGATAATTGTATTATGTGATTTATAATGGAATAAATTTTATGTATTTTATGTCTTTTATGTCTTTTATGTCTTTTACTTATTAATTTAATTTAAAAACTTTAAACTTAGTGCCTTTGAAGTCCAAAATGAATATTGAATACTTCAAGCATATATCTCTCATCTGGCGATATTTATTTATTTATTTACAATTAAACATTTTCTATTCACGTATCCATTCACTCGATTGTAAAGCAGTATAGAAAAGTACTTGCATGTGCCCAGCAATTACGTGCGCTAGTAAATTTATACGTGTTTTGTAGAGGCTCGGTCTTTTACAACTGCATTCTCCCTTTGTGCCCACCACTACCGATGCAACCAAAACATGAACAAACCAGCATTGCTGCAACCATTGGTGGTTTTTCTATCTCTAAATATTTTGTATCTAAATAAACTTGCTAATGGATTACGAATTTAGTGATATTTTACAGTGACTCTTTAAAAAGAAGCAGCACGTGCAAGTAGGGTAAAGCAGTAATAATGGGCTATGTGCTTAACGCCGCCACCTTAGTCGTGTTGTGACACAACAGCCATTCCTGGCAGGAGAGTGATCCCATTACTTTGTCTATAGTAGCTATTCTGAACACATAAGATATACTTAGTAGATTTGTTAACAAAAGTAATTTAATTACCACACGTCCTTTATGTTACTGATGGAATGATCGAGAATGTCCTTTGCTGCTGCCGAGACAAAATCACTTATTACTTACCTACAGTCACATAGACTACAGACTTATTATTAACGTTTTGTTCAAATGAACTCTATTACACCGACGACTCTATTACCGCTGATGTAAGCAACTCATTTCCCTCCCTCAAGAAGTTTAAAAGTGAATCAAATATCTGTTAGTCTCTTAAAATCTCACGGGTCACCCGGGACCTATGCTAATGCGGGGTTCGAGGAGTAAACTTGTGAGATTATAGCTTTCCGCCGACAGTTCAGGGTGGAAAGGCTTCGTCGAGTTGCGTGATCATATACCTGGACCCTTTTATAACCCTTTTTTCGTTGCAGATACAGCTGATTTCAATATGGGACAAATGTAGTAAACTCTACTAAGAGAACGGATCAGCACGTCAAGATAAAAAGGTGTTTTTACAGAAATTGTAATTTAAAAATAGCTTATTTTATTTTCAACAGCAGCCCTAAATATTCAACTCGCCATTTTACACGAAGACATACACATTCCAAACCGCTGTCATTGCTAACGTATTAGACAAAATAGGACAAAATACACCACGCAAGGCTGACAGTTTAAAAAAAACAGAACTCCGTCCAAACTATGTAATGTTTCCGATTTAATGATTAGTTTCACTGTGGGATTTTCCAGAGACTAATATCATAATGAGTTAGCTATTCCCACTCGCTACGTAACTGGCTCCAAGTTTTCCGCCCTGATTTACATTTACAAATTGCGAGGCGCTATTGAATTAGCTGTGTGTTTCGCGTAGTCGTTTAATTTGTTTATTTGGCTCCTAAATCTTAATGTCACCTTGTTTTGGATTGTGTCTTACTTCCATAATTATATTGAAAAAGTATTTGTTACGGATTTGCTTATGGATTTTGTGCCTCTATTCGTCAGTTTTTGTCAGGATTAGACAAATTAGTTTCTCACTGTCACGTCTGATCGTACAAAAACTATGCAGGTTCTTACGTAAGCTGTTAATTAATTACAGGATCGCTGAGCCATTCTTCTGATCCAGGGTTGCACCTAAATCCCCTCAAGAATCCCCAAAATCTCAGCAGAACCGCCGAAACAAAGACGTTATTAATAGACAAAATGATTTGTTATTCAAAACGGCATTAGTTGAATCCCGGCCATCCCTGGCCAGTGGTAGGGACATGCAAATAGGGGTGATGGTGGGGGGAGCGGGGTAAGGCAGCTTGTCTCAACAAGAAGTCTGGCTCTTCGTCTCCACGATGGATTGGATAAATAATTCATGAGCCGTTAAGATTTCCTGGTCGAATAATGGCGGTAGAAGGAATACGGAACTTTGGGGTTTTTGACTTTGCTATCTGCAAATGTTAAAATATGATGTTCTTTTAAAATCGGTCTAAATCGAAAGGCTAATTTCAATTTGTCTAATATTTGGTGTGTAATTTGACAAAAGACATTGCATAAAAAATACATAAAAAGAGATTTTATTTCATTAAAGCGCCCATCTAGCCTGCAAAGTTCAATTTTTTTGAGGATTTTTGGAAATTTTGTAATTCGCGACAAAGACTGAGTGCAGCGCATTTCTTAATATATCCAACTTACTCTAAAACATTTCAAGAACGACAATTACTATCCAGATAATCTGGCAATTTTTATATATTTAGTGATTTACTAGTATCATATCCACCGTGATAATATTTAGAGTAAAATAAATGTATTAATAATAATAAACGCACTGCATACTGTGTTTGTCGCAAATCACAAAATGTTGTCTTAAATGTTTTCAGATTTTTGATAAACTATAAAAATACTCGAAAATTTTAAATTTCGCGGGCTAGACAGGCGCCTTCACCTTAAGTTATTGAACTCTTAATTTCTATTTCTAAAATTCTCATTGTTATGGTGATGAATGAGAATCTATTTTAGGAAGAATTCGGTATTTAACCAAAATAAATGTCTTTTGTTTTCGACTCCTTTTGTTCGGACAGCGGCCCACCTATTTATCAATATGGACTCAAACTAAAGTCTCGTAAAGGCAGTGGGGGGTGGGGGGCCTAGGGTGGGTGGTTCAATCCCTGTCCAGCCAGTACTAGTAGTTGGTTGCGCCACATGTCCCAGTATCTCGGACGTGTCTGGGTCACGCAGCTTATTGTCAGCGACGTCGCGCGGACCACGCAATATTGTCCGTAGGGGCGAAGTATTGAAATATATGGATCCATACATGATCAACATGATTAGAACTGTAACGTGTTTTTCCTACCTTTACACAGTTACACACCAGCAGCTCAGTCAGCAGTTTACATGTGTGCAGGGTATGTACTTGAAGTACTACAAAAGAAACAGCAGGGTTCCCGAGTCCAAGTATTTATTATGGTTCCTTCCGTTAATGCGGCCACATCATCATGATTACTCTTAGGTACAATCTTCACAAACCTTCAGGGTCACTTCGTACGCATCAGCGCCAGCTGCGCATATTGGCAATATGAACGCTGAGGTATGTCCTGTTTGGTTATGTACCTGTCTGATATGCGTCACATGGTATGCCTGATGAACTCGGGATTTTACATCACTTTATATTATGATTAAGTTTTTTATGTTTAGTTTAGATATAACTATAAGTATAACGAACGACCCCTGTTAACAAAGAAATAAATTTTCATTAGAGACCGCGTGGATGTGGAATACTAAAATTTGATTATTTTAATTTAAATTTCAATACTCACATTTTAGATGGGTCGGGAGGTCGTAATAATTTCATTTTGTTACGCCTTATTATTATTAATAAGATATTTAATTAGAAAAATTTGTGCACGTCCGTCCTCCACGTCACACAATCCAAAAGAAAGAACGCTAATTAGTTGCCACAGTCTAACTATCAAAATTACGTTAAGAAACCACAGTCTAGCGAAGATGTGCATCTATTATTTATATATATGTCTTTTATATTTTTTGATGTATGATAAGTTATATTAAATACTAGCTGTCCCGGCAAACTTTGTTTCGCCATTGAGGCTATAAATGTGCTGATTTAAAAAATGATTAATTAAATATTTATTTTAAAATACAAATATAAAGATTATTTCTTGGCCATGTATTCAAATAAAACTTTATACAGTTTTTATCGCGTTTATTTCCTTTTTTATTTTCCCGAAGTTTCCAGCCGAAGTTTCAAGCCATGGTCACGGGGGACTGAGGTGTAAGACTTCCTGATGTCAAAGTTATTAACTGGGATCCTCATATTTAGTTGTTGTTTGCGGTCCTATCCACGCAGAAATTGCTCAGTGTCTGACAACTATTTGCTTGACATGATGTATCTCGTCAGCCAGGTGTTGCTCATCTCTGATCCCGTGTGCTCTCTGAAACAAAGATTTACCCACGGTAGCTAACTGTGTTGGATGGTGGTGAGATTTACCGTTTAAGTACCTATCGTTTATTGTCTTTTTCCTATATAAGGTGTGTCCTAAGTTGTTATAAGGCTTTTATAAGAATTTCGGATTACTAAACATCTAAGAATGATAGAGTGTTGTTGGCCTCTAACTCCATTGTAAATTTTATTTTAGATTGTATCTAGCTATGATGGTATAGAAATACTCTTAGTTTGTCTGATGGTAATATTGTGAAAGTATCGTCTACGTACCGCTTGTAGAATCTTGCGGTCACATGTGAAGTGCGAAGAGCTGTCTCCTCGAAGTCTTCCATGAATATATCGGCGACAACGGAAGAAACAGGGGAGCCCATCGCTACATCATCTACTTGCTTGTAGAACTGTTCATTCCACAACAGAAACCTGGATGTGAGGCAATGTCTTAAGAGTTCAGCATATTCCTCTGGCATGTTGTTCTCCTCTAACTTCTTTGATACTATTGTGATGCAGTCTGCTACAGGTAGACAGGTAAACAAAGACTGATCATCAAAACTGACCATGGTTTCGCTGTTAGCATGATGTATATGTTTAATCTCACTTACAAAAGGTTATCAATCGTTTGTATGTGATATTGTGTGTCCTCTTAGTAGTGAGAGTACCTTCGCTACGTGCTGGGCCAGACTGTATGTTGGTGTGTCAATCTGGCTTACAATGGGACGCAACGGGTCCTCGGGCTTGTGTATTTTAGGTAACAATATCTTTGCCATGTATTTCGTTTGCACTCTTCATTGAAGCACCTTGTGATAGACGACATTTTTCGTTTTATTATCAGGCGCAAGAACAAATAACGCTGATGGTCTTCCGACCCGTGAACATGTCACAATCAGTACTTGATAAAATACCTCTTGTGCGTCGAAAATTATCTAGTTCTTGATCTCCGAGGTTTGATCGACGATTCCTCATTGCCAACCGAGCCGTTTCACGGGCTGCCTCTCTTTGCTCTTATGATTGAGAAGCACGAATTCGAGCCATACTACCGCGGCGCTCTTCATTACTGCTTTGTCGCGAAAGATCAGATTGTCTTGGACGCGGCATCGTATTGCTAATTATAATATCCGCACAATAATAATAAAACTTCGAAACTGACAGATCAACTGTCAACTTCAAAATTTCAAATTATCAAATATTCAAACCATATTTAACTATAGACGCCATTTTAGCTGTCAGTTCCCTTTTTTATACCATTTTTAAATAACCAACGGCTAGACTTATTTTTGATTCATAAATTTTTTATTTTGCTGTCATTGTCGTTTATTAATATCACGTTTTCACGTTTTATGTCAAATTCCACTGGAACGGGATAAAAAGTATCCTATAACCTTCTCCTGGTTCTAAACTACCTCCCCACCAATTTTCAGCCAAATCTGTTCAGCCGTTCTCGAGTTATAAATGGTGTAACTAACACGACTTTCTTTTATATATATAGATAATATACTGTAGTTCTTAATATGTTTTTATTTAACGATTTAATGAGTAAACATAATCTCAAATTCTACGTTAATATACTGCCATCTAGTTATCCATACTTGAACTCTTTACGAAATCCAATTACTTTTATGTCTCTGAGTACTAGTGCATGAGGTATTAGTTCCAAAAATATATTCCAGAGGGAGCTTTTATCAATTAATTTATACACATATTTATTTATCACTAACTTGTCAAATTTATTTGTTACAATACACCCTACCTCGGTCAAAAAAATGTTTTCAGTAATGAAAATATTTTTTTTTTAACAGGTTTAGAAATTAAGACGGAGAAAAAATACATTTCAAACATAATTTTACCTAAAGAAAAATTAGAAGAAGTATGTTGATATAACTAAGTAGATGAATTAAATTAAATTAATGTTATATTAAGTCTCACAAAGAGCAGTTACTAATTTGAGTAAAATTATTTTAAGTAACTAGTCAATGTAGTTTTTAAGTTAAGTTTTAAATTAAAGTTTCAATAACTAAACAGTGTAGTAAGGTATAGCATGTACCTACTAGACACTGACAAATAACCATAGGCACTCCAAGTGTTAAGGATTTTAAGCATTAAAAGATTTTTAAACACTCAGACATTCATGAATCCAGTTTATAATTTAAGTATTGAGTAGAATCATATAAGGATTCTAAAATTAGGTACAAACATGATGTTAGCATTAAGTCATAGCAATTAAATATCTAAGAAATAAGCAACTGTTAACAATGTTTGATTTCAAGTTTTAAGTCGTATAACATTTAACCAATATATAAATATGGAATGTATATACTATGAGTTTATTTTAAGTTTAGAGTAGAATCATTTAAGGATTCTAGAATTAAGTACAAACATGTAGCTAGCATTAAGTAATGGCAATTAAATATCCAAGAACTAAGCAACTACGAAAATGTTTGACATTAGGTACCAAATCGTATAACATTAGACCAATATAATAATATGGAATGTTCATACTGTGGGTTTATTAGTAGAATCACATAAGGATTCTAAAATTAAGTACAAACATGTAGTTAGCATTAAGTAAAGGCAATTAAATATCCATGAACTAAGCAACTACGAAAATGTTTGACATGAAGGCCCAAATCGTATAACATTTACCCAATAGAATAATATGGAATGTTTATACTATGGATTTGTAGTAAATATATTTTAAATTCATGACAGACTGCGTCTAATATCACCATGCCAGCATTCCTTACATTCCTTACATTCCTCCACATTCATTCATAATGCATCCTTGCTTATTCATTTTATTTTTATCGATAATTTGGAAAAATCTATCATCCTATTCTCATTTACTTTTCTTACATACTTTACTAACACAGTTAATATTTATGACCGAAAGTCTTCATGTTTTAATATAATATATCATTAATATGCTATTTTCCAAAATCTTTACGATGGATGAATGTCTTTCAAGCCATAAACCTTAACTTGTGGATAATACCTAGGGTTGTAATAAATGTTGAAAACATTCAGTTAAATATTAAATTTTTAAATTGTTTACAAATTAAGTGAGGACCATTATCTACGTATATAAACTTTAAATACCTACCATGCACCAAGAAAACATAGCATTGCCTGTTGTGTTCCGTATAGGAAACAACTTAACATATTTGCCAAAGTAGTCTGAGCATACCAGTTAATAAGTGTTTTGTTACGTAGATATTAGATAAAGAAAAGTCCTATTAAATGAAAACTTATTTCATTTTTACGCTTGATTAATTATTAACCTTATCTATGACATCCCTATACATATTTTTCTACGAATAGTACAATGTCAAACGCCTATCAGATTTTATAAATTCCAGAGTGAGCGCCAGTGGGTATGTCATGAAATTAATTTTAGTAGAATACCCACATCATATTTTATAATTAAATTGTTAAGTTATTTTTAGAATTACAAAATAGTTTATTGTTTTTTTTATCAATAGTTTTAAATTAAAGTGACTCTTTTGATTATGTACCTAACAAACGAGCTAGTTTATATAATGTAGTATTGAGCACGAGCCAATATACTTTTTAATGTTAAGTCTCCTGGGATCAGTTTACCATGTGACGCAATCAGTTCAGTTACAGGTTCCAAACAAAGACATACCTCATCAGCTGGAGTCGGCGGTTGATAGTCCTCTGGCCTGACAGTGCCTTGCCGTATCAGCCTGCACAGCTGGCGGTAACGCTTACGCAGAACATCCCTGGTTGCTTTGTCGTCAACTGAAACACCATGATATTTAAGTTCATATACAAGTTCCTCCTTACGGAGACAATCTATCCAAGTGATTCTATCCATATTTAGTATGTTAAATGATGGTATACAATCATAAGAGTTAGTACATATACTATATTATTTGTAAAGTTAATTACATTAAGTTTAATTAAGTTTAATGATTAGTTAAGTACATTAGAATTACAGTTTCTTATTCAATTAAGATAACCTACTAAATTAGAGTTTGAATTAGTTACTATACAATGAGATATTACTATTTGTATTCTTTTGCACAAATAGTAATGACCTACTTAAGAAACTATTAACTATTTTAAATTATACAGAGTAAATGCTTAATTACTAGCACTGTAACAAGCTTCAATTAGGTTTTTCTTGTAGTATTCTCCAAGCATCACGTTGGGCGATCAATTGTAACGTGTTTTTCCTACCTTTACACAGTTACACACCAGCAGCTCAGTCAGCAGTTTACATGTGTGCAGGGTATGTACTTGAAGTACTACAAAAGAAACAGCAGGGTTCCCGAGTCCAAGTATTTATTATGGTTCCTTCCGTTAATGCGGCCACATCATCATGATTACTCTTAGGTACAATCTTCACAAACCTTCAGGGTCACTTCGTACGCATCAGCGCCAGCTGCGCATATTGGCAATATGAACGCTGAGGTATGTCCTGTTTGGTTATGTACCTGTCTGATATGCGTCACATGGTATGCCTGATGAACTCGGGATTTTACATCACTTTATATTATGATTAAGTTTTTTATGTTTAGTTTAGATATAACTATAAGTATAACGAACGACCCCTGTTAACAAAGAAATAAATTTTCATTAGAGACCGCGTGGATGTGGAATACTAAAATTTGATTATTTTAATTTAAATTTCAATACTCACATTTTAGATGGGTCGGGAGGTCGTAATAATTTCATTTTGTTACGCCTTATTATTATTAATAAGATATTTAATTAGAAAAATTTGTGTACGTCCGTCCTCCACGTCACACAATCCAAAACACAGAGTACCTTGTATATACTAGAAATAGAGACCAATGTTATAGGTATATAAGGGAATGCATAACTAGCGCCTCTGGATTTTAAGTTAGGAACTAAATCAGGAATGTGGCTATAGGTACCTAGTAACCTGTATAGGTGCTATTAAATATATTATCTATTGAAAATAAAATGCTACATTATTAGAAACACATATTTATTTTTAATAAAATAGGAAACATAAAATGGACATACAATGATAGTAGATAAACAAAATAAACTGTAGATGAACAAAAGTATGTAACTTAAAAAAACAACAACCAGCTAGCTACAAACTACTGAAAGTAGATTTTATCAGCATACATTATACAAAATAACAAATTAAGTATAAAAGAAAACTAAATTCTAGCGAAAAATAAACAAAATAGCTAACATAATGGACGAGTTTACTTAAAAACATAAATTGTTGTATGATGCCTACAGTAGGTAATTGCTTACTTTACAACGTAGTAGTTAAATTAATAGCCTATTATTAAATAAACTTAAAACTATAGATAAACACACGCCTTTCAGATTTACACAAAAATCAATACCAAGGAATGCCTTTATATATCTACTACTTTAACTTTCTACGTGCATTAAAAATAGAAAATAAACACAATGCTATTAAATTATATAGCACATAGTTTATAATAAATATTCATCATTAAATGGTATTTGATAAAATATTTATAAAAACAGGAAATATAACATGAACATACAATGATATTAGATAAACAAAAACTGTAGTAGTAGTAGATGAACAAAAGTAGGTACCTTAAAAAACAACAAGCTAGCTACAAAGTACTGATAGTAGATTTCAGATCAGCATACTTCTTGTAAGCATTTATAATGCCTAGCGTAACGTACATGGAAATAATTCTCAATCATAAGTAAATCAAAAATTAAAAAATACCACACTTCGGAAAGCCCTTATAACAATTAGCAAAATTAGAACAATACACAGATTTTAGATTAAGTTTAACAATATAAACGAAAATGTACATTATAGAAAATAAGAAATTAAGTAAAAAAGATAACAAAATTCTAGCGTAAAATAAACAAAATATCTAACATAAAATACTAGATTTGAGAGTTTACTTTAAAAACCACAACAACAAATTTACCAACCTCAAAAAACAACACTGAAAGTAGATTTTATCAGTTTGCTTTTGGATACATTTACAATGCATTTGAAAGTTATCCTTATGATAAACAAACATTGAAAGTAATTAATTATTTGAAAAACAGCAAGTTATTAAAGTACCTAAAACTAACAATTAATTCAATAACAACGAATTCTCTGGTACATTTGGTTTTTATTAGTAAAATCTAACATATTTTTTTCGTTTACAACATTTGGCTAGAAGTTTCTTAGCTTTAACTTGATAAACGTCTTCATAATCATTTATTTGTTTTTCCCATACATATTTATTTAAATTCTTACAATAATTAAATACCATAAACCTACCACAGACATTCATCAAGTAATTTATCAATTTTTGTTTGGGCATGTTGCATGTTATGAAGTCAAAATCTAATAATACTATTAAAGCTGTATTAATTATGTCTTTCAAGCATTTTCTTTCCAAATGTTGTTTCAAAATTATATTGATTACATCTTGAATATTAGAAATTAATTGTATTAATCCAAGACTAGGAGAACAAAGCCACCGTCTTCCGGCATATTCCCTGTACCTTATATATTCTAACTGATCATCACTCATGAAAATCTTTTTTACATTCCGAACAGTTTTTAAATATTCGTGTTTTAGTCTTTTTTAAGAAATACCCGCTCACATACTGTAGTGGTGCTATAATTTAATTTAATTTATTGATTTATTTCAGATAACATAATCCATTATTGTTAGTAATTGTGGGGGCTTACAAACTATGTTAGTACTTAGATCACACATTATTTACACAGTTCACACATTATTTTACCGTGCCAACGACGATGCTTACCCAGAGCGAGTGCATAGGACATTGGTATTTACCAGAGACTATACCCAGAATGCTGTTGCTGCTGCCGCGTACTCTACTTAACATCGACCCCACCCGCTTGCGTCTTATTGCGTAAAAATCATCCGTACGCGCTTCGGCAAACATCGCAGACGCACTGCAAAACCGCGGCAATCGCAACAACATCCTGAAGACATTATTATATTATAATGCGGGGGTCTTTTTCTTTCTCCTCAATAGAAGTAAACTGTGTTAAGAATGCTTTCAAAATCGAATTCTACTGAGCTGGTCTGGTCTGGCTGGTCTCCAATGAGGAGGGTGTGTAATGCATCAATAAATCATTCTCGCAATTTTTACCACGACTGTGTATACTTGTTACATTGTTAATTAATAATGTTGTAAAAGCCGACTCGAATTGTTCGCATGTTGGATTATTGTTACGGCATCCATGACTCCTAATTTCTCCCACGAAGTTTTCTAGGGTCTTGATTCATCCATCTGAGGTTCACCACAAAATCAACGCTTAGTTTCTTCAATAAAACTTTTACAGCTTCCAGTGTCCACAGCCAGTTATTCACTGTAGGAACGGGCTCGACTTTTCCAGCATCGTAATAAATTTCATTGATCAAAATATTTTTCTTCCTTCCATCCATATTTTATGGTGGCTTGAATTTGTTGTTACGGAATCGACTGGCGGCTTGGCTCTTGGCAATTTCATGAAGCTCCCATTCAACTAATCAAATATGTTGTCTAGGAATAGGAATAAATCAGTGGTCTCCTGGCATTCTGCTAGAAGAACTGCTTTTCCTGAAAATAAACACGACAGTTTTATTTTTAGAAACGGTAATCTTGATTCATAAATTGCGTAGATGCAAAAATAACCATTTTGGTCAGTAAATAAAAGCATATAATGATTATTTTCTAGAATTTAGTGGGTTATAAAAAATATTTAATACTAATTGAAATTAAAGTACGCTGATAGTAAAATTTCCTATCTACAGGTGAATTTTTCAAGTGTGGGTGCGTGGCTTGATAAGAAACTATAGAGAATATCGAAAAATGCTTAAACGAACCTCTAGACCCATTTTGATTAAACTAAAACAGCATCATTTGATTTTTATTTCAAATTCAAATTCAAATCATTTATTTTGTTTAGGCCTACGGGGGCACTTACAAATTGTCAATTTACATATTTTTTTCCTATATTTGATTTTCCTATTTTGATTTCCTTATATTTGATTATCTAGCCAGGAATTGAAACCGTTGATTAACAAAAAGAAACAACAATCTGTACTATTGCACCATCCGATTAGGATCAAGTTCTGTGAAGTAATGAAATACGAGAAACTAAACAAAGTATTTTTTTTTGTTAATACAGCTGTATTTTCATACATTTATTTAAATTAAACCTTTACGTTATCAATTGTTCAAATTGTCTTTGATTATGGTCTAACCGCGAAAAGATAATCTTACAAGAAATAAGAACGGTATAGTTTGCACGGTTTTTTATCAAAATATGTATCATAATTATATTAAAAGTTCTTTAGTTTGCGGTATTTCATTACTTCCCAAAACGTCATAACTTATTAGAGCCACCCGGCACCCAACCAGCTCCGGCTTGTCGTTCGGCGTCTACTCGTTGTCGACAGGAGGGTTACGGGCGCGCGGTCTAATCGGGACCCGATGGCAATGCGCGGTCAATGCAAGACGAGCGAACTTTATTAGCAACATTATCGGATGGTACAATAATACACCATATTGGTTTTTGTTTTCAAAATCAACAGGTGCATTTAAGGAAATTATTTTATATAATAATAAATATCGCCAGACTGACACACCAACTGTATGGTCCCAAACTAAGCCTTGTACTATGGGTACCATAAAATGGACTGGGGGCGATCCCAGTGACACCCAGACCTGGGCAAATTACGAAAAGGCTATTTCTGAAATTTGCCCTGGTGGGAATCGAACTCGCTACCACCTGGTGCAGTGAGCCGAGCGGCCTACGCTCAAACCACTGCGCCAAGCGGTCGTCGAAATCTATGCATATGTATTATTGTATTAATGTGTTGATAATATTATAGTAATAGTAATTATTTTATGTTTCATTCAGACCACATAAATGATCCATGCATATAAATAAATTTAATTTAAAATCACAGCTGTAATAATGCAACCCTAATAGTAGGTAACCATAGCCACGTGCCACCAATATAAATATTATGAAGTAATTGCTAGCTCAATTCCTAATTATGTTTTTATAATTTACTACTACGTGGACATTGTTTGTTGCAAAGAAACTTACTTTGATTTCGTTGAACATCTTTTGTAGAGATTGACGGGCTTGATGACTGACCTAGGTTGTTAGTTAGTGTCTGATTCTGGTATCACAGCCTCGAGCACTGGATCTGAAAATATAATAATACAGGTTAAATGACATTTTGTGTTAGGGTTCCGTACCTCTAAAGGTAAAAATTGAACCCTTATAGGATCACTTTGTTGTCCGTCGGCCGCCTGTCTGTCTGTCAAGACCGTTTTTCTATCCCGCAAATATTGTTTCGTGTATTTCACTACTTTGGTTATAGATACGATACATATTGGCTATTGAAATGGGTTCAGAAGCCTTCAATGTGCATGGCCAGATGTACACATGTCCAGTTTTTTAATAAACAACTTTCAACGCACCTTATTTCTTATACTGCTGCTGCCTGCAACTTCGGTTGTGTATCAAACAAATGTGTAAAATTGATAAATAGTTACCTGCTGATGTTGATGGTTTTGTAAGAGCAATTTTAGTTTTAATTTGTTGCCACAGTTCTCTTTGCTTGATATATTTCAGCGACAATGGATCTGAAATGCAATGGGAACATTATTGAAACACTAAATCTAATATGATTTGGATTTTATTTGATAGACATTTTAAATTTCCTACTACTGGTTACAGGATTGTTTTATGCGAAAAAGATTCAGGACAAGGATTCAGGATTCAGTTTAAAAAAAATGCATAGTATAAATAACTTGTAAATACTAAATAATTGATGGACATGGCTAGATGCAATATTTTTTATAAAACTTGAGATAAATAAAATATTATGTACTTAATAATATTAATACAAACCTGGCATATATAATGTCGGAATCGCTTATCTTCTTATAGCGACAGAGATCTTCAAAGTGTCGTCGACGACAAACACAGCGATACTTATATATCAATTCATTTTTCAGCCCCACAATGGCACCACCAATTTGAAAAACCCACTTTGTTGAACCGTTCGCTATCTTTCTCTGGATATGGAAAAGAATGAAGAACTTTTTCTGTCCCTAAAATTAATAAAAAGTTGATATTATTATTAGTAGTTGATATTCCTTGGGCAATTTTACAACTTGAGCTTAGATTATGGGCACCACTGGCTACATAAATTACGTAAGTAATTAATGGGTTGGAGTGTAGCCTTAGGGGCGCTATGACAGGTTTAGGTTAGGTTAGGTTAGAACAGTGACCAAAACGCGGGAGCCGAGCGAGCGAAGCGAGCGCGCCGCGGCAGCGGCCGGTGAAGCGCCAGAATCCGAATGTGTCATTAGGTTATGTTAGTTCCCAGTTAGGGGGGCTATGGTTCCAGGACTTAGACGAATTTTGGAAAAAAATATTTTCGTTTTTCTAACCTAACCTAAGTCATAGCGCCCACACAAGGCTACACACTGACCCTGAACATATTTTCGATACCGATGCCGATGCGAAGAATAACACAGGGACCAATTACGAGGACTCCTCTTGGTAACTAGGTAGATAGGTATTTGAAAAATATCAAACAAACCACCGGAGGAACAGCACAGACTTACCTTGTATAAACTAGATACGCACAGGCTCAACTCAACAGTAATTCACAGTGCAACGACGTAGGTTGATCGTAAAATCCAAAGAAACAAAGTTAAGAGTTTAATTAAAAAACAATTAAAATTACCGTTTAAAAAATATTACACGACCACCATTTTGATTTTGAGCTGTTTGGGGTTTTAATGTTGCCAATTTACAATAAAACGAAATACCAAATTCGTATTAAAATTTCTACATCCATAGACCATACTAATATAATAACAGCTTTTATTAATTAAATTATAAATAAAATAAGAAAAGAAATCTATAAGTATATTGAATATTGACACAAAACATTGGAATAACACAAAAAAAAACATACTAAAGTATGAGGCACTTACTTACCATATTAGGTATTAAACATATTATTCTCTAAACGTTTTCATGTCATTTGTTTACAGCGCCAGAAAGCGGGGAATGGTTTTTTAAGATTATTTAAATACTTTAAAAATATACTATTTTAGTAGATAGTATTTTCAACTGTGCCATAGGACCAAGAAGCTTAGAAAAGCACTGAAGTTCTTGCATAGGTATTACTTTGCGTGGAGCGACATCTTGTGAATCGATGAGTAAATAATTTGCAAAACTCATAAAAGTGCCATCTGTATTTTAAGTTTTTTAAAAATAATCCTAATAAATTAAAAAGCACCAACTATCCTTTTGCTGAAAAGAATGCTGTGTGCATCGTAATTTAGTAGCATGACTTCCCTTACATTCCCTTAATTTTGTTCTAAGATTGAGGACCCTGATCCAAAAGAAAGAACGCTAATTAGTTGCCACAGTCTAACTATCAAAATTACGTTAAGAAACCACAGTCTAGCGAAGATGTGCATCTATTATTTATATATATGTCTTTTATATTTTTTGATGTATGATAAGTTATATTAAATATAATATACTGTAGTTCTTAATATGTTTTTATTTAACGATTTAATGAGTAAACATAATCTCAAATTCTACGTTAATATACTGCCATCTAGTTATCCATACTTGAACTCTTTACGAAATCCAATTACTTTTATGTCTCTGAGTACTAGTGCATGAGGTATTAGTTCCAAAAATATATTCCAGAGGGAGCTTTTATCAATTAATTTATACACATATTTATTTATCACTAAGTTGTCAAATTTATTTGTTACAGAACTTACGTCTTCCAACTTTGTTTATTCGCAGAAACTATTCAATTTAACCTCTCATGACTGGGTTTTCATGGTAATCGACACATGCATTGTTTATTATAAATCCTAAAGTGCAGAACCATTGAGAGTATTAATTCAAAGAAGGAACCCAATTAATCACATCAATGAGTCTACTGAATGGAAGAATACATTAAATATTCTTTGTTGTTTGAATATGGAAGCATCGTTTATAATCTTCAACTGTTTTAAGATATACAGAAAATGAATCCAGAAAGTATTTTTCGAATTACAAGAGGCACTGCACAGAAAACAGCATTCGCTTTAACATCAAAATGGATGCGAGCCCGTAACGAAGCGCTTCCTTGTTCCCTCCGATGCTGCGGTCAATGCAATTAGGGTTAAACATAATTAGTTTCTGCAACAAGCTTACAGCAATTTCAAATGAAAGGCTTTTGATGTAATTGGCGCAGGGTGCCACGCGGGCTCGCTCGGGCTGCTGTACGGGCGGGGCAATGCAATCGGAAGCTTTGTCACACTGTACTGTCATTTGTAACAATGTTCTCAGCTCTGAGATCGAATTCGTGTACGCTCCTGAAATGTGACGCTTTGTATTAGTGACATTTCCAAGTTCGCTAGATCGAAACCGAGTTATAAATAGTCATATTATTTTATGAACTCAACTCGCTTCACCACTCAGAGCTAAATCCCATAGATAACGTCCACGAACTAGTATTCAAATAATAATCCATGTAAAGTATAAAGGTATAAATAAATAAATAAATAATTTAGCCCCTTTTGCCGTCCCACTCCTGGGCACGGGCCTCCTCTCAATCCACCACGCTGGCCCAGTGCGGGCTGGCGGATTTCACATGTCTTTCAAAAATTGGTTGCATTTTCTAAGACACGCAGGTTTCCTCACGATGTTTTCATTCACCGTAAACAAGATATATCATATACAAATTATGATTAGCACATAGATTTCGAAAAACACAGAGGTGCGAGACGGGGTTTGAACCCAGAACCTGGTGCCCGCAAGACGCGTGCTTTATTTAAGCTTTATCCAATCCAATCGGCTATAAACAGAAGTAATTACTTATTACTAATCAATGTTAAGTGTCTATTTTACCATAGCATTGTTATAAATTTACTGGAATTTTAGATTGTAAGTATATATCGGTGTGACAAAAAGTCATACTGCAGGTCATAATGCTACATATTTACGGCGGTCATTAGTTTTCATTTTCAAACGCCCGCATCAGATTGCTGTCGGCGCCAAAAAGCAATTTTTAAAGACCCTATTTACTGCCACTAAGTGGACACTAAACACAACTTACAAGTCTGTGCGCTCATTACCCGAGACAGGTCTAGTTGTATTTTAACTTTATTTTGTTTTTAACCCCCGACGAAAAACGAGGGGTGTTATAAGTTTAACATGTGTATCTGTGTATCTGTGGATCTGTGTGTCTGTCTGTGGCAACGTAGCGCCCAAGCTGATGAACCGATTTCAATTTTGTTTCTTTTGTTAGATAGGTAATCTGATCGAGAGTGTTCTTAGCTATGTTTCATGAAAATCGGTTCAGCCGTTTGAAGATCATCAGCTCTTTTGTAGGTTAAAAAAGCCACATTCACGGCCAAAACCAATTCCCTCGGCTCGAATCCATTCGAAATTTGAGATGATTGGATTTAGATTTATTATATTTTTAAATGATAATAATAGTCTGAACTGGCTTTTTACAATATTATAAATTTGAAAAGTTTCCCTTATTCTGAAAATAATGAATATTTTATCAATTTTATTGAGATTTGTGTATGAACTAAAGACGTTCCATAAGTCACGTTTCAAATGATGGATACGCGCATGCGTTAAATTTTGTTAGTTTTGTTAATGGTCATGGAATATTACGCTTTAATAATTCTAGAGGGCGTTGCTCCGCCATTAACAAAGAATATAAAAAAACTCATCTAATTTAAAGTAATTTTAGCGTTATTGAAAATTCTTCCCCTAGGCTGCTCCCGTCTACCACAACCAGAGTTATTACATCAAATTGAATCATAATTGATAATATTTTACTAGGAATAAAACCTCCGTGACATCAATATTTAGATTCGTTGTCTATTCTAATGTCAATTATTATAATGTCATAACAAAATAATGTCTCATACTTTTACACATTTTCTGTTGATTATTGTACATCTTAGATTATAAATGAGGAAGCCAAAACAAATGATTTAATGGTGCTTTCATAATCTGGCATCGAAACTAGTTGTACCAAATGAATTTGCGAGATGAGCTATGGATACTGAGCTACGGGAGCTACGCAAATCGCGCTAACATCATTATTTGGAAGAACTAGGTAAATTATACATTTGATGAACAGGTCATCGCATCGGGGGTTTTTAAATTTTCAATTTAGAGTTATAAGAAAAGTCTTTAAACTAGAATTTCTAATCATATTTTATGTCAAATAAATCTGAGTCGGAATTCTCTTACTATGTAGAAATAGGGGCAAGAGGATTACTCAGAGAAGCTATTATTTTTTTTGTTCTAATAAACCTCTAGGCTCCTCTCCGTTTTAGCTATTTATTAATAAGTTTTATCAAATTCTTAACCAAAACGGTGTACAATTTACTCTCAATCATCAGCTGCCTAATTGAGTCGTACAAGGGTAAGTGCCAGTAGTTGTGATAAACATTCTGTTTGTGGTCAGTTCGCCGTTAGGAGCTCTTGAGTCAAGTCACTTGGCGTTAAGTATGTTTAAAGGGCTACCATGTGCCACTGTTCTGTTGGAAACTCAGCAAGCGAATTAATGTTTTTATTGCCTATGTAGGCACACAGGCAGGCGGTCCACCTGATGGTAATTGGTAATCGCCGCCCTTCTTGAGCGGATATCTGTAGCAGTCGCGATGCCCGCCTTTCAACGACCTTTTGATCACCACACCACTTGCACGTGCGTGGGAGGGAGGCTGGCGATGCACGTACATTATAGGGATACCAAGAATCTAAATGCTGATGGTAAAGATTTTGGCGTTGTGTTAATTCAAATTTTTGACCTTGACATCTTTTTTAACTCCCGTCATAAGCAAGACAGGGTATAAATTGTTATTCTGATCGGATCCTTAAAAAATATATAAAAGTGATAAGTAGCTTAATTCGTTTGTGAGAAAACTTCCGATATACGCCTCTTACTGGTTAGTTTCAAGGTATACACATCGCACTAATGAACATCAAGGACTTTCAAACAACCAATCAACATTAGGGATATGAAGGTAAACACCTTGATGCCGCCGCGATCCTATTGGGCAATTTGTACGGGATACTCGAGGGATAAACAAGGGGTTAAGTGTAATGGGGTCATACCTGCATTGACATGGGGTTACCCGGGTTGGCGATTTGTTCTAGTGGCTTATGGGATTAGGGATAATCAACTTTGTTTATAGGGTATGGTATTAAACTCACAAGTAACTCCGCCATGCACTTTTTTGGTCTTAATCGAAAGATAATACAGTGGTTCTATTTATTTAGACACTGAAACAGGACATAAGAAACAGGCAATAATAAAAACCCCGCTGATTTTTTTGTCGGATCCTCTTAGACGAAGTCGAGTTCCAAACAAAATAAATTGTTTCCCTAAAATACGAGTACTTATCAAATGTGATCAAACGATAATACGGTAAGATTGCAGGCAAATCCTTTTAACTATCACACATAAGCTCTATTAACATCGTTAGCGGGTAACGTGTACTACCGCTCGGGGTAATCGCGTTACCCGCATCCCGGGCCATCCGGCCCGTCCGGCCCGGGCCCGTCTTATTTATTCAACTTGCATTTGTTACTCGCTTCCTAAGTGCAGCAGCGGTACAAGATTCATGCAGAATACTTGCATATCTTAAAACTTTTGATTTGTTCTTCCGGTTGTTTATGAAGAAGTTTGTTGGTTGTTGTTTTTAATGTTATCAACTATGGTATGGATGAAATGTATTTCTAGAATGAAATTTGTGAATCGGATTAAAATATACTTAAGTCTCGTCAGAGTTCTTGAAGACTGATGACTTTCTGAAGAATGACGCATTTACAACATCGTTCTGTGTACGAGTATAAATTTTATCAGATAATGGCCGTATTTCAGATTTGTATACAGCAAAATGTGGGAAAATTATCCGTGCCGGGTTAACCGCGTGAGGGACCGGATAGGGTCACCAACCCCGCTGACTACTCTATGTAGTATTGTATCAATTAAAGATTTAGTAGTAATATGTACCTATCTTAAGTTACCAGAAATTATGAACATAATATTTATTACGAGTAATTGATGTAGTATTTCCGTGTCTCAATTACCACTATAATGACAAAATCTCGAGTAATAACAAACAAAACATATATTATTTAAACAGTGGCATACGAGTACCTACATAGAAGTCAGCGAGCACGGTTCAAGAGTGAGGAGCGTGGGTTCGCGCGAGGGCGCGCCGCCGCTAATTGCCTTCACGGGCTCTGAACAAATTGCCACCGACACTGCGCTAGTGGTGGAGATGATTGAGTGGCAGGCTCCACTCTATTCATACATTCCCAACCAATAATTATTTCGTGTCGTTTCTTTCTTCAAAGCGTCACTGTCGCTAACTTCAAGGGTTTTCCACGAGACGATATCGGTGTGGTTGAAACTTCTATAGGTCTAGCATGATTTTTAAGCTTCCTAGTCACTGACGTATACGTAAAGATTTGTATAGAAATCTGTTAAATTTTTCGGTACAACTATAATAAAAACAACTATCTAAATTATAATAAAAATATCATTCCCTAGAAATTTATTTTCAATAGATAAGCTTGGTATAACCTTTGTGAAGCTTTTATCGAAACCTGACGTAAATATTATGGTAATCGCCTTTGACGCTAATCTTGTATCGAATACTCGTTTTTCTCAATATTGGCTGTTAAATTTCCAAAACATTCTAGGTCTCAAACTCCCAAGTGCTCAAAAAGCGCTACAACTTGGCATGAAGTGGCGGCAACTGTCAAAGCGTGATGTATTATAAAGCGCTTATTTTTTGTACCACTCGGGTATTGCCCGCTCCCTGCTAAACTACAAAGTGATAGCTTCTACCTTAGGGGTCGTTCACATAAAATATCGCCTGACATAAAATGGTGAGTTGAACCGATTAGTAACTATAACTATTCAGATACGATTACATTTTAGTATATACGACTTGCAAAAAGTGGTAAGTGCTACATGGTGTTTGATAATATGCGGTTTGTTGAATATCTATGCACCTGAGTGTAAGCAAGTGTTTCAAAATAAATAGGTATCGCGCACATTTGGTCGGCCATTTTAAATATTAACGTTGTACGTGCTCCCCCCACCTCTACGTCATTTGGAAGAAAATTATGTAAGTGGCGGTAAACCTCATGTGAGCTGTGAAGGAAATGAGGAGATAGTTGTTCGATATTTAGGACTATGTAGTTAAAAGAACCGATAAAAATATCGCATAATGTATGGGCACCCCTCCAGGTCAAAGTAAGGATTTGCGTCTCGTCGGTGTTGAAACTTGTCTCTTTCGTGGCTGGCTTCACTACTCCACAGGCTTTCCACTTTATATAACTAGTTCTTCCATAACAAACTAAGTAAACACATTTCAGTGATACTGCTGGGACTTTGGGAGTTGCCGTTTGGAATATTACATTCCCAAACGTTAAATAATATAAATGAATATGAAAACTTATGGATAGATGTCTTGTGTATGTCACATCGTAACCGTAGTTAGGTACGTTTAGTATATACTTGTAGCGGCTGGGTGTCGCGTCTTCTTATGGTTCAACACAAATAAAACTCTGGTCATCCGGTTAAACAACTTATCGTTTTTTTTAAATCTTCTAACTAAAATTACAACGTCAACTTATTCGTAAAACATTCGAAACACCTTGTCATTTTTAAAATCATAAAAAAAGTAATCATAAATAACACCAAGCAGGGCGTAAGGGTGCCCGCGTTACATACTATATATATATAGGCGGCGCCATGTTATAGTTCATTATTTCCCTAGAGTAATTCATGGATTGAGTCTACATAATAATACTTGTATTCAAATAATATTGTTCTTCAGGTAATGGAATATTTTACGTGTCGCCTCGAGCCTGGTGACCGGCAAACTTGTGGTAGAGCTACGGACTTACTTGGATCTAAGTTGTATGTTAACGTAAGTCTCGTTACATAAATTACATAATAATTTACTAAATATACTTACTGAATAAAATAACGACATGCAATAATTTTTATAGTTCCTCGTATTATATTAAGTACAAAAATGAAAAATCCTTGTAATTACAAAAATAAATACTAAAAGGATACTACAAATACAAAAATAATTTGTTGCCGTTATTTTTCACAGTTTATACTTATTTATATCAGCAAGAGTGTTTCGCTAACCAGGATGTATATAATTTTACAGCCAAACCTGCCTACAGCCAAAAACATTTATTTTTACTACTTCTCATAAACACACCGCACATTCCACCAAGTATTCCAAAGTAAAGCCAAACTTCAGAAGCATCAATCATAATTAAATCCACTCGAACATTATGCAGGAAACGGCGGAGCGCGCCAGCCTCACGACGTCACATTCGGGAGTCGATCGAGACCAACACTGCGAACATGCGGAACTAAAACTCATAATCATTTACATACACGGCAAAACGCGGACAATCCTAAATCCTTTTAAGGGTCGCTATTCAAGTCACGTTTAGCATACGATATTTAGACGTGTATTATGAGCTACCGTGTGCTCTAATTTAATTTAACATCGTTTGCCTATTGGCTAACCAAGTAGTACTCTAATGTAGCTGTTGTTACCAAAAAGGTCCAGGGTTGGCCTAATCTGGCCATTCAACTATTGAGATCAACCCACGTCTATCTGAGAAAGTATATAAGATGATTTGTATTTTAATAGTAATAAATAAAACACATGTGTTTCGTTTATGATCATTTTTATACCCCAATACCGAATCTGTCAGCAAAGATCATGTACAGGTTCCATCAAAGTGTTTTAATTTGACATCAATGTTTACAGCTGCGCCAGGTGTTAGACAGATATTATTATAATCAGCTTATGTCTAGACTCTATGTCAAAAATCATTTCAACCTGAGTTCAAATGCCTTTAGACCTCTTAGCATTTAATAATTTTCTATATGTTAAGCAGAATTGTAATGCAACCAATCATATTATATTTTGTGAGAGTGTTTTCATTCAAAAAAGCATAATAGAAATAGAGAATTATCAAAGTTAAAATTGATAAATTTACATTTTAATCTATAAACTGAGCTTCTAAACTTCACGTGAACAGTTCGCCCTATGCTAATGACTAGTCATGGTACTAAGTTCCTGAACACTTTGTATGGTTTAATGTGCCACATGTGTTCGCCGAATATGGTTTTATTGGCCACAATACTGACATACAGTTGTTTATACGTAGGTATTACGTCCATAATAAATATGGTTCTTGGCAAATTGGCAGTCGCTTGTGGTGCTGGCTGGTTACCTTCACACAATAAGATCTTACCTCCCCTGGACTGACTCTCACATAACGTTACCCTTAACCTAATCCAACATGGTTGTCTGCATTCGCTGCCTCAGAATGAGAGATTTTACGAACAAACATGGAACATCATCACTAATTTTAACAGTGGACAACAAGAGACCGATGATTATTATGGCCAAAACCGCCTAGATGTCATTTAGGTCATTTTGATATGCAGCGCCGATTAAGTCAAGTCCTTTGTCCTTCGTAGTACAAATTAAATCCTTTTAAAATACAGTAGCTATCAATCTCGGTGGGACATTCAAAGCTGCGCTTGACCACTCCATAATTAGGGCAACACTAAAAACTGTATAAATGTTAATACTACCTACTTGTCCGGAGCGACGGCACGCGGCCGGGATTAGTGCGCGACACTTTGTTAGAGCGTGTGGAATGGATTACGTCAGGGTACTGGCAGGGTGACGCAGCCCGGGGCCGAGCGCCGCGCGCCGCTGGGCCGGGCAGCCTTTATCAAAGCCGGGCAGGCTCTGGAATGACGGCCACGTGCCGGAACACGTGAGACGGATCTATGACATCACACGCGTCAGACGCGTCGCAAGGACCAGGTGCGTGATCTATGAGAGCCATTAAAGGACTAGCGGACGAAATAAAAAGTGCGAAGATTTCAGCGTCAATACCGAAAAAATTGTACTATTTTATATTTGTAAAGAGACTGTTTAAATTACGTATTATTAGAAGAGTGCGGCAAGAGCTTCCATAAATATTTTAAAATATTGTGTTCTATGACAGCTTGGTGGAATACATCTTCAATGTGTTATTTTAAACCAGATTGTACTCAAAAAGGGTATCCACAGTGCGTCAGCGTTCACGAATACAAGCCATACGTCAGTGTTACCAAACACTCTGCTTTGTAATAGCATACGCTTCCGCCTATCACCATGTGTTCAGCGTTATGTATAAAAACGCTTGTTCACTGTCAGATGAACATTGAGCAGGGTTGGCGGGATCCCTCCATGATTCCATTCCGTTGTTACGACAAAAAACAGTTAAAAGCCTTTGTCTTGAAACTGGTGAATTAAATTAGTATTTTTTGATGGACTCAAATAGGACGCTGAAGGGAAGACGGGGTATTTAAATCTAACCGAGTGAAAGTAAACCTTATTTGAACAAAGCTAAGGTATGATTGAGGTTGGATGAGGTGTGATTCTTAAATTATAGAATCACAAAGTAAAATAATATTTACTCAAGAATACTCGAAGCTCAATCATGATGTCTTAATACAACATTAAATGATCCCTCTGCCTCCACCTTAACCTACAACGTTTATGTTTGTTAACCGTAATAAGGTTTAAAATGATAAAATACTTCATAGTTGAGGAGACCAAAATAACTGGAATTGTAAAAAGATAATCAACTTCTAACTTACACTTATTTATTATGAAAATAATTTAATTATGTTTTCTACGAAAACAAATATCGCATGGTGTGCCAACATTACTATGGCGTGTCTGTATGACCGAAACGAATAAGATAACCGACACAAATTCTTGGCTGATGTCCAGAGGAAACCTGGGAGCATTTCCTGAAAATGTTGAAATTTTTTATTCACAAACAGTTTTTGCAGAAAATTTTCATAAAATTTTTATTTAAATTTTATGGTTCAGGAGTTTTGTAGGGCCAGGTAACTAACTACCTTGTTTGTTTAAGCCAACATAAACCAACACAACGATAAATTATACAACACAACTATTATTTACTGCAAGTAAGAACCTTAACAATCTAATTAAGTGACGGAATAAGAAATGTAAGTGTGTTTTTTTTTTTACCAATCTGCGAAAAGTCGTACGATTCGCCTGATGTTAAGCTGCATAGTTGGTTACAATACCAATGGCATTCCTCGCATGTTGCCGTCCTGAAGAGGAGTGGGAATTGGGAAAAGGGAAGGGGGGGGGCTACCTCTAACTCATCATTTTACACTGTAAAAATCCTTTATGCTGAGAGCTTCCTTATTATTATTATTCCAAACCCCCAACATTGTTCCGACGTTTGTACACGCGGCACCTTGGTTGGATGTTGTCCAAACAAATTATCATTAGTGTCGGATCTCGGGCGGCTGCTGCAAAAACTGCTGTTAAGCAAATGCCGGCGCCACGCTGGCCAAATGTTTCACCGTCAGTGCTAATCTACGCTTGATTATTTATATTTCCTGTCTCATTCAGGCTTGATTGAAACCGGCAAGCGATTTGGTGGCCATTATCTGCTTCTGAAATCACGATGCTGGGCCGGTTGTAAGCTCCACAGACGGTGGTTAAATTGTAATTATTTAATAACTTAATCGTGCTATAAACTTATAATACAATGTGAACGTTAGAAAGAAAATAATTTATTTTTTTGACTGGCCCTTAAGACGGTGATTTTTAATTAAGAAATGCATTTGATGTCAAGATAACAGATTTGAAATGCTAATATTATTGGATTGGTGCCCATCAATTTTAATATAAATAAATAAAATAAAAAAACACAAAATGTATTTAGATTCCAAGTATGAGGGCTTGACTATTTGCCACTTTGCTATTTAAAGACGTCGTTATCTATTTTTATTTGTTGAATGCGTATACTGGGCATTGGTAGCTATGTCAAATAAACATGGCAATATTACCAAATTACCCAACATCCATAAACATTTTTCCAAGCATCTAAATATTGGAGACCTATTGCCGTGTGCGGCCAACCTCGAAACGTACATCGGCCCTGTGAAATTGTTCAATATCCCTCCATGCGTGGGCCACTGGCGGCTTATTACCCAACTAATTTGAGTTGCCCTGAATTGCTAGCCAATGTTCCGGTGAAGGTGCCTCGCCTATTTATTAGGGTCATGTTATGTTGCCCTTCGATAACCCTGTTGACTTTCGGCCAGATTGGATTGTGAATGTCACGAATAAACAAGGTTCTTGACTTGTCATGCTTTGTGTTAAGAAGCAATAAGTTTTGATGGTTCTATTGTAGTTTAGAAATACTTTTTAGCTGTAAATACGCCTTTTTATATTTTATAAATAAAAAACAGTTTTGTAGGCTTTCATATCTCCAGGGCGAATATATACAGAATAAATATCGTACTGTCACGCCATAATTAAGTCTACATGATGCAGGTAGAGTTGGTAAATGTGCAGTATTTTTTTTTTTCATTTACGATACCTGAGTAACACTAAAGTTCTAGAGTAGAAAACATTGCTCACCTGGATGACATTCAAGTATAACCTTGATATTTGATTTACTTATATTTGAATCTAAACTCTTGTTCATAAAATAACGCAAGGAGCTTTTGGAGAGGCTTAGTTTCATACATATGGTAAGAACATGTCCCTTCTCCACCTCAAACTTTGATATATCAGTAATACAATATCAAAATACTAACCACAACATACACTTGCAAAATTAATCCAGTACGTAACGGGATTCCCAATTCCATATCTTGTTAAGTACTCGTAATAACAGACAAAGCTCTACAAGCCGGTAATACGATTCAATTAATGTATAATATACAGTGTTACATTCCGACTGTTATCGTTGAAGCGGTGGACAGAGACATCAATTATTTAACAAAATTATTTATGCCGCCATGTGTGATATCCTGTAATTGGCGAAGTAATATTGTATGTGCACACTCTATGTCCTTGTAATTAATAAGCTGTTGGATGTCCTAATAAATAAATAAATAAATGTAGAGTGGCGGCCTTCGCAAATTGGTTGGATGGAACAGGTGCAGTGAGCTCAGTGGCGTAGATTGGGCAATCCTTTGCCCAGCTGTGGACAGTGATAGGAAATAGGGTGGTTCTGATCATGATGATTGCTCTACCTGCGTAGAGTAGGAGAGAGTACGCAAGCCACGGAGTCACGGTGCATTCTATATCGCTAGCACGCAACATTTTACATAACATTTTTATAGCATAATGTTCCATAATTTTATAAAAAATGTATCATAAACTTTTATACATACGATGATTCCTAACATGTAGTGCCTTCGGTTCAACAGTGTGCGTAGATAACACTTCCTGAAAACATTGGAAATATTATTTGTGATGGAAACTCGCCCGTGTTATATGAGAATCGATGTGTGTCAGTAATATTGTAGGAATTAATTTGTAATACAAATTCAGTATTATTTTTTTATGGAACAGTCTGTTTGGGTTTTGCTACCATGAGTGGGACGGCCAATTTCATTTAAACTTTAATAACTGATAAATAGATGCTGTAAGACGTAAGGAAATCCGCTCCTAGAGTTTAGGATAGTCCTTCCACCTCAGCGTTTGATTTAAAATAGTGTTCATGCTAAAATAGTTCTTATTTATTTATTTATTATTTATTTATTTATTATAGAATGCTTGTTGTGCTTACAGCAATGCCAAGACGCACAACAAGCTAATAAGGTACAGGGGCTTATATTTAGGTACTTAAAAATCTAATGCAGTAGTTTAAAAACATGTGTAATTTCATGTTGAATATGTCAACGTCTGGTTGGTTCGCAATCAAAGCGTTGAGTAGATGTACGGCCTGGGCTGTCGGGGCATACTGCGCCGTGCGCGTGCGCACCGGCGGGGCCGCGAGCAGGCGCCGCGTGTGCGCCCGCCGCAACCGCTCCGGAGTGATCAGTGAACAGCGCGACAGAGTGGTTGGGTTATCTATTGCATTGTTAAGAAGCAGGAAATAGTGAAGCATTATTGCACATTTACGCCTAAGCTCTAATGTGTTTATGCCAACCACGCCTGCCACAAATAGTGATGGGTAAAGAAATGGGTAGTAACCGTATAATTTTTTATAAAGAAAGCGACAAAACTTTTTTTGTACTTTCTCGACCATTAATTTATATTTACTTTCATGAGGATCCCAGATTATCGTATTATACTCTAATTTACTCCTAACAAATGCGTAATATAGGGTAACAATCGTACTACGTCTATCGAAGCGATCAGCCTGCCGCATAACAAATCCGAGGGATTTGAAGGCTCTGCTACATAGCTCCGTAATATGAGCGTTAAATGTTAGCTCATTATCTAGGGTCAGGCCCAGGTCACGAATCTTTGCCACGCGCTCTAGAGGGACACCAAGCATGTTATAAGAGTTTACAATTGGTGAACGGGAGCGGGTGAAAGTAATGGTTTTGCATTTGGTTGCATTGAACTCCAGTTGGTTAAGTTCACTCCACTCCACAACACTATCGATGTCTCTCTGCAGGGCTTCGCAGTCTGCTACGCTGCCTATACCCAAGAACAATTTCAGATCGTCAGCAAACATGAGACACCTAGCTGAACTGACTACACTCGGCAGATCATTGATCATTATCAAAAATTGAGTGGGCCCAAGCGTGCTGCCTTGGCTTACGCCGGAACAGGTCATATATGAGTCCGAGCGATATCCTGAAATTTGTACATATTGGACCCTATCTGAAAAATAACTAGAAAATAATTGGAGTAATTTAGGAGTGAAACCAATGGCCGAAAATTTTCTCAATAATAAATCATTATTAACGCGATCAAACGCTTTTTTTAAATCAAAATAAGCTGCGTCCACCTGTTTCATATTGTCCATCTCAGTGACCGCGTAGTCTATAAAGTTAATATGGTTTGTGGCGGTAGACCTGCCCGCCCTAAATCCATGTTGAGTATCGCTGAGCTGCATATTGACCTGTCTAGTGATGTGGCGGTTCAAAATGGATTCAAAGACTTTGCCGAATGCTGACAGAACAGCTATGGGCCTATAGTTTTCAACCTTCGATCCAGAACTATCCTTGGGTATAGGAGTTACCCTTGAGATTTTCCACTGGGATGGGTATGTTGCGGTACTAAGAGCTAAATTGTAAATATAAATTAATGGACGTTTAAGCACATCGAAGCAGTCTTTGATGAGAAATGGAGGTATTCCATCTGGTCCTATGGAAGAGTGAGCCTTTAGTCGTCGAACTGCCCATAATAAGTCCCGCGAATTAACACTATCTACTGCTATGCGATAGGAACTTAACGAGTTGGCCGTTTCTCGCTGCGCATCTTCAGATGATAAATTTGGCTGCTTATCTAAAAATACCGATTTGAAATAATTAGCAAAAGCATTGGCTGCGTCCGTGCCGGTTACGATATTTCCTTCGCATTCAAATTCTTTGATAGACTGTCTCGTAGATTGCTGAACTTTTACGAATTTCCAAAATTTCCTCGGATTATTTTTAATATCACTTTCTGTTTTTTTATATAATTATTATAAGCTAGATCGATTAATTCCTTCACACGCTGACGATAGAATTTAAACATTTCCCTATTAAAATCTTGTTGATTTAACTTAAACTTTTTCAGATGAAAATATTTGTTCTTAATGTTCGCTATTATTTCTAATGTATACCAAGTAGGGTATTGGTAACGCGGATTGGTGTTAAAGGGACGCTTATAAGGAACATACATATCGAAATACGCACCCAACTTGTTATACAGTGCACTTACAGCTGTATTTACGTCTGTAGATACATATATCTCATCCCATTCTACAATAGAGGCAAGGGCAGCATATAGCAAATGGAAATCAGCCCTGCGAAAGTTCCACTCACGGGGCATTTCAACGCGGTCTGGTTGTGGCAAGCACCCGCGAGAGGCATGGTCCCCGGGCCCTGCCGGCCGCGAGCTACTCAGGACCACACCCAGAGGGGGATGGTACGCATCAGCGGGCACCACAGGCTCAATATCCCCACTTACCATAGTACACTCATCGCCAAGATTACTCAGAACCAGATCTAACATTGAACCATATTTGTTAAATATTGTGTTGTGCTGTTTCAATTTACAATATGTTACCATATAATTAAATTGCATTATAATATTTTGATTACAAGAGTTCAAATTAAAATCGCCAACCACTAGTATATCTAATTTTGAATATTTAGCTACAAGATTTTCTAAAACTGCAAATGTATTTTGGTATTTATCTTCACTAGAATTTGGTGGAATGTAAACAACACAACAGATGACTTTAGTATACTTAAGAGTCACTATGGCTATCACAAGTTCAATGTCATTAGAGTAGCCATCGACATCGACTACCTGTTGAACTTTAATCGTGTCACGAACTGCCAGCAGTACTCCTCCCCATCCTGAGTCACCAGCGCGGTCGCGGCGTAATACGGAGTATCCTGGCGGAAACAATTCCGCATCGTTGACACTGCTTACTAAAAAAGTCTCGGTGAAAGCAAAGAGATCAGCCGATTCTGCTAGAACAGATTTTTTGCAATGATCAAGCTTAGAACGGAGCCCTCTAACGTTCTGATAAACAATTGTGTAGGATTTACATCGCTTGCCTTTGCACGGTTTGCTGTGGCTTGCGAAATCCATTACGCCACGGCTTGATGCAAACATCTTCAGGCCAGTACTCCGGTGACAGGTATTTCTCAAATTTCTTAGTGGGTACAGTTAATTTAAATGATGCATAATCTCCACGGGACTTTAAAGCTTCAGCCGAGCAATTGTCGTCAGGACAAATAGTACGGAGATGTTGTACCACTTGATCAACTGTAGTCCCAGGCATAACATAGTACAAATGCAAGTATGTTTTGCGTTCTGCAGCTGACAGGGATGTGGAGGTGGACATAGCCGTACCACGAACCACATTTTCGAGCGAGCGGTGAGAACGACGACGGTTAACCTCGGTCCAATCGCCCCCACCCGGCGCCGCCGCCGCCGTCGTAGTATCATCGACTTCCAGCGCGAGTGCCGCGCTTTGCGAAGCAGTGTCGAGTTTAGTCGGTTGCAGTATCTCCGGTGCGCAGGTAGTAGGGGACGATGACGTCGCAGCCGCGCTGCCGGCGGCCGATCTCGATGTTCCTTTTCGCACACCGGCGGAGATTGCCGATGTAGCTCGATTACGGGCCTCACGTATTGGTCGCGCGCACTTTTGCAATGTATGACTACCGTCTTTGTCAATATTATTAACTTTTGGTGTCACTGATTCTTTACACACTAGTTTTTTAATTAGCTGATTTTGCTCAATAATTAGGTTTTCGAGCGAATCCACTTTGCTCTGCAGTGAAACCACAGTTTTAGTTAGGTCGCGGATAGCTTGTTCGGCACTTTTAGCAGACATTACTAATAATTAAAAAGGCAAAATACGGAGCGTGAAAAATAAGTGTAGTTTACCGTGTGTGTTATTAGCGCCTTACCTTATGAACTAGCACTAAAGAGCGATTAAATGTTGTATTATAATTATAGTTACCCAAAATAAACGCAAATCAATGACCTGGCTAAATAACCCTTTGAAAGGTTGGTTTCACAAATCTGCGATTGTCTGAGATTCCATTATTCCGCATCAAAGCCAGTTGATAGATGTTAAGAATCTATTGTAGCACAATTCTCGGATTGTAGCTAACATGAAATGTTAAGATAATTAAATGATCTTGAGTTATTTGAGTCGCCAGGCATTAGTATAAAATATTGTGATGTTGTTTTGGTAGTGGTCTCAACTATGCCATTCGAACAATAAGATGACATGTCTTCACGTTTAAGCCGATAAAAAACCCTATAGTTTTCAAGCATATAAGTACTGAGAGGCAAGCGATGCAGCACAGTATAGTATACAATTTTCAGGGACACCATATTGACAAAGACACAAAATATAGTAGCGTAAATGCTAACTAAATAAATTTCGGCGTCACCTTTCATAATAACATGTCTCCACGGCGCGGTGCGCAGAATCTGTGCTGTCATTACAACGAGCCGTAGAGCAGGGCAGTCACCACGCAGTCATTTGTCTGCGTGGCACGTCCCTGCGGCACAGTGTACGCAGTTCTGCCCTAGTTCATACGTTACCAGACCTGGTTCACCCTGCACTGCGTGAACTGCGTCGCTTGCATCGCAGCCAAAGATTACATACTCTCAGCATACTCTCACACTAAACGTTTTAAAATCAGGAAAAATCCCAGTGTCTGCTCGTGGTACTTAACGCGTAGGTACTTTCGCGCTAAGGGAAAGATTATAAAGCGTCCGCGATCGGGTTCCCTCAATCGAATTTTATGAACCTGAAAATTGTTGTTATAGCCAAAGTTTATAAACATGACCCCCATCATCTCTGTCACACAATTTCCGTGGCGTCCATTTTTCACGTCGCACCGTCACTCCGAGTACACACGGTCCAACGGCGTGACAAATGTTCTCCCAGCAGCGGGCCATTCTGACGCCGTGCCATACAGTGCAGTAGTCCAGCGACTGAATCACCGGCACAGGGAGATGTAATTTACACAGAACATCACAAAACTTAACAATATTACTGAGTCGAAACACAGGTTAGATTGTTGTGTGTTTTAAAACAAAATACATCTTGCGGCACCATCTCACAATATTTTAAAATAACTGTTTTTAATTCATTCCTGCTATTCAAAGGATGGAAGTGGATAATTATATTTCTTTTAACTTATATGTTGTGTTTAATTTGGTGCGACATATCTGAGAAATAACAAGAAAGTATGATATTTATTTAAATACTAAAAAAATACCTACTTGTATAGTAACAGAATACGATTTCACGGATTTTTATCAATAGAATTGACTAAAAGCTTCCAAGGCGGCTTAGTATCAATTAGCTTAGTGATCTGGCTCGCCGCCAGCCCGCGCCGCGCTCCCGAGCACCACTTGCGACACCTAGCCTACTTTTTACTGATGCTGGGTTGCCTTGTTGGACTAATGGCTTGTCTCGTCGGGAATTGATATAAGAAATCATAGGCGTTTTAAGTGGGCAGAGGTATACTATCATCCTAGTGCTATCTAATCGAGATCGAAGGCCGCATTTACTACTTACCGTTGAAGATGTATTTTAATTGATTAATTCGTTTTCTGAAATAATTGGCGTTCTGTTGTACTCATAATGTTTTAAATCACACCTACAATCATTAAAACGCAGTTGTTGGTTTTCAAGAAAAAAAATCGAGTAATAATTATTTAATTGTTAAAACTTAAAACAACAAAAGCAACACGAACGATAGAGTTTCCCAGTGAAGTTGCCAACATTTATCGAAGATGTTATTATTCCTAATGAAATTAATAGCATTAACAAGCGCAACGTACCCGCGTCAGGTAGGACTTGAATGTGTAAGTGCGCACTCCCCGGCCGGCTCGCTAATTGACTTCACGGCCGCTGCACAAATTGCCGCCGACACCCGACGCGAGCTGTGCGGTGAACTTAGCTTAGCTGTAGCTTAGAAAAATACTCAATACACACATTACACGAATAAATACTCGACAATACAAAAATAGTATTTATAATATTTTTTGTAGCTATTCAAAGATAAAATAAGTATAATACCCTTACAGTTTCACCGTATATAACAAACCAAACTTTATTAAATTAATTGTACGACTATGGAGTTGTGATGGTCGTAAAGGATGAGAAAGACATATTTTTTTAGATATATATGTAAAATTTAGCTTAGTCGTAGAGTTTATAGGAGACGGAATGAGCACTAATGTCTAGCAGGTTATTTCTTAACATCAAAGATTGTGGTTTTTGTCTAGAGTCTAACATAAGGATAAATTAAATCTTCAATCATCTCGGAATGCCATCCAAAAGCGCACTTATTTCGACATGTACCTATAAATTGTTTGCGGAATCCAGCGGATGTGATATCACGGTACGGAGTTGTCGTTATTTCCGCCCAAAAGCCGAATAGAGGGGGATTTAATGATGATTGATACTGAGCGACAAATCGCGCTTGTTCGTGTGTTGTGAACGATTTTATAACGGAATAATTAATAAGGTATTCGCAACTTGAGGTCGTCAATTAAATAATCATTACACAACTAATTTATGGAACATGTTTAACAAAAAATAATAGAATGTTAATAAAGGCATAAAGCATTCCGTACGGACGACGTGTATTAGTGTGATTCACGTGTCTCTATTAAATTGCGGTACTTTGCCCGTCTTATAAATTAATTCCCATGCCTTAAATTCTTAAATACGACTTTACCCTCTCATATTATTAAATTATTATCTACTCTGTTATGAAATGACCCAATACTTATTACATAACTGTGTCAATTGTGTTGGCATTAAGATCACGTGCTGAGGACACTAATGCATTGCGCGAACTTACCCTTATAAAAGCTATACTGTGTACCAATCTAAGTTGACAAGCTTTCAGCCTGAATATATGGTACCTAAGGTCCAGAATCCAACGACTGGATGGCAAAGATATGTTGGTGGGGATGTCAATGTGTCCAAAACAATAGCAGGTCGTTAGCGCAGTGACGTAGGACCCTTATTGTTGGAGAGAGGTGTAGCGAACCCTGAGAATGTTAATGAAACGTATACGAGGAAGATATGGTTACGGGAGATGGAAAGGCGATTTTTTATGAGAATTCCATTTCCAAAGCCATACAAAAATTAATTCTACCGATTTACTTCGCAACTATAATCCTCCTTTACATACAATAATAGATATCTGCTTTACCCATAAGAGTTAATCAATCTCATCACTAAAATTGATTAAGATATCCTCAGATACCTTCAAGATTTTTTTTATTATTTACTTGTCAAAATTCCTACTACTTCGTCCTCGTTTATCAGAGGAACAAGGAATCATTACTTGGCTTAAATCCAATCTAACTGCAACAAAACAAATATTTGGAACGCCAAATCCGAATGTCCGAAAGGCGCAATTGGTGCACCGCATTTGGCTCACAGTTATATTTCGCACAACAATGATTATAAAACGATCTCATGATCTCATGATAGATATCATTATCTATGTGTTAATAGTTAGTGATTTATGACTATTAGAAAGTTTTATGATGTGTATTGAAAAAATTAGATCTTATAAAACGCACGATTATGTGAATGACGCCTTAGTTAAATACTTAATATGCTGTATCGGGCGCAAAAAACATCTGGTTGTACCTATAGATATTATATGTTGATAAGTGACGAGCGATTTAATTCATGACGGTCAGGTGTTAGAAAAGAAAACCATTAATTTTTTTTTCTGTTAATAGGTAGGTACTTCCACTTCGTAATTTACTAAGGCGCCATCCAAAGTAGCATGTATTATTAATATAAGACTTCATATTTATAACATAACTCCATCATTATTAAATATTCAAAAGTCTGCTTCCTCTACGCTTCATAAGCTTGGGAATTCAGAAAACTATTTCTTATTCCTTAAATAAATACGTTACACCCAAGATAATCAAACATCATCAACGCGGGATGCGAACGAAACGGGCTGATTGTTCCTTTAGAAGATCTCTGTTTGGCATTCGTACCTCATAGAGGACTGAATCAGGTAGATATTAGAGGAAATCCCACGCATTGACAAGGGTTCGAGATGAGCTAGGAGGAGGAGCGGTGCTTTGTTGCACCATGTTGTCATTACGTTGATCGATTCCATTAACAAAACTCATGATATATTAATTCTTACAAAAAATCTTTGGAGTTAGCAATTCAAATTCTTGCCATCCGTTCAGAACTGCCAACTTATTGCTAAGTCACTTTATGAATACTTTTAAGAAAATAACTTAGGACTAGAACACAATTTTTTAAAGATTATTTAAATAAATTGCAAGATTGATTATTGTTATGCTCTCTCTAAACAATGATATCTGAATCAAACATTTGATATGTTCAACAAAGCTAATGGCTCTCCGAAAAGTAAAATTTTCAAATTAATGAATGGATCACTTCACCTTTAATATAATAGAATACAGATTTATTTAACCTACTCGTTATACCACGAAAGTTGCTTGATTTATTAACCTATCTAGGCTTTTTCTTGAAAGCAAAACAAATTATACTAGAGACATTAATAAAAGTCTTCTAAGATATTTGTGTGCCATAGAAATCGACTATAACTATGTGAAATGAATTGATGGGCCTGAACTGTTTTCGTGACGTTTGTTTTTTTTCTCAATAAAATCTTAGAAATTCTCAACGATCTGACCAGATCTTAACAATAAATATTCAAAAAAATGATTAAATGACTATTCAGTGTTTTGCTTATAGTTTTGACTATCTAGTATATTTGACTATATAGTTTGGTCTGTCATTGCCGCAAAAAAACGTTTTTAAAGCTATTCCAATCACGAGAAAAATATAATTATTTATTTACTATGTATAAGTATAAATGACGTCAAACACGTTTTTGTTTTGTTATTATGATTATTGAGCAGCGGTCCAGCAAGTTTATACAACTGGATATAGTGACAACATTCGCGAACCATGATTGCTCCATACATTAATTTATAATTTCATTCTCCCTATTGTTTTCTTATATTTACGCGAATACTACACATTGAAATAAAACTATAACATAACAGAACATCGGGAACATAAAGTTAATAAACGCGATAAAATCCGTAAAATAGTTTTATTTCAATTCATTCTCCCTCTTTTTGGGCAGGATGACGTCCGATATAAAATGTATAAATTCTAAACTACCAAACAGAATTTCGTGTGAGCCAATTAGTTGAACATCCGCTTTGGATACAGCGTGCATAACGATCGCCGGCGGAATTCGAATCAGAGCTGGCTCTAGTTTGATATTGTCCGATCCGATATTGCATCATTCCAATTGTACTAGTGGTGAAAATCACAAGTTTTTACAAAAAGTCTTAAGTAGGTATTCAAAAGTGTAGAGTATTTTTGTATTTATTTATTTACCCACATAAAATACGATGGGAATGTTCAGTGCTATGTACCGGTAGTACCTTACCAAGCCTGTAGTTCCCCTAGCGGGTAGCTCAGGTGTACCGCCATGCATCGACATTTCGTCGATGGTGTGTTGGCCCAATATAAAGAGGGCGAGCCTGTTGCCATACCTCCGGGTACCCGGCAGTAGGTTGTGTTGTAGCTCATCATAGTGCTTTTTTGATTAACCCATAAAATATTTTTAATACTATAATTTCCGATGGTAGTGATCCGAATTCGAATCGGAAAAACTGAAGCTGTATGTATATTCGCAATTCGCTGATGGTTCAAATGTTATTAATTATGAAATGTCATTCACATGCCAATTACACTGTAATGGAAAACTAGTGCTCTGCCGAATTTCGTTAAGTATACATTAATTTGGCGTAATTACATAATTATAATTAAGCGACAATAGGTATATTCTATTCAGGTATTTCTTCCGGTTAATGATTTGTGTTGCCTTGCTTTAATTGTTGAAACTGTATTATTTTACATGAATAAAAAATACACTGTGTGTAAAATAAATAACTGTTAAATAAATAAGAATTCCTCTTACGTGTTCTAGAACTGTATCATAGGTAGTGCCATCTATCAAATAATAGTAGAAACTTGTAGTTATTACGCCGTCAATAGATCTCGTTCACCAAAGTATAAAGTGCTTCAGTCTTGGCCGACCTTCGTACATAAGAGCTATAAATCTTTCCCCAAAATCGATTTGAGTGTGCCGCAAACACAGGTATCGTTATGAATTAATGTCCGCTGTCAACTCATTACGCTTAAGTTAAGGTTTCGAGGTGTGACATTGTGTAAAGTGGATTAGAATTAAGTTATGTCTTAATAATCCACTTACAATGTCTGTTTTATTAGTATATTGATCTTAACGTTAACTTTAAGATTAATATACTAACTTCATGTCTTATACAACTCATTTTTATTTTCGCTATTCAATTTTGTCTATACCCAGACATGTTAATTAGGTAGTAGATATTGGATATAGCAAGTTTTTGCTAGCATCGGTTAACTGAGGCCTGTCTTAGATCATAGAAACTAGTTTTCCGTGTTTTTTTAACAACGGCATCTCACGTAACAGATTGGAGATTATTTTAATAGTTCCACACTTGAGAACCAACTTATTAAAAATGTTCCTCTGGGTATAAAATCGGTAATAAGAATCTAAATATGTATACCAAACCTGAGGGAAAACAATATTGAGATTGAAATAAATTTTCGCGAAAATCTCTTTAACCTCACCTCTACTGCCACAGAGTAAGTAGGGTCGTCCGGAACAAACGACAAGTAAATTAGAAAATTTGATATGCATTACTACCCTCGCTACTTGCTACTTGCGACCCTTCGCTGGGCGGACTAACAGGGTGTAGCTGTTTACTTTGCAACCGATGTATTAATTAATAGGTTTGATCGATGACTTTAAATTGTGTGCCATAGCATGAACTGTGGGTGCGAATGTCACAGAGATATTGTGTCATATCAGTTGGTGGCAAGACTGACGTCAAATAAAGTAAGAGTAAATAAATTATGTTTTTGTAGCTCGTATTGTAGGTATGTTTTGCTGACCGTGAACTGAAACCTGTTTGTTGGTGGTAGTGGCAAGGCTAGATAACGTATGTCAAAATGTACACAATTAGTCTGTTATTAAATATTATCGCCTAACAACAGTGATTATTGAGGTTAAAGGTCGCCAAGTCACACATTTAATATTTTAAGTACAAATGAATTTATAAAGAGAGTCACAGTGTTTCGGAACATAGTAACAATATTCGTAACGGACACCGTATAAAATAACGTCATAAATTCGCAATGTTTCAAAATAATATAATTAAAATAAATCCACCAAAAACAGGATGTTAATTTAATATGTACAAATGTGTTAATTAACCAAATTCGGATTACACAATAACTTTCCGAGGAGTCACCTTTGTGACGCGCCTATAATTAGGCGGCGGCGACCGCTCGCAGCCCCTTCATTACAGCGCTAGGCACATAGCCCATTATTACTGCATTGGCCCTACCCCGCTCATGCTTCAAAAAACCACGCGGCTTGCATGCCAACTTAAATTATCATATTGTTATCAATCCATTGACTGATCTTTTTGCGCATTCTTTATATTATACGCAACAAAACCAGCAGTGGTTGTAACAACGATATTTCGTTCACTGTTTCGGTCGATCCACTGGTGCGGAGGGCAGATAGGGTGAATGTGGTAGTAAAAGGCCGAGCCTCTTCAAAAGACGTATGAATTTATTAGCGCGCGTGATCGTGGGTATATGCAAGTAATTTTCTGTATTGCTACACAATCGAGGGAATGGGTACGTGAACAGAAATTTGATAAGGTTTCTTTCGTTTTACTTAAGTGTCTTATGAAACTGTTGAGCCAGAAAAATGTACCATACCTACTATTTTCGAAAGGTGTTTGTTTATAAATAAGGCAAGATTTAATGGGCAAATAAATAAAATATTCCTAAGAAACGTTTTTACATAATATCTCTATATTTAAAATATTAATGTGTGCCAAACTAAATACAATATTTCTAAGACACGTCCAGTTCAGGAGCTCTATATTTATAATGTAAATGTGTGCCAACTGCAGTCCGCCCACTCCAGCGTGTTGTTTACATTCCGCCGCGCATTGTCGTCGGATTCGATCGAGGCGACTTGCATGTTCAAAAAATTAACATTATTTTTCTGATGGACTTATTCCTTATGAAGGTAGTATCATATTAAATAAATTATTAATCAAATGTTTATATTGTTAGTAGCATAGCCCGCTCTTGAGCATGTCTTCCAGCAGCTTGCTGCAGTCTGGCCTTTTCACCTTTCCAGAGTGTGTATGTGGAAGGGAGTCCACGAACGCTATTCCTCCGTGGAGACGCTTGTGGTCACTCAGTGTAGCTGCAAAATATTATTGATAAGGATACGATAAATGAGCAGCTGTCAGTAAGCTACCAAATTACTTTTATTTCATATTGAACGAAATGTAGGTAGGTGTTCCTCACCGTCCACAGCTTTCTTAATCTCCTCTCTGGTAATCTGGCTGTTCGGCTGCAGAACCACCGCCGCAGTGGGTCCGTTCTCCATGCCAATTACCACGCACTCATGCACTCCTGGTACCGAGCCGATCACGCGCTCTACTTCTTCTGGTGACACCTGATGAAAAAAGTTTATACTTAAAATGATTGCTTCCATTATTGACTAAGAGGTTAGTATTTTTTTTTAATCGTCGTCGTGTTGACGTGCAACTTACAACTACGAGCTTAGAAAGTTGGGAAATCCGTCATCAACCCCCACTCAAGACGCAGACATGAGAGGATCCCGTAGGTTCGAGTAGCAAAGAAAAGTAGGGAGGTCCTTGACAAAGATTTAAGTCCATTAATGGACAAACTTTAAAAATATATATATTCTATTCTAGAATCTGCAGTGTCACCTGGCTGCCCTTGTACTTGAAGCTGAACTTTTTCCGGATGATGAAGAAGAATTGTTCGTTCTCGTTCACGTGGAACACGTCTCCCGTTTTGTACCAGCCGTCTGATGTGAAAGTTTCCATCGATGTCTTCTCGTTTTTGTAGTAGCCCTGTTATATTTACTCATAATGTATTTGAACGTTAAAAAAAAATGGAGTGAACTAATGTAGCAAAGAATATTTTTAAAGGGCAGATAGAGCAGATACCTTGTTATTTTAGAACTAAACTCTGAGTTCATAAATTAATTAAAACAATAAATACCTTTATCACCGACGCGCCTTTCACATGGAGCTCACCCGTTTGGTTGAGGCCTAACTGCTGACCATTATCATCTACGATCTAAAAATAAGAAAATTTGTTAAAATTTTTACTAAATAAAATAAGTTATTAATTTATTACTCCTGAAGCCATGTTCTCTTAGAATTTGTCGAAGCCAACGACCTATTGACAAATGCATTGTTCTTATAGTTACCATAACGATGTTGGTTAAACATACATTAATACAAAACTATCTTATTACTTAGATAGTTTTATCCAGCTTTAAGCAGTCTCGCTAGATATGAAGTTCCCATATTTGTAATCTATTACAAGAGTAAAAAGCCGTGCAAGTAAACGCTGTTATTTTTAAATACATCGAAATCACCTTATATTGGAAGATATTTAGCATCTTTCCGGTGGATTTGAAAGGCGCATCTCGGTCAGGTAACGTCATGAAGCCTTGCGTCTCTGTCGTCCCGTAGCCGTCGCACAAGTGAGCTGTAACGGGTAGCTTTTCCTAAAAAATAGTTATTTTGTGAAAGGAAATGTGCATCTCATTTTGACTCCAGGGCAAGTCAGAGAGAGTAACATAGAATTAAGAAATTACTATTAAATGGATTTACTATTACTAAATGTAGGTACCTTAATGGCAGTCATCAGTTCAGGGGTGGCCGGAGCTCCAAGCAGTATGAGGGTCTGTACCGAGCTCATCTGTTCCTTGGTCACTGACACCACGAGCCCCGAAGCGAAGGCCGGACTTAGGAACGTCCAGGTTGGCTGCAAATATACCGCTCGTGTGTAACAAATAATATTCATGTAGCTTTGATAGCAATTGGCTCTTTTCAATCGATAAACGAGCTATATGCTTGATCGTTAAGCGAGCAATTTTTTTGGTTTTGATATTAAATACTATTTCGTAAAGTTCGTTTTCGTTCTATGAAATGGTTGGTATCATAAGCAAGCATTGCTGTCGTGACCTATTAACTTGAGTCAGATACAATAAAAATATTCCGCTGGTCCTCACTCATCATTATGAAACATACGAATATTATAAGATAAATATCTATCCACATAGCTTCTTAGTCGGCGTGTGGTTGAGTAACCATTATTTAGTTCCCACTTTGGGGTATTCTAATATGTTACAAAAGATCCTCACCCGATATTTCCCCAGCAAATCACACACGTGTTCCACTGTAGTCATCTTCGGAGATATCAAGATAGGGACGTTGTTCACTACGCACGATGTGATCGTCATCGTGAAGGTTGCCCACTGAATGGTGGTCAGGATCATCACCAGCTCAGTAGGGGTGGGAAACTGGGTATGATAGGCCCTGAAGTAAAACTCACCTCATTAAGATATTTTGTCTATCTGCAATAACGGCTGATAATAAAAGTTATACGGAACAAATATGAAACTTCAATAAACAAAGATTAGATAAAAAAGAATAAGCCAAAAAAAGTGGCTACACATGGTGAATAGAGCATGTCTCTATAATATAGGCTTCACGTTTTCAGCCATGCCTACAATATTAAAATAGACTCTATTGTAATTATGTATAATGAAAATATTGTAACGTGTAAATATAGTAGCGTGGAAGTTTACCAAATCAATGGCAGCTGTATCACCAGTCCTCTGTTGTGCAATTTAGCTGCTTTGGGCAAACCCGACGATCCACTCGTTGGCAAATAAATCACGGTATCCTCTGGTAAGGATGTTGCAACCCTACAAATAATAAATTTGAAGAATCAAAAAATGTTGGACGAATCTAAAGTAAACTATGATAATGATATAGTGAGGAATTTTAAGCCGGTCAGCGAGACGGGTCGGTGATGTCAATACAATTGCGGAATGTATCCGGATGAGATTAGCACGGGATAGAGATGGTTGGTGCGAGCGGACGCTGTGGAATGATGATGATAATATAATCATGATGAATACCGGCAGACTAACACACCAACTGTATCGTCCCAAACTAATCAACACTTGTATTATAGAGGGCGTACAACTTGGGGCCATCCTAAAGGCACCCGGACCATGGGGGTCGAACCCACGAGCACCCAGTGCAGTGATCCGAGCGACTTACGCTCAAATTATTATACAAGGCGATCCATAATGTTTGGTGGTAATGTGGGTCCATTAGTAACTATTAAGAGGGCTTCACTATCGCACCACATTACGTGATGTAATATTTGAGACCACATCTTGACCCCGACATTACGCGATAACAGAGACAAGAGATTTGTTGTATTCATAGAGCAATATACATTAGACGATTTCCTCATTGGAGCAGTCATTCACACGGCTACCGCAACAACAAGTTATTTTTATCTAAATTATAGAAAAAATATTGTCGACTTCATCGTATAACTGTAGCGTTATTATGGACTTCAGTGTGCGCAATAACACACACTCTACATTTGTGTGTGAAGTCATATGAAACGTTCAAAATTGAATGCGACTAATACACCTAGCTCTTCCTAACTCCTTAACGAATCTAATGCTTACATAAATAGGCCGAAACTCACTGGTAGCTGTCGACATCGTCGCTATATCCTGCGGCGAGCTGGTCCAGCTGCCCAGCCTCATCTGCCACCACAATCTTTGGTGATAGACCTTCGGGCATGGCCACGTGCAGAGCCTCGTAGAATTCCCGGTCACAAAACACTATGCGTGGCTCGATCAGGTTGAGAAAGTGTGTCAATTCATCTGAAAAGTTGTGAAATGATATACCCTAGGAAGCTTAGCTTGGCAGGGCATGTGAAGAGCTGCCAAGGAAACACTCCGCATTTGAAACCCCAACAACGTCTGGTTGTATTTGTGTGCGCATATGTGCCCCCGGGAAGTGTATATTACTCACTCCACATCTCTTCTCATATTCTGATTACTTGATTACTTCGAAATGTCGTGGGTTGTAACGTATACTCACAGACTGTAGTGTTCGGATCCATCATAAAAGCCTTTGTTCCTGCGAATATGCTCGCGAAGTATACCGCAGCCGTGTGTTGGTGGTTCCTCATCAGCACCATAGCTTGCATCCCTTTCAAACCTTGCGCGGTTAGTGCGCGAGCGAGCGGGACGGCACGCTTTAGCAGCTGTTCGTTGGTGATTACCTCACCGGTCGCCCCATTGATCTAAATGATATTTTTTTATTGCTAAGTAAGTTAAGTAACACTTTTTAGGTATTCCTAATGAAGTAAGTAGTAAAATACGAATGTTTTGAATAGTAAGTACTTAAACCCATGATGAAAGCGTATCCGCAGGAGGCGTTCTGCTGCGCATGCCCTTGAAGTAATTGCAGCAACGAACGTAATCATAATACACCTAACAAAACGATTAAAACGACGAAACTGTAAATTACAGAGGTATTTGAATGAGATAAACCGCATGCATGTTTATAGTCCATTCGTTACATCTTATCGTATCAATCGTAATGTTGCATAATTTTTTTTATGTACCATATTCATGTATTGTGATCATGCCATATACCTTATAATATATTAAAAATTATGTAAGTAATAAAACATTCTAGATAGTGTTCCAGTTACACTTAGATACGCAATTTATAATTAATTTAAAATAAAAACATTACTTAAAAGGAAAATTGGTATAATTAGACAGAAAGAAGCAAGTGTCAACGAATTTATTTTTATTAAATTTGTTATTTTAGTACCAAGGGGGTTTAGTTTCCAACTACAACATTGATTTAACTCATAGGACAGTAAAGCAAAGAAAATAATAACACGGATACCAACCATGAACGTGGAGCCATGGTTCTTCTTGAGGCAGTAGAACAGCACCTGGGACAGGACCACCTGCTCTCGCAGCGTGGGCTCCGGCTGAACTCCATTGTCTTCCAACACTCTGTGTAGAATTCCATCGAGGTAGAGTTGCGCAGCGGTTGGAGCGCCTCTCACAACGGAGTACGACATTTCTGAAAGATAATTGTTTGTTGTTTATATGGGAAAATAGTCTAGAATAATATGCATTGTAGGTCCCGAGACAATTTAACTTTTCATCGGTACACACCGTGGGTTTAACGGGCCATTGGTCGCCACTGTAGATACTGGCTTACAGGAAGAATAACAATGGAGGGAAATTGTGTGTGTGTGTGTGTGTGTTAGAAAATCAAATGGAGTTAATGAATTTGATATGAGGCAGCGAGTTAAAAAATAATAAAAACGACTTGTAGAACATGCATCAAACATACATACATACATTAAATTTGCTGTCAAAGATGACTCAAGCGACCGCGTGTGTCTGGCCGCTAGCCAAGCGAAGCGTCTAGTGTCGCAACAGACAATGAACTGATCCCACGAGCTCCGGGGCAATGCTACACGGACGCGGACACGACCTTTAGCAATGAACTTGACGAGTCCGAAAAGAAGGAAAGTAGGAAGCAGTGTGCTGCTGCTAGTGGACGCGCCTGCAATAGTGTTCTAGTCACACAAACATTATTTGCAACTGGGCGAACAAATATCTCCGGGCCTACAAATGTTAAAACACTAAAAAGTTTGGAATAGGTACGAAAGAGACGGGTATCGATATCGAACTCGCTACCGCGTTTGGTTTGGCGTCTGAAAGTATTGCAAATTAACATTCTTCTTAATTGCTTTTTCTTGCAAATTCTTCTTTATCAAACTGTTGACTTACTTAAGTGTTATCATGCAATACTATTTCAACCGGTTCCCCAAAGTCTAATTGAATATATTAGCAATTACAAGTGAAACATTTAAAAAACTGTAAACCGTCAATGTAAAAATCCGCGCATATAATTACTAATCGGACATGACTGTCAACGACGCACTGTCCTCACGTGTCTGAACCGTTTGGGTATCTATAGCCACGGAACAGGTTTTGCTTCTCTGGTATCTCTGTGACATTCGATGTTAATGGATATTATATTGCACTAAATTTAAACCTAGAAATAGGTGGGGACTAGTCATTCTGTTCTTTTAGTTTCATGACTAATATTCAGAATTACCGATAGTAAGATAGTACTCATAAACAGTGAAATATAGTATAAATTTGACTCATACGACCAACAGTAAAAAAAGTTGAATAAGTATTCATCTTAAGTCGTATATATAAAATTTATTTCTAACTGAGCGATGTGAGGATCAAGTCATTTAGATTAGCTTTATTTCGTGTTCTATTTTATTCCTGTACGTATTAATATATGAATTGATTAATCTATTCTAACCATTTTAACAATTGTTTATATTTTAAAGTGAAAATTTAAATAATACTATCACAATATTGATTGATCATCAAAAAGACTAACAAGAGCAATGTGCAGAAATTGCACTTCCTACATCTTGGGTTGCAATAATGAATCCAATATCTTGATTTAAATTATTTCCTGTATTTGTGTTTCACAGACAACCTGATTTCCAAAAAAGTTTTTTAGAGACTGAACCCGATAGATATCCGGAATAATGTTTATGACATATTATGTGTAACTAAAACTAAACTACATGAATTAGGTGCATAATGTAATTGGATTGTACCTCAACATACATTTTACTCGTTGTAAGCTAGTTCCGCTAAACAAATAAATATGTCTACATTAATCATACTAATATTATAAAGAGGAAAACTTTGTTTGTTTGATTGTAATGAATAGGCTCCGAAACTACTGAACCGATTTGAAAAATTTTATATATTTTCAAAAAATTTGGGATCCTTACTAAAACTCGAATAATGTAACCGCAATGTACCCGTGCGAAGCCGGGGCGGGCCGCTAGTTACGAATATATCAAAATAATTGTGATTTATGACAGCGGGTCACAAAGTCGTTAAATATATATTATTTTATATTTTATATGAAGATAATTATAATAATGAACATTAATAAAATACCTTGATATGCAGTGTTCTTCATAAAAAGGCAATTAGAAATATTTATTATCAAATTCAATAACTTTCATCGGTGCGTTAATTGGGGATGTAAACGTTACAGCTAGTTTAGACAGAGAACTTCGACTGTTGACATTAATAAATAAAGTACTTAATAAAAAATATTTATTTGTGTGCTCTAGGGAATACTTTTAATAGGAATATACTGTGTTAGTTTGGGTGCGTTCGGAAATACATCAAATTTTTCATAAATTTTTAGCTACAGAGAGTTTTCTGAGTACGTTGTGGTTTTTATTCCCCATCGGTTACAGGTAGGGTTTCTAAATTACAGTACTTAAATGTATATTTGTCGCATAGATTAAGGACTATAAATATTTAATAAATATGTACCTAGTACTTCAACATTTCACACAACACTTGACTTGAGGTAGGATCCTCCAGGTCATTAAATTTTAAAAAGTAGGTGCGAATTTTATTTTTGATTGCCATTTAATTATTAACCTGACGCTCGTGTATACGCATGAGTCTACACTGGATACGTTGACGACAGCTATCAGTCGTGCATCTTACCTCGCAATCACTAGCTGTGCGCCTGTGTGTGGGGGACACGACACTGTTCTCAGAGAGAGTCGGCCGAGTACTGAATGGTACACACCAATAGTGCCACTCTATTATATTATTTACGAGAGATAACGACGATGAGTAATTTATTTTTTCTCGCACGTTCATCTTAAATTTTTCCCTTCAATGTTGACGGGCCGATTTGAGTTTGCACGGATTTTTTGATCTCAATGACAGCAGGGTCTTGCTGGAGTTAGTCAATTTTAACCGAATCACTTATAAATAGATTTGGATTCACTTCTGGATAAATGACAAAACTGTTGAGAATTGTTTTTCAAGGAATATGTACCTGGTATGTGTAGTGAAATGTCTCACAGCTGTATGTAGTTCCCTCCCGTACCCTGGCCAATGGGCTAGTTGTTTATCCGGTTGCAATTTTAGAACTACAATAATACCTACACTGAGTTCATTATTTTTTATACCTACACATACAAACGCCCTTTGCATTGTTTGCCTTCTAGATAAGGCCCAAGAGTTGACCAATGAATTTGTAATTTATTACACTTTCTTTGCTCACAGTGAATTACGGCTGACGAGGCTGAGGTCAAAAGACACCCGAAGTTGTTGTCAAACTAAGGCCACATGACCTAAATGCCCTATTCCGGAAAGGATATTTTTTATAAGCCAATGTGCGGAACCTTCAACGTGCAAGTCTGACGTGCACTTGGCCAGTTTTTAACAAAAGCCGCGAAGCAATTCCATTTTCTCAAAGCCTAAATCCAAAGCTGTGAGTTTATTTAGATAATTCCTGCAATCATTAATAAAATGTACTGAGAATGGATACGTTAGCAGTATTGCTATTACCATATTTACCGTATTTATCCAACGATTTGGAACCAAAAGCTTAAGTCAATATATTGATAAGATGCGACACCTAGCTAGAAATCCAAGATATGGATACCTAGCAAGACTTTGACTTTTAATTCTTCGTATGTCGTGAAGCGAACATATTATTTTGAACAACTTATGATCATTATTAAGTACATCAAGGTACAAGGATTTAATTGTTGTGATTACTTATTAACATTTAGCAAAATCGTTTTCAATTGTTGACTTCCGCGACTAGACTCATCGTGTTCTAACAAATATTACGTCACTTTAAACAACGAGTTGATTTTTTGGCAATCAATCAATGTCTACTGAAATAGAGGTTTGTGAAATTAATGTTCGGGTTTATAATGGAAACAAACAAACAAATATACACAGAGTAGTCCCCCCGCGTCCGAGATCGAATACAGTCCGATTTTTATTTGCTCCGCTATTTATTTCTCAAAAACAAGAAAAAAGTGAATAGTTCACGTTTAAATTCTCAGTAATAACAATTTAGTATCTAATCTAACTTATAGTGAAAGGTGAATAGTGATTTAATTACAGTTTTTAAAGAAATCAAGAAATTTACGAAATAATTTCTCAAAATTATCCGTTCTTGACCTACACCAACTCGCAACGACGCGCAGCGACGACGCGAGTGCAGCCGCCCTCCCCCGCACGTCCTGTTACGCCCCGCTAGCGTATTCGGGAATCTACCAACTATCATCACGGTCTATTACCTTATAAGAGCAGAGCAGCCGCTGTAAAGAGAACTCTTTGAATTTTATTATGTCGCGTGGCACCCGTGCAAAAACATCTACGCCAGGAAACATGGACACAGACAATAACATGTCTCTTCTGCTTTCGGAAGTCAAACTATTGCGGCAAGAAGTAAGTGACCTAAAGCAACAAAATATGGACATAGGATTAAAATTATCTTCCGTCAATGAAGCACTTAATCTCAAGCTCGAAGAATTCGATAGAAAAATTGCTGCTAGAGACAATGAGATAATCTTGCTTAGAGAATCAGTGTTTCAACTACAACTCAGAATAAACTCTTCGGAACAATTAAATATGCGTTCCGAACTCGAAATAGCAGGAATACCAGAAAAAATTAGCGAAAATCTTTGTCATATCGCGATGACAACCGCTAGAAAGATTGGTGTAGATCTAACCGAAGCCGATATCGACGAAGTTTCTCGTGTCGGTCCTCGTCACTCTAATATTATGGAAAAACCGAGGTCCGTCGTTGTAAGATTCACCCGCCGTACTAAACGATCTGATATGTTAAGTGCCGCCAAGAGTAGACGTCCGCTTATGTCTGATGACATAGTTCCAGGGACATCGACCAAGATTTACATTAATGAACGACTAACTAAAATTAACCGGCAATTATTTCGTGACTCTCGCATACGAGCCCAGATGTATGGATTTCGATTCTGCTGGATCCGTGATGGAACTATCCTCGTGCGGAAAGCTGAAAAGATGCCACCAATCCCCATACGGACCACGGCGGACTTGGACGAACATGTTGGCCTCTCACAAAATATGGACGGACAGGCTTAGTATAAATTACGTCGGTTTTTTATTATTCTTGGAACACCAAAACAATAATTATAATTATAAGTTAAGCCTTAAATGTGTAAATTACCCATACTTCATAATATCACTTTCGTCAAATGACCTACAAACTCAAACAATTACACCACTTTTATACACTTTATACGTTATTATTTACTTTAAACTTACAACACCTCCCACTCACTACTCATTTTATACTTACAGATTTACAAACACCCCTGCTTACTATTTACAAGTCGCACGTTTTGAATTATATGTCTCCACCCATGCTCATAAACAAAGAAATCCACATTGTACAATTTGCACGACACAAAACATCACTTCTACACTATTACAACATAAAACATTCATTTCTAATAAATATACTACAGATTGTGGTACCATACAAATTATTGACAAACCAGCCATTATATTCTATAATAATGCAAGCTCTATTATTAAATCTACAGTAGACATCACCAACATCCCATGTTATAGTATTTTGTATCTGACTTACATTATGGTTATATTTTCGCCAGCGGTCACGATTAAAACACAATATTACGTCACGTTTTATTATTCTAACCAAACAATCTCCCGATGTATTTCACACGAAGTTCCTGACATTAAATCTTCAGCTTTCTTTCTTTATTTCGGTCTCACGATAGACACAGTTTCAAAATGACTAATTTCGTATCTAATGAACTAGACAATAATATCGTTGAATGTCAGGAACTGGAATGTCTAGAATATTGTCAAAACTTTTTGACCTCGGATCACAATCTTAAGATTCTATCCTTTAATATCCGGAGTATGAATAGAAATTTTAATATGTTTTGTGTTGCATTAAAACGACTTAATACTATATTCGATGTTATCGTTTTAAGTGAGTGCTGGCTAGGGAAACATCCTGTGGTTGGACAAATAACTGGATATAACTCATACTACACAGAAAATATTAGCAATCAATGTGGTGGAATAGTAATATATATTAGGGATTCATGGAATGCAACTGTATCTGAACCAGTTTTTTTGGATGCTGATACCTTAATTGTTCAACTTTCAAATAAAATAACATTAATCGCAATTTATCGTTCGCCCTCGTACAGGCAAATCGATAACTTTTTGTCATCTTTAGATAGATTACTTAGTTCTATAAGCAGCTGTCCAACAATAATAGTTACTGGGGATATTAATATCAACCTTTGTGCTACTGATAACTCATGCACAGATTATCTATGCCTTATGGCAGAGCATGGTCTAAACCCAGTAATATCTAAACCAACCAGAGCCGATTCATGCTTAGACCACATATTTTTAAAAGCCAGAAGTCAATCTACGGTGGGCATTGTTTGTGACGCGGATATTACCGATCACCGTATAATTGTAATGGGACACAAGACGGAGTCGTCTATTAGTAAAAAATACCAGAATCGTATTATAAACAAAACAAATTACCCAGCACTAATGGATGAACTAAAAACTACTGACTGGTCAAGGGTCTTAAGTATAAATAACGTCGATAAAGCAGTTGATGAACTTCATGCAATCCTTTCAGTAGCTGTGAGTAATCATACTAATCAAACAAAAATCAGCCGCTCTAAACATATCTGGAAACCCTGGATTACGCCAGGCCTCATCAAGTGCATGAATCACAGAGACAAACTTCATTTAGATTTAAGGAAACACCCCAATAACGAATTTAAAAAACTTATTTACATCAGATATAGGAATTTTCTTACCAATCTTACGCATAAACTTAAATGTGATTATGATAGACAACAATTAAATAAGAATAGAAATAACACTAAAGAATTGTGGAAAACCATTAAAAACATTAGTGAATATAATAATAATAACAATAATTCCCTAGAACTTCTTGCATCTAAAAATTCTGCACAAGATTCTGTTGACAATTGTAATGATTTCTTTTCCACGGTTGGTAAAAATCTTGCTGATAGAACACTTTTAGAAATAAAACAAAATCAGAACACCTTATTAGCGAAGGTAAACTCGGGTGATCCTGCAAGTATTAGTTTCTTTATGCAACCTACTGATGCCATGGAAGTTAGTGAAATTATTTTAAAATTAAAAAATGATAGTGCCCCGGGCGTGGATGGTTTCACACCCAAACTAATAAAAGAAATAAAAAGTGAAATATTATACCCCTTAACACACGTTATAAATCTGAGTTTAAGTACAGGAATATTTCCTGATAAATGGAAGGAAGCAACGGTTATACCAATTCACAAGAGTGGACCTAAACAAAACCCCATGAATTATAGGCCAATATCACTCCTAGGTATTTTCTCTAAAATATTGGAAAAAATTGTGAACAAACGACTTATATCATACCTAGAAACTAATAACCTCATATCAAACTATCAATTTGGCTTCAGACATGGCAAGTCTACAGAAGATGCAGTCAGCCTGCTTACCAGTTCTGTGACGACCCACCTAGATAATAATGAAAAGTGCATAGGAGTATTTTTAGATCTCACAAAAGCGTTTGATACTGTTGCAATCCCCATACTAATAAAAAAACTAGAGACAATGGGTATCAGAGGCCTTCCACTTCATTGGTTCAAAACCTACTTAACAAATAGACGTCAGCGCGTAAGAGTGGGCGATTGCATCAGTAAATATCGAAATATATTATACGGAGTTCCACAAGGTAGTGTCCTCGGCCCAACGCTATTTTTAATTTATGTGAATGATATTCATCGCTCCTTGTCTCAAGAGGCAAAAATAATTTGCTACGCAGATGACACTGTGGTTCTTTTTCATGCTAACTCTTGGGAGTTAGCCCATGAAAAGGCCCAACATGGCTTGACTAGTATTAAACATTGGCTCAATCTGAATCTTCTCTCCCTCAATGTCACTAAGTCCTGCTATATTTGTTTTCACAAAACCCAGACATCAGCCTCTACTCTATCAACACAGATTAAGATACACACACCGACCTGTACAGTACCTTCATGCAACTGCGATGAAATTAAAAAAGTTCAATCGATTAAATACCTGGGAGTGATTATCGACCAACGACTCTGCTTCAAACCCCATATAGAACAAGTAGCCAAACGAACTAGAAAGCTCATCCACATCATGAAACTTTTACGAAACTCGGCCGACGAAAATACCTTACAACTAGTATATATGGCTTTATGTGAGTCAGTCCTAAGCTACTGTATATCAATATGGGGTGGGATTGGCATCACCACAATGCTGCAATTAGAACGATCTCAACGTTCAGTGTTAAAAGTAATGTACAAAAAACCATTTCGATACCCAACGGATCGTTTGTATTCTGATACATCGGTACTTAACGTACGTCAACTTTATATATTAAAAATTGTACTAAAGCAGCATAAAACCGTCCTCCTGTCCGCAGAATACCTTGAACTCCTAAAACGACGTGTTTTTCAATGTCATCCCAAAGTTGTTAACACTTCATTTGCGCAACACATGCAGGACTTTATGCTCACTTACATTTATAACAAAATTGCTAAAATATGTGACATTAAATACAAAAAGGTTCACCAAGCTAAAAAAACCATACGAACCTGGTTACTCACTCAGTCATACTCTGAAACCGAAGGTATGATTAGAATGATAGCCTAATAAAAACCTAAATATGAATACTACTAGCATACTAATAATTTTACAACTTTTACTAACAATTCCCTTTCACATACATATATACACCACCACACACTCACATCACATGAAATGCTCAATCACAGACCACTCGCTCACCACCAATCACAGAGAATCATTCCCATACATAATCCAATTGGTTTTGTTTGTTTGTTCGTCTTATTTTTGTAAATGTTTTGATATTGTTTTATTTGTTTTACTATTTGTATTCATTACCAAATTTTAGTACCTACATTATTTAGCTTTTAACTTTTTATTTAAATGTCCCCATTTGAATGTTACCTAATTTCGATCTCGGAAACTGCTCCCAGGCAAAATTTAAGCCGGCTTTCACGAGACAGGCTTGTCCTAGTGTGGAAGCCACAGGTACATCATCCTTTTTTCACTTACCATTGTTTTATAACCATAGTTTATTTCGTTTATGTACCTACTAACATGTAAGTGAGTTGAAATTGATGGCAAATAAATTTTATTATTATTATTATTATTAGTACCTAAATAAAATCGTTCTCTATGGAAATCTTTTACTTAGGTTACTTTACAACTTTTATTCAGAACAGCGGCAACATAATATTGTACCCACAATCAGTGAGGCTCAATGTGCACAACTGCAATTAAACTAGGGTTCAAATTACAACGTAGTATAAAGTTCAGATAATTTAAGTAGTTTCCTACGTTTTTAGTACGGTACCCTTAAATGTTAATCTCAGGGCTTATGAGAATGTGGTTGACCTTGCGAGCGCGCCTCACAAATTTACCTCATACATCAGAGAAGCAAACAAAAAGCTGACACTTGTTTGTTTTTTGTTAGATAGATATTCCGATCGAGAGTGTTCGTAACTATGTTTCATGAAAATCAGTTCAGCCGTTTGAAAATTATCTCCTTTGTAGTTTAATAAAAATAATTCGCATCGGAGGGTTTTTAATTTTTTATTTAGAGTTATTACATAAATATACTATAAATATAGCTAAACCAACACGCCAATTGTATCATCCTCAACTAAGCAACCCTTTTATTAGAAGCACGTACAATCGACCAGTCAGTGACACCCAAGTCAGGAAAAATTATTAAGACTTTTGCTGAAACTTCCTTCGAAGGTAATCAAGCGCGCAATAATTCAGTTGAGCTCAAATCGCAAGCAAATAACACTTAATATTACCCAGTCGTTATCTAATAAATATTTATAGACCGCATGTAGAAATGCATGTCATGCATGCACCCAGCTCGGAAAAGTGCATGTCATGTTTGTTCCTGCAAATTAAACATCTTATCTTATCTTAAACCGGAGGCATCGCTCTTATCTCTCTTTTATGTAGTAATGCGCCTGATAACCTTCACGCGGGGGCATGTTTTAAAAAAGATTAGATTATATTATGCAATCGCTTTTTTTCCAATTTCTTTTGTACTTTTTTTATTTTTTTGCCCATAAGTGACAAAAACGTGACAGATCTTTGAACATATTTTCTCTTATCAAACAATATTAAACCATGACGGCGCGGCGCGATATTTTATTGGGATACGATCTATATTGGTTGCGAGCAAAACTGAATGTGAAACACGGCCTAGGATATGGTGAAAATCTTTAAAACTATTTAACCAGCATGGTTAGTGGAATGACTGGAATGTAATAATACCGTGAGGTTTATGTAATTCGGCTCATTGCACTCATGGTCGCAAGATCGATTCCCATCTAGGTAAATTCTGGACGAAGTAGATGGTCTGGGTGGGTACCACTGGGATCACCACGAGTTCACTGTACGGTACAAGCCGTATCAGCGTCCCATAGCAGGTGTACGCGTCTCTTAGTTCGGGATTAGCGCGCATCTACAGATGTCTAGCGATATTTATATTATTATTATAATTTATCCACATGTTTCCTTCCTTCCTAAGAGTATGTAATTAGCTACTGATCTATCCACCTCCGCGTTCCGGCATTTAACTTGGGTATCAAAGTCTATACGTGCATGTATAGACTTTGCAAATCATGTTCTGTACTAGAACATGCTGAAAAAGCCAAGGAGATCGACCTACCAGGGATCGATCTTATCGAAACAAGTTTATTTAATTTTAGTTCAAGGGTGGATTTCCCAACAGCAAAATTTACGCGGCACGGATGAAATCGGTAGTGTGGAACGTTACTATACAGTTCTATTATTTTTTTCTAACTTGAAGAGGTTTGTGCCTATGCGAGGCAAAATTATTTCTTCATTAGGTTAGCAATTAATTAGAAAAAAAAATTCCTAAAGCCCTGTTGTTTTCATTTCGGTAGCTGTCCGCATTACATGTTTCAGTGTAATTTCCCTCGTACAACAAAAACTATTGGTTATTCAGATTTATGGTAACTTTTATTTTAATCGTGAATAATGATAGTATTATCACAAAGTAGTTTTATAATAATATCTCCTCAATTTAATAACTGGTAAGTAAAAATGCATGTGTCCTAGAAAGTCCTTTCATTTCGGTGACCTAAAGTTTGTCACGAATATTTTTGTATAGAACAACTCTAGCTCCCCCCTCGAGTCCTTAAAAGTTACGTACTAATGCTGCCTATGTGCTTATCGTCGGAGGACGTGGGCAGAAAGCCTGCGTAGTTCCGAAAAATACGAAAGTATTTCATATCGGTGTGATGGGACAAATTTCTTTTCATTTCCGTTTATAGGTATAACTTGTCATCCAATGATCTAGTACATTTAATTAAGTATTCGTGAGCAAGCTCATTGTACTACGTTTAATTGTGTAGTATTCACTGCATCCTATAATAAATAGTTTTCTTATAATACAATTTTTTGTCCCTGTTTTTAATTTCAGTGTTCTCATTTCGGTTGATTCGGTGGCCTAAACTGTCAATGGAAATGATAAAATTCTCACCGTAATGATAAAAATTATCATCTCGGTGAGTGCTTAGGGTTTCGGTGTATAATATTTTCATTTCGGTGAATTGTTTTATCATTTCGGTTGATTACTATTTCATTTCAGTGAAAATTCAGGCCAGCAGGTGAATTATTCAAAATGTTTCACCTATAAGTACTATTTTTAAGTACAAGCAGCAACGCAATTTATTATTTATTTAGTTTTGTTAAAGTACAAAGTTTCAAATATAGAAGAGATTTCTTTTATTCACAAGTTTCGCTGATGTTATTATGCTTAGGATTCTGAGCGTTGAGCATAACAAAGAATTTGTATAGTTGAATGTAATTTGTAATCTCATTTGCACAAAGCCAAAGCTAAGATATCCGTAAATAGTTAAAAAAAAAACATTTTTTTTTACTTATTATTTTATTTTACTTCTTTTATTGTGTTTTTTTTAGTATGTTGCCCAGAAGAATATTTAAAATTTACCATAACAGAGGTTCCTGGGTTAACATTGCGTCAGTTAAGAACCAGATGAACGTGTCTGCAAATTGGTGCTTGCTGAGAAATTGCAAAATAATGAGCTGAAGGTGGGCGGGCGTTGATTAAATAGTCTTCCTTTAACCTCTTATTACATTGCTAATATAAAATAAATATATTGTTTTCTTTTATTTACGCGAATACTACACATTGAAATAAAACTATTTTACGGATTCTATCGCGTTTATACACTTTTATATTCCCGACGTTTTGGCTGCCAAAACCAAGCGTACCATTGCAAGACCTCGAGACACTGTGAGCACTTTCTGTGTGGATCGGACTGCAAACAACAACTAAACATGAGGGTACCCAGTTACATATTAACTATGACATCAGGACGTCTAACACCTCAGTCCCCCCGTGACCATGGTTTGCTGTAAAGCAGCCGAAGCGTCGGGAACATAAAAAAATAAATAAACGTGATAGAATCCGTAAAATAGTTTTATTTCAATAAAATAAATAATAAAATTATGTTTTTTTAAAAAAAAAAATTTTGCTTATATGATAATTTTATTGTTAAATATATTTTATTGCTATGTTTTTGTTTATGATATTTTACCCAAAATGGTTAACATACGCCGTTTTGGTTCTCATAATATTTTTATGTCGTAAGAGCTTAACTAAAGTATGTTATAATTACGAGTACATTGTTTTGCTCGTAAAAAAATAAACTTTAAAATATATTACTACAGCATAATGTAATAATGTTGTGGGGTCTCTACGGAGGGATTTATTGAAACTCTTCTTCGGTTTTTAATGGACTGTATTTTCTTTAACAATTCTTCGTGTTTACATTTCAGGTTTTGCTACGGGGCTTGCTGGGGGCTTGCATCCAGGTCGTCTTCCCGCCTTCCTGTCTTCGTGTTCGTGTTCGTGCGGCGAGTCTTCAGTCTTCCCTAATTTCTTCCAATGTTAAGCTTCGTAAAAATTCAGATGCGTTGGTGCGTTCAGTACCGGCGATGATATGATCGCCACTCTAGATACGTTTTGAGGGTGGGTACTCGCGCTTGACTATTAAGCCCCGGTCGGTCTCCTACCCTACTGCGTCCATCGTGTGACCGGTAGGCCCGTGTTTGTAGACAGGGACGCAGCATCCCTGCGCCACTCGCCACCCATCTACCCTCGTCGACCGGGGACCCACCCTCGACTTAAATTGTATCTTATGAGGTTTTTCAGCCAAACAAATCTGGCTGAATGCTTGCCTGAAGGGCTATTCGTTCACCCCTGAAGGATTATCTACTTGTCCTGAAGGGTTATTTGTGTGTGCCTATCTGATTAATTAAATTAACACATTATTTGTTTTATTTACTACATACAGCTGATTAGGTACATTTTTATAACTTTAATTATTTGGCGGCTGTGTCCTCAACAGTCTCCCCCCGGCGTAGCTTGCGCAGCCTCTTCCCTGCCGGGGAGGACCACCAGTCGCCTCACGGGTCGCCGAAATATTCCGCCGCGCGTCCGCACGTCCGCACTCCGGACCACTCCGTCTGGTCCGGTGTACACCTCTTCGACCCGTCCCTTGGGCCAGATGTTGCGCGGTAGTAGTCCGTCTGCGATTACTACGACGTCGCCGCGACGCAGGTTCTCCTGCTTGCCACGATGATCGCCGCGCGGGTTAAGCGTGGGCAGATACTCGCTTACCCATCGCCTCCAGAATATGTCTGCCAAGGCCTGTGCCGCCCGCCACTGTTGTCGGTCGGCCACGTCGCACTCACCGACGTAAGGCGCTCCTGTGGACGTTCCCAGCAGGAAGTGGTTGGGGGTGAGCGCCTCGGGGTCGTCAGCAGTCACTGGCACGTGAGTCAGAGGACGCCCATTCAACGTGTTTTCCACCTCTGCCATCAGTGTTCGCAACGCCTCTTCCTTGGGCGCGCGTTCATTTAGTGTCACCGCGAGCGATAGCTTGACGCTTTTGATTAGGCGCTCCCACGCCCCGCCTTGGTTCGGCGCGCCGGGGTCCGTGAACCGCCATTCGGTTCGTTTCATAACTGCGTATTCGCGTAGCTGAGGGAGCCACGCCGCATACGCTTCCTGTAGTTCGGTGTCCGCTCCGCGAAAGTTGGTCCCGTTGTCGGAGATGATTACTTCAGGCCATCCCCGCCGCGCGGCCATTCGCCGCATCGCCATTATCGCGGAGTCCGTACTCAGGCTTGATAGCAGCTCAATATGAACCGCCCGCACTACGAGACATGTAAACAACATGCCCCATCTCTTCTCCCGTCGCCTCCCGATGGTTACCCACATGGGGCCGAAACAGTCGACTCCGCAGCGCGAAAATGGCCGTGTGAACGCACTTATTCTTTCCGCGGGCAGGTCTCCCTTCACCGGGGTGTTTGGGCGTCCTCGCCGCGCCTTGCACCACGTACAATTCCATAGTACTTTGCGTACGTTAGGCCGCACGCGTAATATCCAATATCTCTGTCTCAAGTTATTGACTATCATTTCCCTTCCGCCGTGATTACGGTTTTGGTGCTCATACTTTATGAGTAGGCGCGCGAGTTCGTGTCCTCCGTCCAGTATCGGTGGTTCCTTCATCGATACTGGCACTGTAGCAGCGTTGATTCGCCCGTTCAAGCGCAGCAACCGGTCTCCGTTCGAGTCGAACTTCGGGTCTAGCCTATAAAGGCGGCTCGTACGGTCCACGCCTTGCCCCCTCTCCAGCCGCTGGATCTCGGCGGGGAAGCTTTCGCCTTGCGCTTGGCGAATCAATGTTTCCTCTGCTCGCTTTATATGCGCCGCTCCGAGCTCTCGGGCGCGCTTTCTACATTTATCCGTGAACAAGTGCACGTGCGCGATCGCGCGCAACAATCGTTCGTACTTTGAGAAACGCGCTATGTCAATCAAGCTCTTTCTCTCGTCCGCGTGTACTACGATCACTTGCTCACTTTCCTCGTCCGCGTTGTGCGGGTTTGTTTCCGCGGGCCAGTCCTCTTCTGGCGCGCGGAGGAAGTCCGGACCTCTAATCCATCTTGCGTTTTGTTTCATACGCGTCGATCCCGGTCGTGTCGCGTCGTCGGCCACGTTGTGGGCGGTCGGTACCCAGCGCCACTGTTCGGCGCGGGTGCGCTCGGCTAACTCGCCCAGCCGGTGCGCCACAAACGGTGTGTATTTCGCGGAGTCATTCCGGATCCAATGGAGCGCCGTCCTTGAGTCGCTCCAATATACCACGTCGCCCGCCCATGTATGCTCTTCCGTGATGGCGGCGGCCAACCGCGCGCCCATCAGGCATGCTTGGAGTTCCATTCGGGGTATACTCTGCGCTTTCAATGGCGATACCTTTGCTTTCCCTGCGACCAACGCGAGCTCGACTTTTCCTTCGCTGTTGGTCACTCGCCAATACGCGACAGCAGCGTACGCCTGCCCGCTGGCGTCAGTGAAGACATGCAGTGTGCGCTCGTCGACCTCCTCCCTCGCGTAGCACCGCGGCACTCTCAATGCGGCCACGGACGCGAGGTCGCCGAGCCACTCGTCAAAGGCGATACCTTCCTCGATTGGCAGTGGCTCGTCCCAGCCGGTTTTCTTCCGCCACAGCTCTTGTAACGCGATCTTTGCCGTAATAGTGTACGGACTTACTATACCGAGCGGGTCGAATATTGACATCACCGCACTGAGCATTTCCCTCTTGGTCGGGGTCCTTGTCCGGGCGCGCACCTCCTCTGGTACGCGACTCATGTTTGTGTTAAATGCCAGTTCATCTGTCCCTGACATCCACACGAGGCCTAGGATCTTCTCATACGGTAGCGCGCCCGCGCCCAACTCCCTCGGCGAGTCGCCGCAGGCCTCGCGCTCGGTGCCTTCGAGCAGCTCGGGTTTGTTTGTGCACCATCCTGCTAACTCGAAGCTGGCACGTGCGTGCACGTGCCGCACCTGGTTGGTTGTCTCGCAAGCGCTTCGTTCGTCAACGAAGCTCTCCAGCCAATCGTCCATATAATGATTCCTTGTGATGGAAATCAACGCGAGCGGATGCGTGGTTGCGCACTCCTCCGCGTTTTTGTTACGCACGCTGTGTGCTAGGAACGGTGAGCTTCTCGCCCCGAATATCATTGATCGCATCTCGTATTTTCGCGGGGGCTGCCTTCGGTCGTTGCCGCGCCATACGAATCGCTGCGCCACTCGGTCCTCTGGCCGTATTCTTATGCGCAAAAACATCTCTCTGATATCCGCAGTGACCGCCACGGGTCTCTCTCTGAACCGGAATAGCACACCATGCAGTGTACGTAACATGTCGGGTCCCGTTAGCAGCTCGTCGTTGAGACATCGCCCGCTCGCTCGCGCCGCGGCGTCGAACACGAGCCTTATCTTGCCTGGTTTGTTCGAATTGGTTACGGCGAAATGCGGTAAGTACCACTCGTTCGGAGGGCTCGGGTCGTTGTCGTCGCTTTCCACCGGCGCAGCGTATCCTTTGTCGAACATATTGTCCATCTGCGCGGTGTATGCTTTCTTGAACTCGACCGACTTGTCCATCTTTCGTTCCATTGTTCGTAACCTCTTCACGGCCATGTCATAACTGGGTGGCAGACACGGTTCGTTCGTGCGCCACGGCAGTCCCACCTCGTAGTGTCCGTCGATACGTCGTACTGATCATTCGAACATTTCGATGGCTCGTTCATCCTCCTTTACCGGCTTGATCCTTTGCGATATCCCGAGCGCGTCGATCGCGAAGTGCGAGGTGATAAGCTCGTCCAGCCTCTCGCTCTCCGGTCGCTCCCGACATTTGTTCGATCCGATGTGCAGGACGGTTCCGTCGTCCTCACATTCCACGATCGTGTTGGTGGTGCGTGGTCTCATACCGTGCACCACCCATCCCAGCCGCGTGAGTGACGCGGCCGGTTGGTTCTTGTGCCCGGCCAACAGCCGGCGAGACACAATTAAATGCCAATTATCCGCCCCGATCAATATCCTCGGGTTGGCGTCCTCGTAGCAGACGTCCCGCAGCTCTAGTCCTTCCAGATGACCGTGCTTCAGGAGGTCCGCCGTTATTGTCTGGCTCGTGATGTCCAGATTCTTGACAGTACGCGCTTCAATCGTGTGGTAATCGGTTCGCGACCTACGTATCTTGATTTCTACACGCCTACTGTCCGGTTCGTGTTGCGCCGTTGTTACTCCGTGGATTCGTAACGGCCGCTTCGGGCCGTGCGCGCCAACTGCTGTAGCCAATCCCTCGTCCACGAGCGTGATCGTCGATCCCTCGTCGAGCAACGCGTGGGTGTGTACTTCCAGTCCGTGCGGTCCTCGGACCACTACCGGGCAGACTTTCAGTAGCACCATATCCCCCTGCGACGCGTCGTTTTCCACAGCGGTCACTACCGCTTCCTCGTCCCGTGACCCGTCAATCCTGTCGGGTCCTTGGGGTTCCACGTGTAACAGCGCGTGATGCGCCTGGCGACATTCACCTTTGCTACATTTCTTGGCCTTACAATCCAGCCGTCGGTGACGACTGTCCATACATTTGAAGCATGTTCCCGTTTCCTTCACCCACGCCCACCTTTGAGGGACCGTCATGGCTTCTACGCGCTTACACTGCGGGGCGGCATGTTCCCCGCCACAGCATAGACACGCCTTCTTGGCCTGGTCTCTCTTTGCTTTCGCATCGGTGGCGACGTAGACGGCGGCGCTTTTTTTGGCTCCTCCGTGCCTAGTCGGCGGTGTCGTCTTGCTTGCTGTCGCTGGTGACGTCACGGCCGCTGCTGTGTACGCATATCTTACGGCGCGGTCCGCCTCTCGCATGAGGAATCGCGACAACAACACGATCTCGGCGTCACTCCGACCGTCATGCTCCTCAGCGTAATCACACCACCGTGCTCTCAGGTGTGGGCTTAGCTTCTCCGTTACCTGCCGTGCCAGCATCGGGTTGTGCAGGTAACCCTTGTTGTCTACGCACGACAACACACTCACCACGTTTTGGAGTTTTATCGCGAACGTGTTTAACTCGCCCGCGCCCGCTCCTGGGCGTGGTAGCTTCCTTATGTCACTCAATGTTTTGTCGATAATAATCTCCGGTCGACCGTAACATTGTTCCAGTGTGCGCATTATCACTTCGGGCTCGGTCGCGGTGTATAATAACGCAGTCACTGATTCGCGGGCTTCTCCGCGCAAACACGTCCGTAGACGCGCTAAGTTCTCCGCCGACGAGAATCCGTGTAGCTCAGTCGAGTCCCTCATGGCGGCCTTAAACGGTAACCACTCTCCGGCGGCACCGCTAAATATCGGTAGATCCTGCGTCTGCCTAGGCGGGACTCTGCGGCGTGCCATACGTTCCAAGGTGTCCGCTAATCTGTCGACTCCACGGTCTCCTGTACGGGTCGGCGTCGGTGACCTCGCTCGTTGCGTCTCCTCAGCGACGCAGTTTCGGCTCGTGAGCGGGTCCTGTTCGAAGTGGGCTCTCAGTTGTACGGGACGGCGCTCCGCGCGCTCCCCCCGTACATTGGCACGCTCTAGCCAATCATTGATGCGCACCTCGACGTCGGTAGTCTCCTGGACTCCGTTGCTTTCTTGATCCGTCTCCTCCCGCAGGGTAGCAATGTCTGCGGCGAGCTTCTTTCGCACTAGATCCGCTTGCAGCTGTAGCTCGTGTCGTCTAATCTCCGCCAACTGTTCCTCTGCTCGTAGTTCGGCCTGTCTAATCCGTGCAGCCACACTCATGGTCGATCGTTCGGATCGCACCGACGGGGCGTGCGGCCTTCCTTCCCTTGTCGCGGCGGCGGTGGCGGCGGCGGCAATGGTCCGGTCCGTAGCTGTAGGCGGCACTGGTTCTGTCGCGGTTCGTTCAACTGCAACTGTTGTCGGTTTCCCTGTGCTGACGGGGTTCATCCGTGCTGCGGCGGCCTCGGCGGTAGCGGCGGCGGCGGCAGCGGCGGCGGCGGCCCGGGCAGATCTTGTTGGTCTTGCTGTGATTGTAGACGTAGGTGCTGACGCGGATGCTTGTGCGGACGGCGACGCTGGCGGTTCTTCATGTACTCGCGGCGTCCTCTCCTCGGCTCCTTGGCGCTTCGCTGGTGTCCTCGTAGCTGGCATCTTCGGCACTTGCACGCCTCCCTACCTCCCTAGCCGGCCCTAGCAATCCTTCGGGAGAGCCCAGATGAGCCGGGATGTGCTCCCTCAGGGATGGATTCGTGCGGGATCGGAAGGGGGGGTCCTGAGCTGGCAGAGGCTTACCAGCACAGACGTGCAACTTCAGTCCGCGCGCTTGTGCGCTTCTTGATGGACTGGCGATGCCGCACGAGGCACCACACCGCCGTGAGGCGTTAACCCGAGGTTGCCTACCGTTTGGCACCGTTAGGTGGCAGGCAAACAAGGGCCGCGGTAAACCGCGTATTGGCTGTAAACTTGGTTGCAACGCTGTGAAGACTCGAAGCCGTTGCACGATGACGTAGCACGAAGACTGGCACGAAGGCTGGCACGAAGGCTCGCACGATGAGCGACCCGTAGAAGTGAGGACTCGCTGCACGAAGACTCGTACCACCGTAGACTCGAAGACGGCGGTCGGCGGCGGTCGGCGGCGCCTCCCAGCGGCCCGACGACACGTTCACCCGTCGACCCGACGATCTTCGATACGGACGATCTTCTGTAATGAATCTTCTTTCTTCTGTAAGGGTTCTTCAACTGTTCGTGGTCTTGCCTTCTTGTTTCTTGCTTCTTGCTGGCTTCCGATCCGGCTCCGTAGGACCAGTTTGTGCGGTCTCTACGGAGGGATTTATTGAAACTCTTCTTCGGTTTTTAATGGACTGTATTTTCTTTAACAATTCTTCGTGTTTACATTTCAGGTTTTGCTACGGGGCTTGCTGGGGGCTTGCATCCAGGTCGTCTTCCCGCCTTCCTGTCTTCGTGTTCGTGTTCGTGCGGCGAGTCTTCAGTCTTCCCTAATTTCTTCCAATGTTAAGCTTCGTAAAAATTCAGATGCGTTGGTGCGTTCAGTACCGGCGATGATATGATCGCCACTCTAGATACGTTTTGAGGGTGGGTACTCGCGCTTGACTATTAAGCCCCGGTCGGTCTCCTACCCTATTGCGTCCATCGTGTGACCGGTAGGCCCGTGTTTGTAGACAGGGACGCAGCATCCCTGCGCCACTCGCCACCCATCTACCCTCGTCGACCGGGGACCCACCCTCGACTTAAATTGTATCTTATGAGGTTTTTCAGCCAAACAAATCTGCCTGAATGCTTGCCTGAAGGGCTATTCGTTCACCCCTGAAGGATTATCTACTTGTCCTGAAGGGTTATTTGTGTGTGCCTATCTGATTAAATAAATTAACACATTATTTGTTTTATTTACTACATACAGCTGATTAGGTACATTTTTATAACTTTAATTATTTGGCGGCTGTGTCCTCAACAAATGTATTTAGAACATTATATTCGCTTTCATTTGTGTTAAACTGACTAAAGTTGATTCCGCCAAAGAGTCGTATATGCTTTAACATTGTTTTAGTTCCAAAGTTTTAAAGTAAAGGTGTATTTTATAATACTATTACTAGCTGAGCCCGCGACTTCGTCCGCGTGGAATTTAACTTAACAAAAAATTGATTTAACAAAAAACGTTCGTTCAATTCGCAGTGTTTACGAAAAGTTAATTCTCATTTTTCTTTTATGCAGGTTGATGTTTCGTGTTTTATATACTTTCTTATCGTAAAAGCCCTCCCGCGTGTTCAGAGCCCGCGCGACAGGCAGCATATGAAATATTTTTTTTGTTTTTCTAAAATAAAAGTAACCTGAGTTACTGTTTATAACATCAGCTATCGGCCAGTGAAAATCCCGTACAAATCAGTCCAGCCGTTTCGGAGATACTCTTGGATTTCATGTGTTTTTGATTTTACTACGCGGAAACCTAATTGTTTTTCTGAAATTAAAGTAGCCTAAGTTACTCCTTATAACATCAACTATCTGCCAGTGAAAGTCCCATCGATATCGGTCTAGCAGTTTCGGAGTTTACCCGGAACAAACACACAGACAGACAGACAAAACAATTTTAAATCGTTGATTTGTAATAAGTACCGTATATACTTTCATATGCATTTAGTGAATAGGTGTTATTTTGATATTACAAACAGACAATGCAGTTTTATTTATTTGTAAAGATGGCTTATCTTCTGTATACGTTTTTGGTGGACAGGTTTGGTGAAATGAAATAACTAGTCACCGTAATGAAAGATAATTTCGGTGACTGGTTATTTCATTCCGGTGAACGGCTGTTTCATTTCGGTGACATCAAAAGTTTAAACACGTATATCTCATAAGTTAATTAAAATATTTTGATGTCATTAAAAATTTGCATTAACTATATCAAGAAGTACAATAAATAACAGATACAATTTTAAAAAAGTTAAAAATAAAAAAATCTACCGAAATGAAAGAAAAAACGACTTTGTTGAAATTCACCCTCAAATTCAATTGCCAATATTTATACCAGTATTACTCATACATAATAATAGCACCTGGCTAAGCTATATTGGTATCATATAGTATGTAGATAATAATCACCTGGCTAATCTGTATTTGAGAACTGCCGATACAACTCTAAAGCGAATTATACATCTGTGTTCCTCACTAATTGCACCTCTCCGTCATCAAGCGTGTAGGTTAGTGTGCCCAACTTACAAATTTCTACTTCCGCCACACTTATCATGAGCGCTGTAAGGTCTATTTCGGTATGTTTGGGGGTGTATCAAAGTTGTATGTAAGTGCAACAGCAATATCTCGGTTACAGTTCAGCTTACAAAGTGGCATCGGGTTCGGTTCCCGGGAGAAATCCGTTTCGTCGTGATATCCGTGCAGCCGGCCGACGGATACTTGCGGATCTCCGCATCAACATTGAGGGCCGAGGATTTCCCTGTTGGGAATTAGCGGGATTTGGATTTAGATACTATATTACGGTTGGATTTCGATGTGAATACATTTTAGAAATGGCAGCGAGATAGATTAGATAGGCAATATTATCCCTTATTGGATTGGATTTAAGATTTAGATTGCGTATGCATTAAGTAATGTAAATCCACAAGCTTGCTCTATCAACCTTGTGTGAATAGAATTTTGATATTATAATAGTTTTCAAGTATATAGCACACTGTTTTTCAGTTCAATCAATAATGCTCAAAGCATTTAACTGACACGTTGTTACAGTATTGAATGAAATAAGTGTCCAACGTATTGGGTACTATCCAACGACACGAAGGCGTCGGTTATCGGAGGCGATAGGTCAGTATCTGCAGTTCCGTTTGCTGGACTGTATCCGTTGGAGACTTGATATTTTCATGGTTTGTAATTTTTGCGAACACATTTTAATTTAATTTATGGACTTTCTATCCGTTAAAGTCCTGCATATAGCCAAGTCATCAAAACAGAAATATAAATAGGCTTCTTTGTGTGTGTAGTTCTAAGTCTTGTCTATATCGAAGGATTTAGATGTGGCATTAATCTTAAAAGTTAAATATTCAAAGTAGCATTGTATGTTGTACCGAATACCCCACGATGAGCTCAGTAATTAAAATATTTAACACAATAAAGTATTCGGGAAGCGCTATATTTCGGGAGCAGGCGCCCTCTCGCGGCCTTTGTGCTTAATATTGCACAAAGGCCGCGAGAGGGCGCCTGCTAGGGCGGGCCGGGAGCTACGTCCGCCGTACATAGAAATCGGTGCTCATCATAGATTGAACTTTTGTGCCCATAGTTATAATGAAATCTATAATGTGAGCGGGATAGAATATGCTTATGTTGCAACGATAGGTAATTAAAGGAAGTGTGTTCATGCGGTTACCAAAACACTTAATACATTTTTTAAATTTAATCTACGTTCTGTTATGCCCGGCACATCATCAATTACCGAGGTGCTCGTAATTTCGACACCTGTTTAACGCACACAGACACACATCTCTCTCTTATATTATCCTAATACATCGTGAAAGTAGTACGTTTATTAGTTATCTATTATGGCACAGGTCATAAAGCAGCATCCAACAGTCAATACTTTATTGCATTCCATATGTATTACAAAGATAGTATAACAAGGTGAAAGATCAATATGGACCGTGTATACAGGCATAGCAAAATTAAAATTAGGAGAAATGAGATATAATTAGTTATGAGTTATGACCCCTTATGATCCTTTCATGTTGTACGTCTCGATTCTAATGTGAGTAGATTATACTTTTTCCTTTTGTAAGATAAACGATCGCGATAACATTTATAATGCATACAGCGTAGGATTTGTTTCAAAACATTCTCAAGAGCTGTATTATACTTATCAAAGAAATGATTCAATATTGACACAGCCTACTCAAGTTGAGAGCGAACCAAAGTTTTGTATAGTTAAAGATATGTAGAGACAAAATTACTAGTTTCGCCGTTGAACGCATGACAAATCCGCTCATTTTAAAAACTTCACTTATTACAGTATATATTTCATATCTATATGTAATTTATCCATAACTCCTGAATCCCTCTAGATTTAACAGTGAAAAGTTACTTTGCATCTTCTTTTTTTGTGACAGTGATGGCCTTAAATTTGCACTAAGTTTAGCTTATTATTGGTTAATAGGTAGAGAAACCGTCAAGATTGCTTTCCAATCGGTCGTGATAGCTGGCATTGTGTATAACAAGTAGCAATGGGTCAAAAATGTATCCTTGTGGGACTCTGGAGCTTATTTGGTAAGAAAGCTGACTAATGGCCTATGGACTACCTTTAAATTGCCATCAGAGATTACTTACCCAAACGCTATCTATTTGTTTATTAATATCCAAACTTCCAAAAAGGTGCAATGTGTAGGTATATTATAAGATTACTGCCGGCAAACCGTCGTTTTACAAATTCATGGATTTCTTGTAGTATAATAATGTTGTGAAATGAGGAATATAATATTCCAAACGCTTGTAAATTATGGAGGCAGTTGATATGAAATAAAAATGTAGTTCAACTTCTAAAATGATGGCGGAGCCATGGAACCCAGGTGCAATGTGCACCGATGTATTAAGGCAGGAAATAAAATAATTTATGGCGCAGAATATAATATATAATCTCACGTTTAACTTATCGTTTCAATTTCTGATTGCATTACTGATACCATCGTCATGGATACAATAAAGTTATCGATAAAAGGTTCATGCATGGATATCAATGTAGCAACCACATGTCTGTGATAGCAACCGATTTTAAGTGACAGGTGGTGTTCGTGCTACACAATATTTTTCACTTATATAATCTCTTATTAGTGCTGCGGTCATTTATGTAAAAGCGTGATTATAGAATTATGTAGATTAAAACTAGTATAGCGGTTGATTAATGTATGGATGGCATCTACAATGTCACGATCGTGTGCAATATTGTTTTATTTGAACACACATCTGAGTGCACCGCACGAGATGAGACATGTTGCAATATCTCCCAACGTCATGACGCAAGTTCTTTTCGAGCGTCTCCCATATGAATACTGGTACCCAGGTCATATTATTGTGTTTTCATAATCCTCTGCCGATTTGGATTCTCATTTCTTAACAGAGAAGAAATCATGAAACTTATTTAACGGCAGCAAAAATCTCTTTACATCAATATAAATATATACATACAATAATAAAATTAAGTTCTTTTAAATATTTTCTTGTTCATTTTAATTAATTTATTTATATTTTCTGCAAGTCCCAGTGAGCCCCAATTAATTTTATTTTGTGTTGTTGTGTATAAGTGTAGCTTTGATTTAATTCGTTCTAGTTGTTTTATTTATACGCGCACGCTGTGCTTTCCTGTTATCCGGAATTTATATAATGTTAATTATGACTGTTTGTATGTACCTACTGAATGTAATATTGTGTTCCCAGTTGGGAATCCTGTTGATAAATAAATCAATCAACTAGCAAGAGTGTTCTTCAATGTGCTTTTCAACAAGCCGGACTTCTGTACATGCATGCTAAATGATGACGTAGGCATTAGCGAAGTATTCATACGATTTTAAATTATCCTAAACACCGGCTCATGGCGCTCAATATCCTCCCCAATGCTCTTGCAATATCACTCTGTCTCTAATAAAAAGCCTTTTATATGATGTATTTTGGGTGCGATTTAATATCGTTTCGGAGCGAGTCTCGACTTATTAAATTTGAAAGAAGAGTATTGTTTTTATTGGGTTATTTGCAGAAACTGATTTGCGGGTGGATAATAGAAGGTTTTATTATATAAATCGGAAATATTCAATCTATGGAGCAAGAAATAAAATAATTTAAAAAATTTATCTCTAATCTTACAGATCGATTCGATTTCTATTAAGATTTAAGGGTTATTTATACCTACAGAAATGAATTATTTTGTTGCTTCGTTTATTATTTAAGAGTAACGTCGGCGTTGTGCCGTCATTGCACAGGGTATGTACCTAATGAGTGCTATCGTAGCGCCGCGCAAGCATCATTGTAACGCCGTTAGTGTCGTTGATAATATAGAGTCGCAACAACTGATAGCGTTGGTTGTCACGATGTTATGGGAGTTACGACAGATTTCGATTGATGATATACGCCTGGTAAAACAGGGGCCATGAAAGATAACAGTCACAACAGTTATCCAGAACACAACAACTTAAGCAATACAGTGTTAAGATTTTTAACAAAGATTCACTGTAAAATATATACTTTTTCAAGTAAACACCATGTTTTTACCCATTAACCCACCCCTGGTTCCATTCATCATCATTAAGTATTATGAATGTAACTCTAGGGCTGCGCCCGCCTTCCCTACGTCGGAGGCGAACCGAATGAATAATGTATCGCATCACGTTTGCTAATTCGATCATGTATCGATATGTCGGCTTGAGGTCGAACGTTCGGTGCAAATTGTATTAGCGGGCTATTTGCTGTTATTAGACAGGATGGAGGTTGAGATGAGAGCCCAGGAAGGAGTGCCTTACAAGAGCATATTTAGCTTAAAAGGAGGGACTAGTGAGACTACCAGTAATATGGTAAACAATAAGTAGTCTTTGGTGGTGACCACTTTGTTATGATATTTTAATAATAATGATGATTGCTCGAGAGATAATGCGATCGCAATTCTTGATTACTACGTGATTGTGATGTCTGGGAACCTAGTTAAGCTTCCCAGACATCACAATCACGTAGAAACTCAGATAACTTTAATCTCCCCTTGATGAGTGAACTGTAGTAGCAATAGATAACTGAATTAAAAAAAACGATAGGGCCACCGTCTCACCTTTTCTTTCGGATTTTTTACATATGTTGCGACAAAGAAACGACAAATAAATGCCGCATACCCTCATAATCACCCCCCCCCAGCCAGGATGGCACCCCCCCCCCCCCCCGCGGCTCACAGAACAAATCACAGACTCCGGCTGACAAATGAGCCCGGCTTTTTAAAGCCGACGGCCCGGAATGTATTACATAATGAGATTATTAATAGAGGCTGTTTGTTTGTTATGTCGTGCGTAAGACAATTCAGGTACTCATGTTCACAATATAAATATGCATAGACCATCTTCGAGACGATTCGCTTGCAGGCAATAAGCTGCTTTGGCTTAGTTGACATCTTAGATAGATGTTAGCATCTGTAACTTCATTACAAAAAAAAAGTTTTGGTCTCAGTATAAATGATCTTCTGCCGGATACAAAACGTCCGATCTAATCACTAGCTCAACCTCTACATAGTGTTGTGTTTCCTTTATATTATAAAGTTTTGTGTAAACAAGGATAATCAGATGAATCATTACATAGTTTACTTGAATTAAATTTACCTTTTCCCTTCCGCACATGCGCATTTTGTGGAAGGATCTCCCTCCTGATGTCTTTTCATTGCACTACAACATGGGGATCTTCAATAGGCAAGTCTACAAGTCCTTTCTTACAGGCACCGCGTTGCTCCCCTTCATTTGCAGAGGTCTTGGACGACGGTTACCACATAACATCATGTGAACATTCCGCCATTGTGTTTAACTAAGCTATAACAAAAAAAACAAGTATTGTCTTAATCCAAAAAGCAAACCTGTATGTTATCAAAGTCAAACACAACTGTTTGGCTAATTAATGTTCCCAAAATGATAGAGCGATAGTTTAAAATAATGCTAATTATTTCAAAGTTACCCAGTACACCTAAATATCGATTGTGTTTATACTTCGCTCATCTGCCATAACATGTAACTTCAGGTTGTTTTAAATCATCTCCATCGTCCCCAGCGGTACGTTTCAGCGAAAGGTCCATGAATAATGTATGCCATCGCTGCCGCTAATTTGATGGAGTATCGGCCGCCCTTGATGAGGAACAAATAGAATTAAATGCGGCGTCGGAGCAAGTCGCCAGGCATTTGTTACTGGACTATAGTTTGAGAAACAATATACTTATTGTGATTAATAATATTATTTAAAAATTTTAATTGGATAAATATCATTTATATTTATTGCATGGAAAGGGCAGGGGCGAACAGTGCAACCACGTTTCACGAACATTTCTAAGATTCATACAATTGGGCGCGATAGCCCCATTTTATTGAAACTTTATGATAATCCGTACTGCAGATTTTTTAACAATATAACATATTACCCAACCTAGAAAAAAAACCTGTGCTCTAGTATATTGACCCAACAAGGTTTGGGCAGCTGAGCCATGAATTTTGCTATGTTGTTCAAAAGCGCACAAAGTTGAAACATACTATTTGCTTCTTACGGAAAAATGGATGCAACTATCATCGTGACGTCATTATCGATAACGTACGAAATGTGCCAAGCTGAAAAACGCATTATTTTTAAATATAGCAACAATATAGCCAGTGACAGCCCATCCATTTACGCCTCCGTTGCGCAGTATGGCAATACATTTTGCGACTCTGACAATGACGAGACACTATCTATGGTATTCTTTACCTACTCTATAAATAGTGGGATGAAGGTAGAAAATCCCCTAATGGTAGATGTGAACTTTGTACGCTCTACCGGAGTTACAACGTAAATGAATTAATAAAATTATGTGTGCGTTCTATCATTTTGTGGAGAAAGTTCTCACAATGAATTCAAGCTCAATTGTAATAACAATGGGGAATATCGATGAGTCGTGATATCACTTCCATCTTTTCAACGATGTGGTTTTAACAACTAGAAAGATAAACAAACCTTTCTCTTAAATATACTTATCTTTAAAATTATTGGACATATCGAAAGAATTTATACACACGAGTTATGTTAAATTGTACAAGTACAAACCTGAATAACAAGTTTTTATCACGCGTTATTTTTTTTAACCACAAACAATTATTATTTTATTTTCCGAACACTCCGAGCTCTCCGTATACGAGCTTAATTTGAAAAGTCGTGTAAATTTTCATACTGCGTTAATATTATATTATAATATATATTTTTTTGTTATTTTATTTACGACGTAGAGAGCATTGGAATAAAAAAATGTAGAAATAAGATATTATTATATATTTATATGTTTCTCATTTATTTACTTAAAAAGTATTTACTCTCTTACATGTCCTCCATGTTTTTAATGAGCAATTAATTTACCTCGTGTGGGCGTCAGACACGTTAGGAAAAGGCTTATAATTTTCGGAGTATTATGAAGGCAACTAGGAGGTTTTATTTTTAGATTTAATTAATGTTGTCTTGTCACTGAGAACATAAGGGATCGCAAGCTTTGAACATCACTCACTGATTTGATTTTATCCTAATAATGACAGGTCTGTCAGATATAAAACAATTCAAACTCTGATTCTCTACGCAGTTTCATAGAGGAGGGTGTAAATATCCTCTCCCCTTTTAGTACAGAAATATATGCCTAAATTGGGATTTAATGACATCGGCAAATAGCGAATCCGGTTTAACATACATGTGCGGTCGGGGGGGGGGGTCCCCCGGACCGATCCAAAACCGGATTTTCAGGAATCAAGCTCTCTGTTAAGTGTGGTCTATGTTTTCTGCTCTTTTGAGTGTATGCGCAACATTTTAAGTATTTTTTTTAAAATATAATACTTAACTATAACATTTTTGGTAATGATGATAAAAATATTTAATAAAACATGACCTCTATATTAGTTTGTGCAATAGATGTCGCACTATCCAGTCACCTAAATAACCCTATTACGCCATCTAGTTTATTTTTAAGAAAACTTTTTACAGTAATTTACAAAATTACTAAAATATGCCTAAAATATAACGGTTTTCTTCCTTACCTGACTTTTTTGTCAGTTAACTCCTACCGTAAGCCGCGATGAGGAACTTCGTTTCAAAAACACTTATTAAATTCAGTAAAAGTCATAAACCCCATTCCAAAAAAACACGTGTACGCCTACGTCACTTATACAAGGCCAGACTTACGATTGATGTTTTCCAAGTCCAAGGGCAACAGTTTTATGAACTTCTAATGAAAGGAATCATAGCGGCCTTGCCTTCCTCAAGGGCGTTACGTTATTCAATCATACGATAAATTAATTTCCCCGGTCATCGCTCGGCTAGTCAATTCTGATAGCCCTCATGTACGCAGCAGTGCCTTGAGAAGTGGACCTGACCGCCAAATAATATTATTATGATTTTAGCTTCGACCCCTTAACATGAACAAACAGAATAGCTATTATGTTGGCAGGCAAAGTCAGCAGATTTTAGTTATATTTGCGCTGGGTCACTTTGTAGGGTTCCGTAGTTGATAGTAATACTAGTACACGCAGATAAAATATAACAATAGTGTTAGTTACCTTAAAAATATTCCATGAAATACAAAAATACCTACAAATAAAAATAAACTTCCTTTTCAGTGTATTTTTGGATGTCGTATAACTTGGTATTAATGCATGATATAATTATACGCTTTTGGGTTGCTTGTCCGGTTATGTATGGTTATTTAAGAGTTAGGTTTTTTCTTTAAAAAATCGTTGTTCTGCTTATCAGCTGCATCATTCACAGCATCATCATTTAAAAAAAAAACAACCCTCTTTCAGCTCATATCGTCGCATCGTCTGTCACTTCCATTAAACCGACAACAAACAGATCCGCCAGTGAAGAATGGTACATTTAAAGGTTACAATTTTGCATGTTCCTGTATGAACGGCCCCGCGTTTTATTCCGCCGGCAGTTTGCTCCACAACTTTGTGGAAACTTGTGAAGTTTTACTTGAGTTCCCATTGTTGTTGGCGAAGTTCAGTACATGTGGGATGTGTCACGTTAACCAATAGTTGCCTCTTTGTATGAAGAATAATTTGTGTGGTTGCATATTCTAGTATATTTACAACTTTTTGTAGCGAGCATGTTATGAAATTGTTTTACACAATAACGAAAACTGCGATAGTATTGTTGACCACTCGAAACTTCACGGTAAGTAGAATTAGATAGACAGCACAACATTCCTAAGCTGTTGTATTATCCTAGAGCATTATTTTTCATTATGAGAAAACCTCTAAAAATACAACTTTGATTGAATTGAAAACACTGCCCATGACGCTAACTGGCCGGTATTTCTTTATTTGGCAACTCTTCAAGGCTCCGCTGCCATGTTTCCTGCTTGAAACGATCCACGAATACCTACGATTGCAAGTTTATTGAATTTAAAGGAAGCAGGTTTATTGTGAGCTGTTCAGGCTAATGTTGAAAAGTTTTTTTTAAAATAGGTGCAGTAATACATTTGAGTGCAATCAATAAACAACCAATATGACATCCTTGTGGGACGCCATCGTTAACACCAACCATACCTAGCAAACAGCAATATTCAGTAATGGCAAAGTTATTGGCGAGGTGTTCCCGTCAAAGAAGTCTTTTGAGCTTCGCGCTGCAAATATTGCCAACTCGATTTAAGTTGAAGTCCGGAGATGTAACTGGGATATCGTGTCACACCGTATTGCAACCAAATAAATTTTAATAATAAAAGTTATTTGACTACTTCAAATGAGTAGAAAAAAAACAGAACGTCACTAGTCACGTAACATATTCGTGAGGTCATATTTTGAAAGATAGTTTATGAAGTCCGTTAAATGTACAGACTAATAAACAGGTAAATAAACCTCCATTATTTACTGAGATAACTTAGCAGGATCTCGAATGGTGTGTAAAGTCCGAACCGAACCTTTCTCTACTACAGAAAGAGGAGAAGACGCAATCAGTTTTTTTTTTACTTTAACGACTTCCCTTCAAGCACACCCTCTAACGTATCACCATCTTGAAACCATGATCTCATTGTCATTGTTATTAATGACACATGTCCTATGAGCGGAATAGAACTTGCTCGCAGTACTGATCCCTTCCGTGTAATCGTGGTCACAATTTATTTTACCGTCTAGTATCATTAGTAGAGTTGAGAGAAAATGAACAGCGGCTTTCCCGCGAGGATTAAATGCGACTGCTGAGCTGCCCCATCCTTTGTCCGAACCTATTAGCGTCTACCCTTCCCCCCGCCCCTCATAAAGGGGGATATAGCACCTCACCACAAACCCTCTATTTTCGATATTACAGCCACAGTTACTACTTCAAACTATTTATAGATTTAAAGCCTATTGAAAATTTAATGTCGAATTTAAATTACATTCTGTTTTGTCTGTAGGTGTTTGAATGATGCTAATATTATTCGAAATTAAATTTCTTCGTTATTAATATACCTACAATTATTATTTTGATTGCTATTTCAACACTGGAATTAGAATTCTCGTGTTAATTACCAACTTTTCTTGTAAAGTTCACACAATCAAACTCGGTAAGTCGGTACCTACCGAGGCGGGCTATTTCACTGTGTTCCTACCCACCATATTATTCGGGTTTTATATGATATCGAGAAAATAAATATCAACCCAGATAATTGGCATTTCAGTATTATCTTTTCTCAGAAACCCATTTCAGTAAAATATACCCTCCATTATATCTCAGACAGCGCGCCTTATCGAGCACGTAATTCATTTATCAGAAGAAAAATACCTCCTTGTTTTGGTAATGTTGAACAATGACGAGATTATACAATTATCACGGAGCGTATCGTAGGGGGCGCCGTGTGCACGTGCCGGCGGCGCGGGCGGCGGCGCGGGCGGCGGCGCGGGCGGCGCGGCGGCCGGATGCTGCGTACCGCATCCGAGACATTGAACCGCGTTACCTCATGTATGAGAAAATTCGAACTGACGTGGATATTATTTAGAAAAAAATACAGCTGCATTGGACTTTACAGTCATTTCATAAATGAAATAAATAAATACAAGCTATTCAAATTTGGAATGTTAGCGCATGCACAGATTTGTTTATACAAACAAGAATTTATTTCACTCTAATCTTCACTCACTTCAATGTTTTGATTTTATCTCCTAAGAAATATGTGAAGTGTTGAGGTACTATACTATAGACAATCACGAAGAAATAATTTCAAAAATGTTCACAGCATGGGAACTGAACCACGATCCCGGCCTGAGGGGCCCACGATCAGACTACTTCATGACGCAGTTCGCCAACTGCTTCTATTTTTAGGGCCCCAAAACATAATGATTATACTCAATAATACGCCCCTGTCCCGTTACTAGATAACACGTCATGTTTGTATGGTTGCTATCGGAACATAGATAAGTATTTACCTTACGCCATTATCTCCCTAGAATGCTAGGCGAGGCGGAGTAAACGCCAGTAATGCTATTACCAACAGAATATTGTGTTAGTTTAAAAATTAGACTTTATCTTCTGAATTAAGTAGTCGTCGCGTTGGAGCATATTTTTAACCGACAATGACGCAACACAAAATAGAAGAGCATAGTTTAACGTATCCTCTGTCCGACATCAAGGCAGTATGCCAGTCCCATGAACTAGTAGTACGAGTATACTTAATATTTCGATGGTAGATCCGAATAGGTATAAATCACAGCTGTCAATCTGTGATCACTTTGTGTTATTTTTAATTATGTTTCGTATCGCCTATGTCTTCATTTACAACCCATAGCAATTTGGCACTAAAACAATTAACCACAATGATAACGACCATTCCGCGGCACTATAGGTGCTATACGCCCGCGTAATGTGCTGCGAATGATTTAACCGCCATTACGGGCACGGCTCTAATGCCGGAGGGCTATCCCGCGCGGTTATCGTCTCACCGAAGATGTAATTAAAGCTGCGTTTTATTGTTATTGGTAGATGATGGGAGCGATCTCCACGGGATCTATTCGCGGATCAGATCGGAATCAATCCAAATATTTCCTACCCATTATACGACTTATTTCGTAGCACATTATATCGGCGCAATATTGAAACTACACCATGACACCAGTGTTCTCAGACAGGGTGGGCAGATGTATATTGCAGTACACCCACATTGTACCTATGTTACTTTGGTACCAATTTAATGAGCTCAATATTCCTCAAGGTGTGGGGAATTCAGGCCATAGCAGACTAAAGTGCAGCAGTGCTGGCTGGCTCAGTGTTCAAAAGTTCAAAGTTCAAAAGTTTTTTATTTGCCATCAAGTAAATATTTTTGTTTGGGTCTCTCCTGATAAGTAAATAATACCTGTGTTAGGAGTGTGTTTACAAATAAATACTATTGAACAGTATACATTAAAACCCTATTTATAATTTAAAAAACATAAATAAATAACAATAAAGTGTGGGTTATTATAAGTAATTAGGTTTTAGTATTTCAAGTATCTTGCTTGGTTCATATAAGATTCTCTTTAGTATATTAGCGCAAGTGTCCCAGAGCTTCCACTAGTCTGCTTCAAAATGTTGATAAAATCATCTCAGGCACGTTTTAAAGCCTTAGCAGCGAGGCTCATATATTTTTCACGGCACGCCTTCGACATGAAACAGCGGGAGACACAAGGCTGTGCACCGCGCCGCCGAGTTTGAATAAAAATTACCTTTCCTGTCAAATTTGATAGTTTTTTTTTAATGTTATAATAAAGTCAGCAAACAAGCGTACGCTCCACCTGATATTAAGAAATTATCGTACGTCTAGCTTATATATCTTGCAATACCAAATACATTACTCGCACAGTGCCACCTTAAAGGGGAGTGGAGTTGGTGCCAATCCAAGTAAGGGCAAGTAAGTACTACTCTTTATATAGGTAACTTAATAGTTAGCTATCTAAGAAGTAGTCCTAATGCAGTGTAAAGATAACAAAAAAAATACGGAATAATCGGTGAACATACGTTAAATAAAACATACAGGCGAACCTCTATCTGTTTTGGAAGTCGGTTAAAAATAACCGTACCAATTGATTATTATAATGTAGGAATAAATCACTAGATAAGCAACAAACAATCCACTTCCTCCAACGCACCCCGCCGCTGGAGGGATGAGGGTCGTGACGCCACAATAGCGCCCTCTTATTACAGTCATCTGCACGCCGCGAATTAACTTGTAGGACAATAAGCGGCAGATTGCTGGTAATTACAATTAGCACTCCTCAAAATGTTTCAGAAACATTCGCAAGTTTGATTGGATAGGAATCGGGTTAGCGAGATGTTTCATAGTTCGTTATTTTAATTAGCTAGTTGTACTTGATAGTCTAACTTAAAGAATATCTACTGGCTATATCCTCCGGTTTTGTCTGTAAATTCTGCTTTTATTTTTATTAAATTAATATAACATTGAACGGCGTTTAATCAAAAGTGAATGTCGATAAATACCGCGGTAACAATACGCCCTCATAAGGTACTTGTGGTGTAACGTATCGCCGATGTGCACGCGTCAGTCGATGCCCGCACTGGTTGGGTTAGCGCTGGCTGCGCACCGCGGTGTAAGGACAACGAGTACACAACTCCACACATATCATTGCTCGCACATTTTAATCTTGATAAGACTTATGCCTTGTACCTGTATTCAAAAATTGTTTGAGACGTTTTGATCTTGTGTTTGTCGCTTGAGGCGTTCATATTAGCTAGCAGACGCGTTTGAAACTTCGCCTATGTGTGTACCTAATGCTTGTGTGACCCAGTGTAGGTAATTATTTTCATATTTTAATTAAAATCAGCTATTTCCAGCTCCAATCTGGGAGACAGAAATGTATTTGTGAAAATCTGGCCTCAATTAAAAACAAAATAAGGATAACAATAAATTATTCCCAAACATTTCCAGTGCAAATCTGGTGAGCCCGGGCTTAATCTGTTTTATTCTCACGACCGACCCATGCCTCTGTGGATCGTGATTCTTAATTAAAAATTTCAATTATGTACATCTGGCTTTTAATTATTTATTGAGATACAAATTGGTAACAAAGTGGATTTGAAGAAAATCAAAAGTCAAAGAACATTTTTTACAGTAAATGATGTATTAAAGATTTTGGAAAATAAATATCACGAAAATGTCTAGTTGAAAGAATGTGGTGACAAAAGGTAAACCAGAAACCATAATATTTTACATCTACAGTGCAGTGCTTATGACTTGTCAACAAATCTCGTACAAAATACCAACTAGAATGCCCGATGCGAAAATGTTTTAAGGTCTTTGAGAATGCCAACAAATACATATTGCCACAGCCTCAGGTATCAGGCTTCGCTGTCACGACGTTATGTGTATTAATTTGATACATATTCTAACTATATGATAACATGCCTTTGTTATTTCATGTTCGGTGTAACTGGGTGTTCCGGTGTGTGTCGGATCAAACATCGTTATACTCGCTCAGCGGTTTATACAACGCCGATTAATAGCTGTATTATGTTAATGTGAGGTCCCGGTGAGGGGGGGGGGGGGGGCGCGGGGGCGCGGGGGGGGGGGGGCAGCAAAGGGTGCGTTAGGTAGATTAACACTGGTAAGGGTAATTGGTGATGATGATTCTTTAATTAGGTTTATTTGACTTCAGAAGTTGTTTTTCTGACGTTTTATTTTGTGTCTGAAGATTATCATATTTATTTAAATGGGAATATCACGAATTCAAGATAACTCTTTACTTTTAATACGGTTAACTATTGATACAAGCCGATTTTATTGTGATTGGTCCATTGATAGTATCAAATCGTAAAGTATATGAGATTTAAGAGGTGAAGCGTTTGTAGATGAACAATATATGTCCTAAACGTGCAGGATGTCAAGAAATATGGAGCAACTAGTCACGCAACTTGTCAATCAGTTTGTTGTGTGGAATATGCAAACAAATATACACTGCCATGTAACCTACAAAGTAAATCGTCCCTACAACAATTATTCCAATGATTGCCGCTCCTGACACACAGCTCCCGGCTAGCCACATTAGAATTCCCGGGGATTCCCTGCAAATATGTGAACGTTACCAAAATACATCACTGTTTGTGGTATTTGCCGGCACCGTGGGTGTGAATACCAACAAGGGGTGCTGTACACAAGATACAGTATTAAAACGAAATTATTTCTACACTTCACAGAAGCTAGAGAAGGTTAACTTAATAGTGCCAGTTTAAACAAATTGTCCGATATCTTTGTGTATGTAATGCAAAAGTGGCAGTTTCTAATCAAACTAGCAACCGTCCAAGCGCGATAATGTATCAAAGGTTCATATCGCTAGTCCTTGATTATTCAAAAAGATAATTATTTTCTCCTTGAAGTCTAAAATCGGCCGTCTATCCAGCTCGCTAGTTCTCACGGGACCGCTTCAATGATTCCCCGGCAGGCGTGAGCACGTAGCCACTACGCCGTAGCACCGCAGCTACGCTCGGAGAAGCCGGCGTAGCACATCGTGGCGCGATTGAAAAATAGGTTTCCTTTTATATAATATGCAGCTTGTATGGAAATCAGATCAACGATTTGAATTATGAGTAGATTTAAATTCGTACTTTGATATTTGAAAAGCAGACATTAGAAAATGTATTTCTGGTAAAGTGGTAGATATGTGCAAACTATACAGTGATACCGCTGGAGCCACGCTGCGAGGGATGAGAGTTTGTTCATATAATAGTAGAATATAAAATTAAGTTCATACCTACAGCTTATTAAATAAATATATTAAAAAAAATACACTTAGCTGAGTATAATCCAATAAAACTTTTCTTCTTCATATTTTTCATTTATATTTAACGAAGAAAGTTTTATAATATATTTTCTCCTCTAGGGAGTCTCGATAGATGTAGGCATCTTCAATTCATCAAACGCGGCTAGATGAAGCGCATGTACTCGTAGGTATGTACCAAAGGATCTACAAAACTTTATAACGTTCACAACTTTACTATTCTGAGCTCCAAAGTCTAGAAAGTCCAACCATGCTAGCGTAGGCAACCGATCCGAACAAACCTTAATTTTTGATAATATTGTTTCTGATTTCAACTATTCTAACAGTGGTTACCTGATATGTACCGACATTCAGAAGAAAACATCAGTTTCAAAATGTTATTACTGAATAAACGAGACTCGCCTCATCAATTTAAAAGTATGATTCATGTTCTACGAGGGGCTGAAATGAATGCCGTTCGTAGAAGATGCTCAAGCTTGAGGCACCGCAGCGTTTCCGCGGGCATCGTTGAATTATTTTCATCTGTGTCAGTTTCAAGGGAGCCGCATGCATGCCACCCGGCTGTCGGCTGCCGGCGCCGCTAATGGCGGCGGCTCTAACGACGTGTCTTGGCACGCCGCTAAAGATCTCACAGCATTTACTAGTGATGCGATGAAGAGAAGCTATTTAGATGGAAGCGAAATATAAATAAATAATAATTTAGCCCCTTTTGACGTCTCACTCCTGGGCATTCCCCTCACTAGGAGGGGGATTCAGGCTGTAATCCACCACGCTGGCCCTGTGCGGCGGAAAATTGGTTAGATCTTAAAATACATGCAGGTTTCCTCACGATGTTTTCCTTCACCGTAAGCAAGTGATAATCACATAGAAATTATGATTCGCACGTAGACTTCAAAAAACCCGAGGTGTGGTGCGAGGCAGGGTTTGAACCCAGGAACTTGTGCCCGCAAGACGCATGCTACTTTTTATCATTAGATCTGCGCTATAATTTGAGTGTTTTTTCGAGAAGAGCATACCAGTCAGGCGGATTTCGAGCCAACGAATCTCGTCCGCTGTACAAAATAAGTAGATTGACAGAATTATATTGTACAGCGCACGCGATATGGACCTATTTCCGCAGAAAGTTCTGAACTTCTAAAGTATTTATAAAATGGATCTTAAGTCTGAATACAATCATACAAATGTCATTCTAATGTTCCAGTTAAATCCCAAAATATTCATTCAAGTTCTGTCTCAGAGTTTCCTGTTCCGGATCTCTATCAACTAAAGTGAACTAATGAAATGATTAGAATCATGTAGTTGATAGGAAACGATTTGTGCTACAAGTAGCATTTATGCTTTCACGCCTTTCAAATATAATGTTTTTTTTTCCCGCATATCACATCACTAGTCCACATCATGCGGTAACTAACATGCATACGAGCGGCGGGATTAGCCCCCACTCTAAGGACGCTTAATTTGTGAACACATCACGCTAAGAATATTGGTTACTCATTATCATCTTTACTTCTTCAGTAGTTTATGATGAATATTTCTGCGAGAAGATCATTGACTTTGCAGGAATTTATCTTTTCTCTAAACAGAAAGACGACTCTAGGAGATCGAATTCTAATTGAAACTAATAAATTATTTAAAATTTTGTGTCTCCAGCTCTTATTCTGTAAGATACGTCTGTAAAATTTCAAGGCCAAAGTTCCAGAAGGATATTTACATACAAATATTTTCATTTCACCTTTGTGCACATTCGTTTTCCAAACCTGAAAGGGTTAGATACTTGTAACCATGTGTAACGTAGCATGTGGAGGCCCGACCAAATCGGTTTTTCAATTATCACTAGCATGTGGATGTCCATAAATCGATTATCGGTATAAATCGGTTGTCTATGACGTAGTGGTGTCATCATTTTTTTTTCTTAATTCCTCTAGGTAAAGCGGACGTGTGTCCATGGTTATGGAAATGTTGTCGCGTTAGTATGTTACCCTAAATTTGGGGGAATATTTTACTCTGAAATGGGGAGAATTCGGAATTTCAGGGAGGCCCTCAAGTGGAAATCCACCTGAGGCAGCTAGGTAGGGTTTAAAATATATTCCTTATAGGAAGTCCCGTTTATTAGTTTTCGTTTGGCGGTAGCAGATGAAAAGAACGGGGTAATAAATTGTTCTGGTAGGGAATTGGGGAGAAAATTCGGGGACCTTTGGTTTCGTGACGGTTCACAGATTTTTCATTGGGTTTGATTGTTGTGCGCACATCAAATGCCGGCAAAGGGCCAGGATTTATTCTGATATTCATCTGGCTGCCGGTATAAACCTTGGTGTGGAGGGCCGAGCGGCGTCATTGTCTGGAGATGTCCCAAGCGCATTGAAAGTAATCCGGGGTCGCGTTGTGGTGGCCGGTTTGGTCTGCTATAGCGCCCTGGAGGCGCAGGAAGGGCTCCGGAGGCTGGGAAGCTGACGTGCTCGGTGTTTTGGCGCCTGATAAAGGCCTGGTTGGTCTGTCCTATTTAGAGGTACTTTGTATACACATAAATTTCAAGTGAGTGATGGTAGTCACCCCAATCACGAAGTCAAGGGTCGGAAGAGTCTACGTGCCTTGAGTGGCTTCTTAAATTGTTAGCCTGAACACTGGAAAGTGTCCGTTGAGACATGGGTGATTCACCGGTTACATCGGCCAACAATTCACAACCTAACATCTAAATTTTCTCGGTACCTTATGAAACTTATTATTTGTAATTGTGGCACATTCGCTGAGCATTACACCTAGACACCCTAGCATTAAGGTAGCTACCAATTAAGTATGTACTTCACCTAGGTAGGGTGCTTGGTGTAACTGTAAAGACGGACTCACCCCTCTGGTGACTAGCTTGGGTTTAAGTGTACATTCGACATTTGTTTGTTACTTGTATTTTTGTCACGGCAATGTCAACAGACGTATAAGCTTTGCAACCACTGTGTAACTACAGCGACAACACTACTGTGGTTGTTGTATTCTACCCGTTTAGGAAATGGTTAAATAAATAATTTTGGTTACTTTGGTTGTTATTTTCTATTTAATAAATTATTTTTGTTACTTATGTAAACATTGTGTTTTTTTTCCACAACAACCAAGTGTTTCTTTTCCTACAACATCGAAGAGTTTTTCTATACGTGACAAATGGCGCCCACTTTTGTTTTAAGCGAATGTACTGGATGCTTTAGCTGAATGTGTCCACATATGTAATTGTGTTTAACAGTTAGCAGATTTACATTGTGTACAGCGACACTAACATAAAGTGTTTGTTGTTTATATACAATAAGGTGTTAATTATAAGTACCTCTAGTAGAAGTTAAGCAGAATACCAACCATCTTTTGGTTTAAATTTAATTAAGGTTTAATTTTGGTGAGTTTTTTTTTTGTACCACAACCAAGGTTTATTTTGTAAGGTGTGCCACAACAATACAAATATTTTTTTTTACTCATTTACTTTTATACATTTTTTTACTTTTACAAATCTTTATACACAATTTTTACACATCTTTATACACAATTTTTACACATCTTTATACACAATTTTTACATTCTTTACATTTATTTTAATTAAACTTAAAGTTTACCTTGCGGTTCAACATTGTTCTCGGATCGGGGTTATTAGTGGTTGTTTGTTATACACAACTTTTACATTCTTTACATTTATGTACTTTAATTAAACTTAAAGTTTACCTGGCTGTTCAACATTGTTCTAGGATCGGGTTTATTAGGGTTGTTTGTGTTCAGCTGAATTAAAGATTGAAGATGGAGCGGCCCATTTTATTTCATTCTTTGTTAAGGATGAGTTGTGCTATGAGGTTTCCATTCGTTCTGCTACTCCAGCAAATACAGTTAGGGAACTTAAAGCACAAATCAGAGGTTTACTTCAGGAATGCCCTACAGAGGCAGTTCAGGAGACAGACATTCCACCACAAACGGAACTTAGGGTTATCACAAATAATATAGATAGTTTTGGTATTTTGGGTAGAAAGTTGTTGCAAGGACCCCAGAGACAAGTACTCGGCAACTAGGGCATTTATATATTTTATATATTTTTTGACTTTAATTTTTTTTAATTTTTTCTACCTACATTTTTTTTAAGATTAATTAATTACCTACAACTATTAACTTGTACATTATAGTTTTTTTCAATATGGAGTACAGGCCCATTCTATTTCATTCTCTTCAAAAGGATGAATTAATTTATGAGGTGGAAATTCGTTCAGGAATTCGAGCCTCAACCGTAGAAGGTTTGCGTGAACAGTTGCGACAACTTGTTTTCTTATATTATATTCTCTCATGTGACTGAGGGATTTATATTACGTTAGTCTAAAAGATAGAGAGAGGTAAAGGGCAGGTCTAACGATATGTGGAACATTAATGATTGTAAGGCTTAAAGATGGGTCCAGCACTATAATCGTTTTAGTTGCGTTTAAATAATTTGGAATATTTAAACATAAAAGTGCCAGGGGTGGTAACATTATATTGAGAAAATGTTACTACATGTTGATAGATTTGATGTATGATTGATGGATGTGAAAGTGAAGTATGGAATTTAGTATGAAAGTTTTTATGAACGAGAGTGAAGTTGAATAAAACGATTCGGTCTTAAATGGTGCTGAGACAATCACAAGCGTCGGTTTTCCTCTGTGGGTTTACCAGGGGAGATTACACGTCAACATAACATAGTTATGGATTGGATGTTGTATTTTGAACATTTATGTTTTGTTCTTTAACAAACATAATGTTTTTTTTGTTTAGGTCAGCTTAGGCTACTAAACTCTTTCCTAGGAAAGTTTTTTTTTTATGTTAGCTATGACTGATTCCATACTACAAGTTAGTCTGGAATTATATTATGTCAAGCTAATTTTTTTGTTTAGGTCAGTTTAGGCTACTAAACTCTTTCCTAGGAAAGTTTTTTTTTTTATGTTAGCTATGACTGATTCCATACTACAAGTTAGTCTGGAATTATAGTATGTCAAGCTAATTTTTTTTTGCCCCTTGATGGGTTTGGTTAGTACCGTTTACCATTAATGTTACATGTATCGGTACCTATATAGCCGGTTTTGGATATTATTCGCATAACTGTTCATAGCTTATTACCATTATTAGTGAGGTTTTTTTTTCAAATAATATTTATTTAAAGGAATATTTTCTATTGTCTGGACCAGTTGGTTGTTTGGGGGGGGGGTTATAATCGTCCCTGACATGACGTTAAACTGTGCCATGCACTTCGGTGTAACCGCCTCCTTAGGGCTCATAGGCGAGTGGCCTATCAGAGGCCTATTGGAGGTTAGTCATCGTCAGTATGGGGAGTTGACTTAGGGCGGCGGCGGAGGAGTTGAGTTCACCCAACCAACGGCGGCGTCCATAGGCCGAGTAAAGGCTAACCATACACCCACTACTCAGCACGGGGGGTAGTGGGTAAAGTTTACTGTGTTTTCTTTTTCTTTTTTTACTTTATTTGTTATTACTCATTCCATTTTTATTATTTCCTTTTCCTAGATTGGTACTGCTCGGGTTAGGGAGCATTTATGGTGGTGGTAGTCGTTAGCTTCTGCTTAACGGATTTTTGTCTTTTTTCCATTTTTTTCGTTGGTTAACGTTATATACCTCGGGGGGAGGTTACGTTTAGGGTTTTCACGTTTTTTTGTATGGTAACGAATCAAGTGCATTTAAGTTCTGCAAATTCTAAAATGCATTTCTTTCCTGAGTGGTGATTGCTCGGGTTAGGGAGCATTTATGGTGGTGGTAGTCAGTAGTTTACATTACGATTTTTTTTTCTTTTTCCCTCGTTTTAGTTAACGTATACCCCGTTAACGTATCCTTTTGGTAATTTTGTAATTTTCTTAAGTTTTTTGGGAGTTAAAACGTTTAGTTACCAGATTAGGCTACTATTTCCAAATAGTATTTTGCTGTAATCAAAGATTTTTGTTGATTTATTAAGGAATCCACCGAGAGTATTGTCTATTTATTATAGGCAATAGCTTCTTAGGCTGGTTTCTCTTATTTTAAACTTTAATTTGGTTAACCATCTACAAGACCATTTGTTTTGTTTTTTTTTTGTTTTTTGATTTGGGTTCCAGATTAGGCTTCTATGTTAAGTAGCAGTTACCTAAATCTATTTTTTTTGGATATCGAAGGAATCCACCGAGAGTTTTGGTTATTTCATCATAAACAATATCTTCTTTGGCTGGTTTCCCTTCTTTTAAAGTTTGATTGGTTAACCATCCCACACCTTTTCTGTTTAATTTTATTTTGGAGAAAATTCCAAATTGGTATTACCATTTAAAATGGTATATTGCTTAGAATCTTACAATTTGATTTCTGAGGAGTAAAGGCGGGTTCTCCATAGGAATACCGTCTAGACATTTGCTTTGTCTGGTAAACTAAATGTTTCTCTTCCCACTAGGGATTTGTATGTATTTTTTTTTTATTCTTTCACATTGAGAATTGTTGTCGTTGCAGGAAATTTGGATCGGGGTTTACGCTGGGGACAGCGAGCGGTTTTCTGCGTAAACCTTTTTCCTAGGAGGAGGGGTATTGTAACGTAGCATGTGGAGGCCCGACCAAATCGGTTTTTCAATTATCACTAGCATGTGGATGTCCATAAATCGATTATCGGTATAAATCGGTTGTCTATGACGTAGTGGTGTCATCATTTTTTTTTCTTAATTCCTCTAGGTAAAGCGGACGTGTGTCCATGGTTATGGAAATGTTGTCGCGTTAGTATGTTACCCTAAATTTGGGGGAATATTTTACTCTGAAATGGGGAGAATTCGGAATTTCAGGGAGGCCCTCAAGTGGAAATCCACCTGAGGCAGCTAGGTAGGGTTTAAAATATATTCCTTATAGGAAGTCCCGTTTATTAGTTTTCGTTTGGCGGTAGCAGATGAAAAGAACGGGGTAATAAATTGTTCTGGTAGGGAAATGGGGAGAAAATTCGGGGACCTTTGGTTTCGTGACGGTTCACAGATTTTTCATTGGGTTTGATTGTTGTGCGCACATCAAATGCCGGCAAAGGGCCAGGATTTATTCTGATATTCATCTGGCTGCCGGTATAAACCTTGGTGTGGAGGGCCGAGCGGCGTCATTGTCTGGAGATGTCCCAAGCGCATTGAAAGTAATCCGGGGTCGCGTTGTGGTGGCCGGTTTGGTCTGCTATAGCGCCCTGGAGGCGCAGGAAGGGCTCCGGAGGCTGGGAAGCTGACGTGCTCGGTGTTTTGGCGCCTGATAAAGGCCTGGTTGGTCTGTCCTATTTAGAGGTACTTTGTATACACATAAATTTCAAGTGAGTGATGGTAGTCACCCCAATCACGAAGTCAAGGGTCGGAAGAGTCTACGTGCCTTGAGTGGCTTCTTAAATTGTTAGCCTGAACACTGGAAAGTGTCCGTTGAGACATGGGTGATTCACCGGTTACATCGGCCAACAATTCACAACCTAACATCTAAATTTTCTCGGTACCTTATGAAACTTATTATTTGTAATTGTGGCACATTCGCTGAGCATTACACCTAGACACCCTAGCATTAAGGTAGCTACCAATTAAGTATGTACTTCACCTAGGTAGGGTGCTTGGTGTAACTGTAAAGACGGACTCACCCCTCTGGTGACTAGCTTGGGTTTAAGTGTACATTCGACATTTGTTTGTTACTTGTATTTTTGTCACGGCAATGTCAACAGACGTATAAGCTTTGCAACCACTGTGTAACTACAGCGACAACACTACTGTGGTTGTTGTATTCTACCCGTTTAGGAAATGGTTAAATAAATAATTTTGGTTACTTTGGTTGTTATTTTCTATTTAATAAATTATTTTTGTTACTTATGTAAACATTGTGTTTTTTTTCCACAACAACCAAGTGTTTCTTTTCCTACAACATCGAAGAGTTTTTCTATACGTGACACATGCAGATAACAAATCATTAAAAATGAATAAAAATAGGTACGAAGGGAAAAAGGGGTTATCCCAAAATGTGTTCGGTAAAAAAATATCGTAGGGCTTTATCCGATTCAATCTAAGGCTTTGTTCCCTCAGGCTGGCTGTTTTTATGCTCAATATATCATTTTTGGACCCCTCTGTCCTCCTTATTGTAGTCCCGCGAACAGAACCCGAACCTCTCCCACAAGTTGCTTTATTACTACATTATCTAAAACCTTAATTTATATTCGTTACAGATTCCCTACGATTCGCCTGGTTTAAAAATGTTTTAATGACGCAGTGGATATTGAAGTGTTCGAGAACTCTTCCGCTGGCAGGTTCACAGCAATAAAAACGCGCAGCCTTAAGATGAACGAATGGTTTAATTGTCCATTTACATGAAAATTACAATATAATGCGTAAAAAATGCGTCTTGCCGCTAAGGTTTATATCAGAGAGAAAAAATTACCATAGACACAGTTTAGAGAGAAAAGAAAACCATAGATATACAAATTGAATAAACAACAAGAATGTAATACAGTGCGTCTTATTCACGTGCGTTGACAGGCTCCCCGGGTTGGAAGGTTGATTCCAAGGAACTCTCTGACCGTGGTAGGAGACACAGACGATTATACGCTCTCGTAATGATGCCCGTAGACGTCGTGACGTCAACGACGCGGGTGATGCCGTCGCTGCCGGGATGCAAGCAAGTTACACGACCAAGTAGCCAGCGGTTGGGAGGAAGACGTTCGTCCTTCACCAACACCATATCTCCAATTCTTAATGCTTGCTCCTCATGACGCTGCCATTTCGTCCTCTTCTGAAGTTCTGAAATGTATTCTTTATGATATCTGTTCCAGAAGTGTGTAGTAAGAGCACGGACTCTCTGGTAGCGAGGCAGTGTGCATATCTGAGTGTTTCTTTCTAGATCCACTAGAGACTGAGGCACCATTGTTATTGTTCGTCCAATAAGGAAATGGGAAGGTGTTAATGGAATGAGGTCATTGGGATCGGACGATAAAGGTGTCAGAGGTCGAGAATTAAGAACACCCTCTATTTGAACCAGGACAGTGTTCATCTCCTCATAGGTCAGATGAGCCAAACACAGAACTCTTTTAAGGTGATGTTTTACGGATTTAACTGAACTTTCAGCTAAACCGTTGAAGTGGGGGCTATAGGCAGGGGAAAATTTGAACGTTATTGCTTGCTCTGATGCATATAAGCTAATGTCATTACATCTAGACTTTAGAAACTTGGAAAGTTCATTACAAGCACCCACAAAATTTGTTCCATTATCCGAGTATATGGAGGCTGGTTTACCTCTGCGACTTACAAAACGGTTTAATGCCGCAATAAAAGTCTCTGCGCTTAGGTCAGTTACCAACTCGATGTGAACTGCCCTCACAGCCAGGCAAACAAATATACAAATATAAGCCTTTGTTAATTTGCATCCTCTACCTTTTCTGTCAGCCAATACAATTGGACCAGCGTAATCCACAGCTGTATTATAAAAGGGAAACTCACTATGAAGTCGCTCCCTTGGCAGGTTAGCCATAATAGGTTGAATAGACTTGCCTGCAAATCGACAACAGGTATGACATTCGTGCGTTATTTTCCTGACCAAATTGCGACCGCCTATTATCCAGAATTTATGTCTTAAATTTGATAAAAGTAGTTGAGGGCCGGCATGCATAAACAGTGTATGATAATGTTTAACTAATAGTTTAGTCACATGATGTGTTGCGTGGAGTAGAATTGGGTGTTTCGCATCATAATCATAATTGGAATTAGAGAGTCTGCCGCCAACCCGAATAACATTTTCATTAGACATAAATGGATTTAAATTAATTATCTGTGATTTAGTTGGCAATTGTTTATTTTTATGTAAAACTATGTATTCATTTTGAAAAGTGTCTTGTTGTGAGACTTTGCATAAAAGATTAGTAGCTGCATTTAATTCTTGTACCTTCAGGTGTGAACTATGTTTATTACTGGGATAGCGACAATTATGTATGAACCGTAATATGTAAGCGGTGACATGTTGGAGTTTAACATAATTAGAAAAATTATGTGTAAAGTTAAGCTGTTCAGTTACCGTTTTGCATTCAATTTTGGTCTCAGGTAAGACTGCGGGAGTATAGTTTGGCTGACTAGGCCACTCAGACTCAGATTGATGTAAAAAACCAGGACCACAGAACCATAGATTAGAATCTTGTAGCTGTGTTGGATTGCAACCACGAGAACCAATGTCAGCTGGATTGAGATTCGTAGGAACATACCTCCAGGATTCAGGTTGTGAATACTCGGTTATTTCATTGATTCTATTTAGAACAAATGTCTTTAATGTTGATCTAGGAGCCCGAATCCAGCCGAGAACAATAGTGGAATCACACCAGAATTTGCAAGTATTTACGGTAAGTCTCAATGCCCTTTCCACCTTAGTTTTTAATCTAATTGCCAGAAGAGCACCAGACAATTCCAAACGAGGGACTGTCATACCTTTCAAAGGTGCAACCCTACTCTTTGCCATAATGAGGTGAACAGAGATATTGCCATTATTCGATTTACTCCGTAAGTATACGCATGCACTGTATGCATGTAAAGACGCATCACAAAACGTATGAATTTCAATCAACACTGGTATATCACAAACTATGCGACGTGGAATCGTTATGTTGTTTAAATGTGGAAGAAACCTTATAAATACTAACCAATCTCTTTCAATCTCAGGAGGTAAGGGATCGTCCCACCCAATTTTTGATGCCCAAAGTTTCTGTAAGATGATTTTACCTTGTAAAATGCAAGGATTTACAACACCTAATGGATCAAATACTTGCCCCACAACGGACAAAACGGACCGTTTAGTCAAACCATTTTTTGGATGATTACTATTGACAGAAAAAACTAATGTATCAGATTTACAAGACCATCTCAATCCTAAAGTTTTAGCGTTATCATCGTTCACTAACTTAAGCAAATTGTCATTATTGTTTTCGTCACTAATATGTTTTAAAACATCCGGACAGTTCGAACGCCACTTCCTCAAATGAAATTGAGCCTTATTAAGTTGACAAATCACGCCTTGAATTATGTGTAGCAGTTTTGATTTGGAGTCGTGACCACTAATATAATCATCGACAAAAAAATCGTGTAGTATAGTTTCGCGGACCAAAGGGTCAGCATTCTCTTGTCCTAGCTGTGTGAGACAGCGAGTTGCCAAATATGGCGCCGATGCTGTGCCGTATGTCACAGTGTTGAGCTTGTACAGCCCCAGCCTTTGACTAGAATCAAATCTCCACAAAATCTGTTGCAAACATCTTTGCTCTTCGGCAACGAGAACACAACGATACATTTTTTCGCAATCCGAAGTAACTACGTATTTGTGCTGGCGGAACCGAATGAGAATACTAACAAGATCATCTTGTACAGTTGGTCCTATATTCTGAATATTGTTGAACGATAACCCTGATGTTGTTTTAGCCGAACCATCAAACACCACCCTTAGCTTCGTAGTAAGACTAGACTCCTTCAGAACGCCATGGTGAGGTAAGATATATGTGTATTTATCATTATCGCCATTTTGATTTACAGACATATGACCAAGATCGATATATTCTTGTATGAAGTTGCAGTAATTTTGTTTGAGTATCGGGTCACGGGACATTTTCCTTTCTAATGCCTGAAATCGAATGAGAGCTTGCTTATAGGAGTCACCGAGCACATTCGGAGACTGCTTTAACGGAATTTTAACTATGAAACGACCATCCTTATGGCGAGATGTAGTCGCGACAAAATATTTTTCGCACTCTGACTCCTCTTTGGTAGTTTTGCGAGGTGAGGGAACTGATTCTAGTTCAAAGAATCTATCGAGTTGTTGTTGGAGTTCAACTTCGTTTACTAGATGACAGTGGACTGTATTAAGTGTTGTGTTTACCCTTTGTGTATGCATGGCACCTGATACCAACCAGCCAAATTTAGTACTACTAAGAACTGGCTTGCCTTTGCCCAAAGAAATACGTTCGGTTCCTAATGTATTCCAAAATATATCAGCATTGAGCAACATGTCAATTTCAGACGGTGAATTAAAATTTGGATCAGCTAATGTAAGATTTTCGGGAATATTTATTGATTGAATATCGAAATATGTAGTGGGTAACATTTGGGTTATACGTGGAATAATGAAACAACTAATACATGATGTGTAGTTTTCAGTTCGTGAGGATATAGTTACGTTAGATCGTTTTGTAATTCGAATCGATTCACGACTTAAGCCTTCAACTGCAGTTGATGTAGAGTACACTGGAAGCCTGAGTTTATTGCTTAATTTTTCAGTTATAAAACTAGACGTGCTGCCGTTATCCAGCAACGCACGAACTGTATACTGCTTACCATCTCTGCCAATTACATTAACGAGAACCGTGGATAGGAGAACACAACTGTTGTGAGTGGAAGACAGGACAACATCACTTTGTTGTATTGGTTTATAATCATGTAAAGATTCGGTGTCGGTATTATTATTATCATCATCATCCTGCTCCGTTGTTATCATGACGCGTTGGTCAGTAGCAGAGGGTACACCAGTGGCTGAAGACTCATCAGACGATGCATGAGTTGAATCATCAATGTGTAACATAGTGTTGTGCCACTTAGCACATATCTTACATGGCCCAAGTCGGCATTTTTTCACATCATGTCCTTGACGCAAACAATTAAGGCATAGTTTCATTTGCTTGACCTTATTAATTTTAGCATGAACCGCCAAAGATTTGAATTTTGTACATTGGTAAATGGGGTGGTTTTGTTTACAGAAGGGACATTTGTATGACCATTGTTGTGGTTGAACCTCATTATTAACAATTAATGTGCGAGAGCGTGTAACTGATGGCTCGCTATGCCTGCGAATGGAAGCTGTTTTAGTTAAAGTCTCTAATAATTCTGCGCGATTTTTAATGAACTTAATAAAGGTATCTAGATTAGGTAATTTGTCAAAATTATTAATGTGTTCCTTCCACTTTCTATTTGTGACACTATCTAATTTATTGGCAACTATGTGTATGATGAGTATATCCCAATTTTCTGTAGCAACCTCAAGTGTGTTAAGAGACCTAAGATTTTTGTTGATACAGTCAACATAATTTCTTAACGCATAGGATGACTCCCTAGTGATAGGTTCGATATCAAGTATAGCTTGAATATGGTTACTAATAAGAACCTTATTGTTATGGTAACGCTCACACAGCAATTTCCATGCAATGTCATAATTTTTGCTAGAGAAGTCTATTGAATTTATTACATTTGCTGCATTGTCCTTTAAAGATGACCTTAAGTAATGGAACTTATTTATCTTAGGTATAGCATCATTAGCATGAATGAGTGACGTAAAGGTATCATGGTATTCTAACCACTTCTCATACTGGCCAGAAAAGGTAGGTAGATGTATAGTTGGTAATTTTAAATTACGCCCACCTGGTGCGAGGTCAGTACCAGATACAGAAGCTGTGTCGACCGAGCCGTGCTGCGCAGAGGTGAACCTGCTCACATATTCTCGCGCCGTGCCGACGGTCGCGAAGTATTCATTTTCAAAGCTTTCACGGTATTGGTACTCCTTTTCACACTCGGCTTCTGAAATGCCCACAAAACTTTCGATTTCAATCTGTAAAGCATCATATTCCCCATACCAGTCTTCAATTTTAGATAATCTAAGGTTAATGTCACTCAACTGAGCTTTGCTAGGTTTTTCGCAAGTGGTTAAGGTTTGCAAATAGGAGGCGAATTGTGTAAGCTTTGATTTGTATGAGCCCCGCTTCCGTTTTAAGTCAGATAGTGCAGACATGGTTAAGAATAAAGTTCAATTGCAGTTGTAAACAAATGTATAAAATTATTCAATAGTGAGTATGTAATGAGCTTTCACACATAAATAATGACATCAGAAATAAAAAAAAATAAAAATTAAAAAAATACTTAAAGGCTATAATGTGCAGTGCAGAGCAAGCAATAATCATGCGCTGCAAACAGCTGAGCGAGTCAAACACCAGTGTATGTGCATGCATGCCATCAGTGGGCATGTACCGAGGTGACGGACCAAGCGCCCGAGCACGCCTCGATTTGCAAGACAACCGTTCACACTGAAATTAGAGAATTACAATAATGTGAAACTAATGAATATTAAGTACATAAAATTATATGCATACACAAATGCACATAACATGTATTGTTGCTAAGGGATTTGCTATGATATAAAGAGTAGAAATTTAAGTTGAATGGGTAAATAAGGGGGTAGGTAATAATTAGAAACAATAAATTGCAATGCAATCAAAATGCATAGAATATAGGTAGGTACCTACTTAGTGCAGTAATGAAAATAATGTAAATATGCACTTTTTTAAAGACAATTAGTAATAGCTAAGTTGAATTGGGAAATGGCTAGGTAAGGTAGGTAATATGGAACGAACTCACAATGTAATGCCTGTTCTGATCGTTTGTTCACTCCCTGCTTCTTCCCAAACCTTCTTGTAGGTATATTGGTTTGTGTGATGATGAATCGCCACAACAGGTATCGACATAGGTGGATAATGTATTTCTTCCTAATGCACTGCGTCTCACTGCATACAAAATGGCGTAGGTATTTTCTTGTGCGTGTAAATTTCCATGGATGTCACGATTTGAAGCACGAGATGACTGTACCGACGCCGAATAATGCTGGAACGCTTGCCGCCGAGTAGACTTCTCAATATTTGTTGTAGCTCCGCTGGTATTCTATTGTAACGGAATGTCGTTCGCCGCCATGTGCAGCCGAACGCCTCGGAGATAATCTGCTCGAAGACCAAAATGTTCGAGAACTCTTCCGCTGGCAGGTTCACAGCAATAAAAACGCGCAGCCTTAAGATGAACGAATGGTTTAATTGTCCATTTACATGAAAATTACAATATAATGCGTAAAAAATGCGTCTTGCCGCTAAGGTTTATATCAGAGAGAAAAAATTACCATAGACACAGTTTAGAGAGAAAAGAAAACCATAGATAGACAAATTGAATAAACAACAAGAATGTAATACAGTGCGTCTTATTCACGTGCGTTGACAGAAGCTATCTATATTTTTTCACTATATTTTTCGTGGTACATCTGTATCTTTATTTATATGTTCCCATTTATTACGTGTATCAATAGAAAACTTTTTATTCGTAATTGAGGCTATTGAGGTTTAAAAGCAAAAAAGTTGTTTTGGTTTTTCACATAACTTTGTCTTAAGCTTGTTGGGATGCTTATGTCTATCTCTCGCTCGATGTATCGAGAGCAAACTTCTTACTCAATCGATTTTAATATTAATCGACTTCTCTGTAAGTTGAAGGGTTTAGAATTCGGAATAACTTGAATCTGATTTTGTATTTTTACTTCGCGTCTCTTGTCCAATCTTATTATAATATCGTGTACCTAAGATAACCATGGAATTTGGGAGAATGAACAACATTCATTGAAATGTACCTGTCATTTAAATGTCCAGAAACATTTATTTGTTTTAACTCGGCTTCCGCCTGTAAATAACGCGAAATATCTAATAAATCAACAAACTTAATCGGTAATCGGCCCAGCAGTGGGTGAGCTAAATCGGCTCAGCTCTGGGGCGGCCGAGCTAAATCCCGGTGTTAATTACAATCGCCAGATGGCGTTGATTGACATGGGTCTAGGTCTCGCTTGTCCGCCGTCGAATAATGAGAGATGCCCCGAGATGTTTCTGAGAAATTCGTTTGTGTTGGGAGGAAGTGATCTGTGGCTCTACCGTTTACGCTCGCTACTGGCTAGCGTCTGCGTAAAATACTTGTGTTGCAACTTGTACACCCACCGCTCCTTTTAGTCCCGGCCATGTAAACAATACATGTACAACATGTAGGCGCTAACGACTATAGGAACTCTTAACAAACAGATGAATTCTTGGTAGTGCTCTGTACTGTAATTCAATCTGCCACTTTGCAATTAATACTTCCGCTTTCATGAAGTTATCAGAATTTCTGCAGAAACGTTCGTGAGTTCAATGCTTTAAAATGGGATGACGAGATCCCAAAACTTTACTGCCCTTTATAAACGTTACCTAGCAACCTTTTCATCCCGAAATAGTTTTAATATCAGTCGACATTCAGCTGCCGAAAGCCGATAATAAGTCGAAGAATCACCGAGAAACACGTCACTAGTACCAAGTACAAGTAAGTAAAAGTTTTGTTGTGTTTGCGGCGTATTATTTAGAAGTAGGAACCGAGTGGGACGGCAGAAGACTCTGCTCTAAATTAAATAAGTTTCTCCATAAATATTTATCAGAGGCGCTGGTCACACGGCGCGGACGACATTATGCATCGGAGGTGAGATAGGAACTAATAAAATAGTTTTCGTTTGCCGGTTTTGGGAAGTAATTACCATCCTATGTAAACTCAACCCCGAACTTCAGTATTATTAAACACATGATAATTATACAATAAAACCGTTAGATTAGTACCTAGTGGACATTTTACTATACCGATCACTAAACCTTAATCCGTATTGATAAATAAATTAAGTTATATCGTGAAAATGACACGCCTTGTCAGCTTAAGTAGGATTAAACTGACACGTTTTGTCGTCAACTGGTTCCCCATGACTCCGGCTCTAGTGTCAAGTTCCTTCTGTCCATAAATGTGGCAATAAGAACCACCTTTTGCCTCTAAGCCAGTAATGGCGTCGTATCATACATAGTGTATTTGTGGTCCTAACCTGTGGTGGTAAAAAGCTCCATTCCTTTGCCTTTCAAAAATTATACTGGGAGAATATTGTTTCTGGGTAAATTTAACTTTACGACAGTTATTGAATTATATCGGGTAAGTTAGGTTAGTACTAATTATTTTGCCTATACCCTACTACGCGCTGGACACTGTTCAAGGTTTATTGTGAGAAAAGTAAACACTGATCACGTTACCGCTTTTCTTGGTTGTGATTCCTAAAATACATGTGTAATTTGAATTGAATTGGTACACAATAGGAAACAAACCGCCGCTAGGTACAGCCCCGACTCAGTGCACACCTGGCCAACCAAAGAAAATAAAGAGATTATTACCATTTATTTTTGAGCTACCCTCTCGGTAAGGTTAATGATTGTGCCTGGGTTCGCCGAAAACCGAGCCGAATACGTGACACAAGCGGAGAGGAATAGAGTGAGTAATTAACACAGTTTAGTTTGTTTAATTAAATAATATAGCCTTTGTAACGTCCCACTTCTGGGCAGGGCCTCCCCTCAATACGAGGGGGATTTAAGCCATCATCCACACCATTGGCCCAGCGCGGGTTGGCAGATTTCTAATGTTTTTAGAAAATTGGTTGAATTTTTAAAACATACAGGTTTCCTCAGTGTGTTTTCCATCACCGCAAGTAAGTGATAATGGTACAGAAGCGAGCGAGCGAGATAATTGAGTGCAAGCTATTGCGAGCGATTGAACCCAGGATCATGTGCCGGCAAGATGCGTTCTTAACCATTCGGCTATCACTGCTTAATATAAGTCTAGTCTAATATATTCCCGAAAAGACAGAGGGAGGCGCAGTTTAGTCTACCCAAATTACGCCGATGTTATTTTCTTCTTGATGAGACACGATGTTCTGGGCACGATCGAACCCAGGGACAGCCAGACCAGGGTGAGTTATCGAAAGGACATCGCCAAAGTGCCCCGATGAGGACTGTACCAGACCCCTTCCAGTGCAGTTAGCCAGGCGAGCTACGATCCAACCCCTAAACCAAGTACTCGCGTGATATGATGTATGTAACAATGTCACATCAACATAGTAAGAGCTTTGCGTTATATGCATATCGTAAAACACATTACCGCAGCGTAAAGAGGCGCCACACGACTCCGGCCAGGTGTGGCAGTTAATAGGCAGGCGAGTGGCTTCCAGTGTCGCTCTCGCGGGTAAACAACGTGCTAAGGAAGCGACATTACGGGTCATTTGTTCACGTCGCCGGTAGGGAACTGAAGGGGTTATTCTTAGACTAGCGCTACCCGCGGCTCCCTCCGTTAACTCTGAGAATGAATGGTAGCCGTATAACTTGCTAGTAGAGTATAACTTGCTGCTATTTAAGTAGTCAAACTTTCAAAGTAACTCGCTTGCGAGTAAGTTCACACAAAACCATTATTTTAGGAAACAATGTCGTCAATGTTCACGTATAATATGTCTGCTCCAACATAATTCGTAATGTGCTCAGGAATCTGAGTATATTGTTTAGTCAGACAGATATTCTAAACTTAATTGGTTACCTACCTATATTATCATATCCGAGGCCCGACCCAAATAAGCTTCTAACGAAAAATTTTAACTAAAAATATTTTTGGGGAAATCTCACCTAATTTTTCTCAGCAGAATTTCTTAATACTAAAAAATGATTATGGTGGTGGAACAAAGCCAAATCTCAGTGCGATTAATTAAGGATTTCAGCAGTTTCAGCTGCGAACAGTCGTAGATAGCGAAGTGGGCCAGGGGCGGGCGGCGGTAAACACTTTTCTAAATTAGCGCTTTATTTTAACCGCCAATTTAGTACCGAATTAGTTTAGTTGTGAGCGAGATTATGAGAGTTATTTTAATACTTTATATTTTAAACTCTCACAATTTATTAACTGGTAATATGGTATTTAATGTTTTATTTATGTCATACCTGCACTTCCAAAGGGAACAACATTATTGTACTATCATACGCCCATATTATGTTTAGACATTTCACATCAAGTTGCGAATGTGTCCATTTTTTCACACTGTGGTGTAAAACGTACCGGAGTGAAATGCTCCACGCTTTGGCTTCGCGAGCACTCGGAGGCCACATAGTAATGTTTATGAGCACTTTTACAATACTTTGCTCGATTCGTTCAGCTCGTGTGAGCGCCATTAGATAAATAATTGTTTGTAATTACCATTTGGCTGACATGCACGCACATAAGAACCTAATATTCATCAATTACTATATACTTATCTCGTTTGCTTTAAAAATACCCTGATCTCTTTATTATGTAGATTTACATCCCAGCACTCAGGTTTTATTGCAAATAATTGTCGTAAACTTATCGTATTTAATGTTTAAGTGTTCCATGATAGTTAATTTGTATATTCTGCAAACTTTTACGAGCTGGAATTTTTATTTTATTTGAGATTTTTCAAGGATCTGAAAAGCTTATTTACTTTATAAAATATTATCCACAAACTATAATAGTTGCTTAGTAAAAATATTTTAGTGTCGGCACTAACCGCTCAATTTTGAAACGCTACTCACGATTTTAAATCTTACTGAGTTCTGTTTGAGACGATGTTGTTAGTGATTTTTGCATGGATCGTCAAAATTAAGCAGCTCTCATATTTAAATTGCGTTCAATATTTGGCAGTCACCTCTGCATGCCTGTTTGTTGAATAAACGAGGATGATTTTAAAGAATGCATTCGCAACTAGTCGTTAATTGGTCCTGACTCTGTTGGTACATAAGCTAAACTTAACTAAGATAACTATTTCAAGCATTTTCACGGTCCAAAATATTTATAGAGTTTTAAAATTTGGTTAAGTCGTTGATGACAACAGAATTGGCATCAATAGCTGTATATTTTTTCAACAGAGTTTGTAGCATACGGTTTGATAGGATTACACATCCAGTTAGTAATCGGGACCGCGCCCGAGGAACACACAGCAGGGCAGCTGCTCTATTCACTAATATCAACTTCATTTTCTTCTTGTTCGGTTGTGGGGACAACCCCTTGTACGTGGACGCTTATATATAGATTCTTCGAAAACAATTTTGGTAAATTTATATTGATTACAAGTGTGGCTGTCCCTCCTCCTCAGCTAAATTGAAATAATAATACTTGACTGACTTGATAGTTGTATTGATCATATAATGATTAAGACACTAAAACCAGTACAAACTCTGATTTTTGAACCGTTAACTGACCATAAGCCAACTTTGATGTGCCTAGAGTATCCTACAGTCGAAAGAAATGATAAATCATCTTTTACTAAGTTAATAATAAATTACGATAAAATAAATATTGATCTTGAAAACTATAATTGGGATGATTACTATAAGCTACTGGATGTCGATGATATTGCAAAGGCTCTAACAGATAATCTACACGAAGCTATAAGCATTAACACTGTTAGGAAAAAGATACCAAACAGGAAAAGGCCATTAAAACCTTGGATTACAGTTGGAATCGTTAACTGCCTTAGGAAAAAAGATCGGATGCATGCTGAAGTAAGCAAAAACCTTAAAGACGTCCACCTAAAAGCGGAATATATAAGATACAGAAATACGTATGACAGAATCGTTAAGTCACTAAAACACAACTACTATCAAAACCAGTTTAATAAAAACTCAAAAAATATTAAAGGGACTTGGAATACAATTAAGGCCGCTTGTAATATGAAAAAAGCTAATCATAAACCTGTAGAACTTCTAAGAAGTTCTGATGACCCTGTTGATTCACTTAACTATGTAAATAAGTATTTCACGGAGATTGGTAATAATTTGGCAAATGAAACCTTAAAGCACTTAGGTACAACTGAAGATGCGTTAGCAAAGAGGGCGTTAAAAACTGGTCCATTAAACTCAATCATGTTTTTACCTACTGATGTAACAGAAGTGGAAAACATTGTAGCTGGTCTTAAAGGCGGGAGCGCACCAGGTTGGGATGACATTCCAGCTGCCGTTATAAAGAGAAATGCTCATGTTTTATCTAAACCAATTACTCATCTTTGTAACACTAGCTTTAGTACAGGTAAATTCCCGGAAATATTTAAAAAAGCGGTGGTGTGTCCGGTCTTTAAGGCAGGTAACAAAGCACAAACAAGTAATTATAGGCCAATATCACTATTGACTATTCTTTCAAAAGTTTTAGAAAAACTAGTAAAAAAGAGATTAGGAAGATATCTTGAAAGCAACAACATGTTGTCAGACAACCAATACGGATTTCGCTCATCTAAATCATCAACAGATGCTATCTTAAACCTAACTTCTAATATAACCAAATGTCTAGACAAGAATGACAAATGTACCGGGGTTTTCCTGGACTTACAAAAAGCCTTTGATACGGTTTCGGTAAAAATACTGCTAAGTCGATTAGAAAACAAGGGAATAAGAGGCACTCCTCTTGCTTGGTTCCAGAGTTACTTAACTCGTAGAAAGCAGTATGTCCGTATTGACTCATACAAGAGTGAGGATGCCTACTGTACATACGGTGTCCCACAGGGAAGCACGCTGGGACCAATGCTCTTTCTCATTTATATTAATGAGCTGTGTGATCTTAAACTGCTCGATGCAATGGTCACTGTGTTTGCTGATGACACTGCCATTTTATTTTATGGTAAAACATGGGCGGAAGTGAATAAGGCGTGTGAAACAGGTTTAGCTAAAGTTACTCAATGGCTAGAGAATAGCCTTCTCTCAATAAATACTAAGAAAACCAAATATGTGTGCTTCTCTAAGACTAGAAATTCTCTTCCTCCATCGTCATTTGGTATTGTGGTTCATACGTTCTCTTGTAACCGTGCTGCAGACCACGTAGACACATGTCATTGTGAACACTTACAGAAAGAGAGTAATATAAAATATCTAGGCGTTATAGTTGATGAGAAACTGCAATGGTCATCACATATTAACTATACTGCAAAAAAAATTCGAAAACTCATTTACATATTTAAGACCCTAAGGCATGTGGCACCACTATCGATTTTGCTACAAACCTATAAGGCACTCTGTCAATGCGTAATTAACTATGGTATTTTATCTTGGGGTGGGGCGGGCAAGACGTATATGATTGAAATTGAGCGTGCCCAGCGTGCAGTCCTGAAGATACTTTTGTTTCTTCCGTTTAGATATCCGACAACACTGATCTATGAAAAAGTTAATATATTAAGTGTAAGGAAACTATACTTTTATGAATGTCTACGGCGCTTCCATCGCTATAGTATCTCACACTCACCTGTTCTTAACAAAAGATCTATATTTTGTTGTGCTCCTAGAACAAAGAGTACTTTTGCTAGACGACATTTTGACAGCATTACGCCTCGACTTTACAATGAAATCAGCAAGCACAGTAAGGACATAAGACAATTTAATAATTACAAGGTTCTAAGTTACATTAAAACATGGTTAGGCACACTTAAGTATGAAGAGGTTGAAGAATTATACATGAAAATAACGACAGCATAAATCCATACACTCATAATACCCTCACACACACGCGCACACACCCTCACACACACCCAACTACACTTACCCCTACACACCCCTCACACACTTTTTTTTTTTTTTTTTTTTTCGATATAGGCAAGTATTTGACCACAATCTCACCTGATGGTAAGTGACGATGTGGTCTACGGTGGTGCATACTTGCCTAGAAGGTACCTGTTCACTCTCGACTTGAAAACATCCAGGTTATAGTCAACCGGGAACAAAGACGCCGGCAAGGTGTTCCATTCCTTGGCAGTTCGCACAATAAAAGTGGAAGCGAAACGCTTCTAATTATAGATAATATATGTAAGGGAGGAGCCTGGCACCTGAAATACAGGCTGTCCTAGTTTGGGTGCCAGTGAAAAACTGTAATTAGATAAGGAAGTGAAAATAAACTATTATTATTATTAAAAAAAAAGAAAGTGATATGTATAATATATCTCGTATATATATATAAATATATATATATGTGTAACACTTTAAACTTTAGCAGCGCCCCATACGTAGTTTTTCCAATAAAAATATAAACTAGACTAAAAGGAGACCGATTACGTGTACATAATACAAACCCAGCGATTGCCCCCGCTCTTAAAGATTGAGCTATAATTTTCCATCTTGCGCGCGGGTTTTGCCCGGTCATGCAAACGTTTTTAATTTCCTCGTTATTCGCGGGGCGCAGCCAGCGAGCACGTGGCCGCCGCGCGTGACATCAGACCACGCTACAAGCATGACAAGCAATCGCAGCAAAGATTTAAAATGTGATAACGTTTCTATGGAAAATATTTTTCATGCATTTTAACTCATTATCTTCGTGGTGGTCGTAAAATTTAAGCCGCTTAATAACAATGTAATTATTTTGAATTAAAGTGGTATCTTTTATTTATTTAGATAATATTAAGTAGGTACAATGAAAATAAAATTATACATCTCGGCTGTCTCCGCTGAGGAATTAAATTTGACCATCATAGCAGGCATCTTTCATGCAGGAACACTACGGGCCGAAGGGTGGAATATATATGTATGTTAGTTTGTAAGGTATATATGTATGAGCGTGCGATGCCTGAACATAAATAAATAAAATAGTTATAAATCCACTACGTCATCGTGAGTGTAAATCTATTTATGAGTATTTAACACTTTAATGATACCTACGTACAAATGGCGATAAAATTGTCCACATCGTTTTATTTCCTTGTCATATTAATTTGATGTAAATTATGCTAATCGATGTTTGGTTAGAGTAGGTATGTATGTGTCGCCGCCAAATAGCTTAATTCGCCGTTCAATTAACAGCCTAGGCACTTAACTAAACAGCGCCGTTCAACTAACGGCCTGAATGATATTCAGCCGTATCGTCTATTACAACATTTAATAAACTGGCTGGCTAATGCTTAGGCAACTGGTTGACATTAATTAAGTACTACAAAACTTTTTCAAAATACTACCCAAGCAGAACGACCTGGATGGGTTTAGGTTAGGGTTATTTTTTTTATGACCCCACAGAAACCCCACCCGGCAAATAGATTCGGTGGATCTAAAAAAAAACGTAAAAAACCTGAGTACCTAATAAAATTATTCCATCAAAGTTGTTTTTTCCGACGCCATATTGACCAAAGATAATATAGAATATAGAGATATTGACAGTTTGGTGAGTTTCGGCGCCAGGTGGCAGAAAGTAGAATTAAATTGAAATGAACAGGCTAGGCAGGTAATTAAACGGCTAGGCAAGTAGTTAAACGTCATCGATCCAAGTCATTTGGCTAGCTGTTTGATTAAATGGCTGAATACCATTCAGGCCACTAGTTGAACGGCGCCGTTTAGTTAAGTGCCTAGGCTGTTAATTGAACGGCGAATTAAGCTAGTTGGCGGCGACGTATGTATACCTACACGGTGAAACAGATAGGGTACATTACTATATTTTTTTGTTAAATCTAAAATTGACGACTTCGGGAAAGTTGAAGAACAAATTTTCATAACTCTACACACCATCTTTAACCATTAAAATTGTTCCTTTAGTTGATACTTTTAGATTTTCTACAAAGAAAAGTATTTATACTCATTCTGTTTTACAATGTATATAATAATAGGTAGTTAGGGTGAATAAAAATTTCTTATGACTCCATATTCCGAAGTCCGTTTATTTAGATAAAAAATGAAGGATATATTATCTAGTAAATACCTTCTTCTTCTAAGTCGTAGCACTCTTGTCAGAGCGGTCGTGGTCATGTTTCGGTCGGTTCTTGTGCCACCGCTGCTCGTACGATATGTCGCCATGTGGGTCTATGTTTGGCCAAGTGAGAGCAGTCGTTCACGGTTGAGTGTGTCACGGATTTTATGAGGTCTGTCCACCGTGTTGGATAGTGCCCACGTGGTCTCCTGCCTTCAACTTTCCCTTGCACCACCAATCGCTCCATTGAGTTTTTGTTGCGGGTGATGTGCCCAAAGAACTTGAGGATTCGTATTTGCACAGTCGACGATAATCTCTCTTTGATGTTGAGTTCTTTTAGGATTGAAACGTTAGTTCGGTACGCGGTCCATGGGATTCGGAGCAGGCGCCTCCAACACCACATTTCCAGGGCGTCAATCTTTCGACGGTCTTGCATTCTCAGTGTCCACGTCTCAGCTCCGTACAGAAAGATAGGAAATACCAAGCACCTCATCAGTCGAACTTTTGTGTTTCTGGTTATTCTGTGGTCTTTCCAAATCTTTGTGAGCTTTTCCACTGAGGATCTAGTCACCGCGCAGCGTCTCCGAATTTCCTCCCCGCAGCCTCCAGCGTTGGTGATAGTGGAGCCGAGATATACGTAGCTCATGACTACCTCGCATCCTGCTATGGCTGTAACGTCCGGGTGGTTATTGTTGGCACGATCTACAATCATCATTTTGGTTTTATCACGGTTAATTGCAAGTCCAAAATCCAACGCCGTGGTTTCTAGTCTAGTAAATACCTACGTAAGTCATATTATTATAATGATTCTCTTTAGCCCTTTTTGACGTCCCACTCCTGGGCACGGGCCTCCCCTCAAGACAAGGGGGATTCAGGCCATAATCCACCACGCTGGCCCAGTGCGGGTTGGCGGATTTCACATGTCTTTCGAAAATCGGTCAAATCTTCTAAGACATGCAGGTTTCCTCCCGATGTTTTCCTTCACCGTAAGCAAGTGATAATCATATAGAAATTATGATTCGCACATAGATTTCGAAAAATCCAGAGGTTCGAGCCGGGGTTTGAACCCGAGACCTGGTAGCCCGCAAGACGCGTGCTTAACCAATCGGCTATCACTGCTTTTTATAATGATTGAGACTCGTAAATACTCGACAAAATATACTCGTAAAGGCGAGTATCGCGCGGCACGCCAGAGGATCACATAACAATAACCGTAGCTCTTGGAGTTTCTTCGCGTTTTATTTTATCGTTCGCTTTAATTGCACGAGTGTTAATTGTTTAATTAATTCAATTACCCGACTGGGTGGGCGACGTGTTAATTGGAGATTCTACAAGATTATGAATATCTCGCTTCAAAGTTGTTTCAGGAAAATCAACATTTTTTCTCGAAATATTTTTTTTTACATTGTATTCGTAAATATGTAGTTTAAAAATACTTAGAGACCTAAGGTTCACTTAGTTTGCAATATAACTCTATAAAAATAAAGGTAAGACCGGGGGATTGAACCACGGAACACTCAAGTGCAGGTCACTGATTCACGTTTCGACCTTAAAGGAGTTCATTTCAATTATCTTCATTAACAACTTAGCAGCTTTGTCAATACAGTCTTAAATAAATATGAATGTGTAATAAAAGTATAAATCGAGGATGAATCAGATCCAAGTACTGATACTTCTGCTTAGCACGTTTCGCAAATTTGTCCTGAAGTTGATTTGAAAATAAAATATTTTACGATCAGCATCGCCAATTGTGACAACGTAAAAAATCACTGTCACACATACAAAAACATATTTTTATCGCAAGCACCGGGTTCCATATTTTCAATCGCTTGCGAAGATATTATATTTCCTTTTTGTGACGTCATATCCCCAGTAGGTCCCCATACTAGCATCAAAGCAATGATGCGTTGAGAAAATCTGTGTATAAAAATATACGTATGTACGTTATATGGAGGGCTGTCTGAAAATTGCAACGTAAATCATATAATGTTATGAACTTGAATAACATTTCATTATTTTTCTAAGTATAAATTGCTATTTTATTATAAGACTACTTTAAATCGCAGGCAGTACGAGTCCAGTTCAACTATAATAGTTTAATATAAGTACCACAGCTCATGAACTATACTGTTTTTGGCCCCGTCGCGTTCACAACATGCGGGTGATTAGGATATACCCGATACTCGCGGGCGCCCGCGCCGTGCAACGAGACCTTTGTTTGTGTTCCAACCATGGAATTACAACATAGTAATATTAGAACTTGTACCATTGAGACTACTCCGAACTTTAAAACAAACAAAAATTGTTTTTTTTTTTTTAAATATCCTAAAGTAATGTATACAAATAAATAAAATTGGAGTGTCTGTTTGTAATTTCAAAATAACACCTTTTCACTAAATACATATGAAATACACATAGGACACCTATAGCAAAAACGCGATTTAAATTTTTTTGTCTGTTGTCTGTATGTCTGTTCCGGGTAATCTCCGAAACAGCTGGACCGATTTTGACGGGACTTTCACTGGCAGATAGCTGATGTTGTAAGGAATAACTTAGACTTTAGAAAAATAAAAAAATATGTGTTCTTCGCGTGGGCCCAGAACGCGGAAGCGGGCTTTTGCATTAGGTATATAAAGAAAAATGAGATTAGACTAAGCATAGACAGAATTATTAACTTTTCGTAAATTCTGCGAACTGAACGAACAGTTTTTGTTAAATTAAATTTTTGTTAAGTAAAATTCCACGCGGACGAAGTCGCGGGCTCAGCTAGTCATAAATATATATACAAACGCCTGAGAGGTATATTTATTAATTTAGTCTTAGATAATACGTTTTAACTTAATTTTAGTCACTAAAGTATTTTCTCAACAATAATTTTAATTCATTTGTTTTGTTTTAAAAGGAGTTTATGTGGACACCTCTGCTTTCTACAATACAAGGAAAACCGCTCCAATAATTATTATCCTACAAAGCTAAGTTAGTAACGTAACGATGAACCACTTCACTACATGATGAATCCGTCGTTGCATCATTTTGATAACGACCTCAACCACTGGAATCTGTATTATGGACATGTAAACTGTCCAACCAAAGGAGAACCAAAACTACAAAAACATACTCGTATCATAATAAATAATAAAAGTTCTACACAGATACGTCTAAATGATACGCACATGAGGTACGGTACAATATTATTTTCTGTAAGACAGTTTATAAGCATCTCACGTAAAACCCTTCCGCAGAACACAAGAAAATGTGAACCCGATATCGGTGAACAGAGCGGCAGCTACTGTGTATTCCTCGGGCGCGGCCACAATTACTTAGTGGAAGTGTAATCGAATGAAACTGTATGCTGCGGACGTGTTGCTCCTGCGCTGAGCGACACCCGTGACGCGTGTCGCGTGTCGGGTGACGTCACAAACGTACCGCGGGCAAGATTGTATTTTAGTTTGTCTCACACCAATTCAGTAGCCGTTTTATTTTAGTTTGACCTATCCAATTTAGCTACAAAACGTACCTATAAAACAAAATCTTTATCATTTGATAATAGATTTAGTGTAAATTAATAATATCATTAGGTACTTCAATAATATCATATATAGTGTAAATCAATAATATCATTAGGTACTTGACGGAGTAACTAATTCTTCAATTATGTTAATTTGAAAGTGTTACTCATAAGTGTCATTTTCCAAATAAAGCCAATTCTGTTGTCGTCAAATCACAAATGAACCAAATTTGACGCATCTAAACGTGTTTCCATCCTACTACTTATTATGATTAGTGAAGATAGTTGCATACCATCAGAACCAGCGCTCGACCCGCAACTAACCATCCCGAGGAAGTGACGCTTATATCAATAAACGTTAATAATTAATCTTGACCAGCAGTTCGGCAAGTAGTTAAGCCATTAGCGCAACAAACTGCGAATATCGGAGCCATTAAACGAAATGGCCCTTCAAACTGTCATAATAATCAATGGACGAGGGGGAGAAATCAATCACTGCTTACTTTAGTAATTACTTTAGTACCAAAGATCTTTGTTAGTTAAATTTATTTCTTTTAGTATTGTAAATAATGTTGGTATACCTTGTTTGTTAATTGTATAGTCATAATACTAATGCGTGTTTCAGGTATAAATTGTGCACGGGCTTCGAATGTATAATATAAGTAGATTTTCTTCTTCTTAAATAGGTACCTATCCTGAAGGCTCGTATTGAAACGTCACCAGGGCACCCTTGTCCGGTGATGAAGAGGTATATTGATTTTTTTTTCCCTTAATAAATAGCCATTGAACTCCTTCAACGTTTGTTTAATTTATTCCACTTCATAAGAATTTAATGACGATAATTAATTAAATAGGTATCTAAATCACCGAACTTTAGCTATTACTCGGAATAAAATAAGAGTGATGACATTTCCAATTCGAAGGGTCGATCACTAATTCACTGATCAATTCCAGGTAATCGTTGAATCGATCACCATAGTTTTCGGTTTAATAACTTAAATTGATTAAATTTCAATCCTAACATCCCCAAAACATGTGTATACGTGACAACCGCCTTTGTAAATTGAATGCCGACTAAATGCATAAATAAGTGGTTCATGAACGCGCCCCTAGGGGCCCTACACGACTCGTCCGTATAACAGTCCAGTAAAATCGCTTAATTTTGTGGCGACCTCACATTCACGTCGCCGACAGTAATGGACAGATGGCGCTAAATGCAGCGCCTCAATATAATGTACGGATTCTTCATAGAAAAACTGATATTAAGAATCGCAAGCATCGTGACTATATATACAAGACCCCGAGAATAACCAGCGGGGCATTGCGGCCGCCCCGCCAGGCATAACACCCGCCTGGCTGGAAGATCTTCCCTTTTCCGCTAAACTGGTGACCCCGACAACGAATCTACCTTCTGAAGAAGACAACTCAAGCACGGACATCACATCACCGCCCTACATTCGATGGTCAGCACCTGCAGTCACGCTCACACTAACAATCCAGTGCCACCCAGGACTACTACAGCCGACTCACCGCGCTGTCAGTTCTGCAACGCACACAGCACGCCAGCAAATGTCACCTAGGACTACACCACAGCCGACTCACCGTGCCAGGTTGGTTCTACGACACACGCTCATCAGTCTCGACTCACCGCAGACCACACGAGCTTTCTGACATCCTTGCAAGGGCATTCGCACTCCTTGGTCTCGACTCACCGTAGACTACGAGCATATTCGAGCATTCCACCTTGCAAGCAAACGCACCTCGAGCAGACGCAGCAAGTTACAAAGACTATCGACCTCCGGTCTTGGAGGGGGAGTTCTGTGGCGACCTCACATTCACGTCGCCGACAGTAATGGACAGATGGCGCTAAATGCAGCGCCTCAATACAATGTACGGATTCTTAATAGAAAAACTGAATCACGATATTAAGAATCGCAAGCATCGTGACTATATATATAAGACCCCGAGAATAACCAGCGGGGGCATAGCGGCCGCCCCGCCAGGCATAACACCCGCCTGGCTGGAAGATCTTCCCTTTTCCGCTAAAATTTCTACTTGAATGACACACGGTTGATGAGTTAAGAAATAAATACGTTTGGTTTATTATTATAATTATTAATCGTTAAAAACTGTTCAAGTTTTGGATGTTTTAACTGCCGTCATGTTCAATCTGAAGTAACCATAATACTGTAGTAGTAATAGTAGCTGTAATGTGTGCAGGGCCTATTCTTCATAATGAATTCGTCCCTGAACTCTACGAAGAAAAATATTCAAAGAAACATTATTTCCTCCCGCACGAAACAACATTACACCGGTTAATTCAAAGTTTCGTCCGGTTTCTATTGAAAGTTTCAGAAAGACGTGTATTATCTTATCTGGGTTGCACTAGTTCACGACCCCCCCGCCCCCCGGCCCCCGGACCTGCTCTACTTCGCTTTCGTTACAACTTTATATTACAACCAGCTATCGGAGGGCATGCACAACTTCGGATAAGGGAAAACCGTGCCAAAATAATATTGAATATTTGTAATACTTACGTACGCATAAAGTATTATTATTGGATTTCTGTAATATTTACATTCGTAAAATGTTATATTATTTTTATAACTGTAAGTTTAATGCAAAGTTCTATTCTCGGAGTTAAAAAATAAGTTATTTTGTATTTTCTGATAAGATATTCTAAGAATCAGCCAGTAGTCAAATGATAAAAGTCTTAATGGTGTTTTTTTCGTTTAATAATATTTTCCCAATTTCAAATACTGTATTATGTATTTTCATGAATTGATTACAAAAATAAAAGTTATTATATTGACTTACTATTCACCTGTGATTATAACAATGGTATTCTATCAATATTACTGAATATTACATCCCCATTTATTGACGTAACGACATGCGACACCTAGCCGACGCTCGCGCCTGGCCGCGCGCCAGCTTCCTATCACATCAGTGTTCAAATATATCACGCTGGTCAGATAACCGGCGCCTGCTACCTACCTATGTAAAGGGGATGTTTTTAAAATATTCCACAATTAAACCTTTAATTGGTCACATATTTAGAAAACACATTCATTAATGTATCTCGCAGACAATTTTGTTATTATAGTAATTAATACAGTTTTAGTTAAATAAAATATCACACGTACTAAATCAAGAAACGATAAATAATATTTTAAACTTTTAAGATTTATAAAATAATTTTCAGAATCAACCTCCTATTTTATCTATTACGAATGCAAAAGCATGCTTGAATTCAAATCCTTATCGATACGAGAACGCATTGGAGGAGGGCCGGGCGCGGCGCGGGTGTGTTATGGCCGCCGTTATTTAAATTGATTTCCTTTAGAAACAATGAAAGGGATGCTAATAGTATCAACGTAATGGTAACTCATGACTCGATTTGAAACGTATATTTTGAGAAACGTAAGAAATAAAGGTTAGACGATCACAATGATACCAATTGAAAGATAGAGGCGATTTTAATGGTACAATAATGATGCAAACACGGGTATTCTGTTCCCTAGGTGGTGACAGGTTAGTTATTAGCCGTAAACGTAGTCTGTCACCTGAAGAGAATACCTGGGCTTATTGTACCACAGGCTTGAAACCACAACAATGACACAGTCATGTCATGTACAATAGGATCACCTCTGGCTAACTCTTCGAAGAATACATATTTAGCACTTTTTTGTATCAATTGTGTGCCTGAAGGTCTTGTCAAGTGATACCATAATATACAATATGAAAACATATCTAAAGGATCCTAAATTGAATAAATACAAGTGTTTTTATTATTTCACGTGCCAAGCGAGCGATGGCGCGGCATTGCGGGCGATGCGCGCTGAATGCGAATATGTAACGGCGCCGCTGATGGAGCCTTTTTTTTTAATAAAAGTGTGACAACATTTATTTGGATTGCAATAATGGAAAATGTGTGGTGTTGTTTGGTTAATATTAAACACTCTTACATGTTGTGTACTCCTTCGTATATTCTTAATTAGACAACCCTTACATAGCTTACATTAATTGCTTATATACTAAATCATTACATTAACTGCACGTGCGCATAGTCACGTAGTGCTTACACATATATTCTACTTATTTTTTAGTTCATGTCCGGTATACTCTTACTTGCAGTTTATAACAAGGCTATTGCGACATGTTTATCTCTATACTACAGGATTGTCACCCTTGATGTAGTTTCAAGGACGATAAATGACTGAATCTGATTGGAAAATAAGTACGATATTATAAAACAAATCATTATAATGATAAAAAATAACATTATGTGCGTACAAATAAAAGTCGTAACTTCTAGAGATTTTTCACACTTGTACTCGTATTTCATTTTTAGAATAAGAAATATAATAAGCCCCCAATAACGGAAACAGAATGCTTCCTTTTACCACGTAAGTGGTACCTACACAACACAACGCTGAAAGTAAAGGGTTATCACATATAAAAATAATTGGCTATTTGTCTCTACAAGAACAGCTTATTCAAATAAAAGGAAGCAACCATTTCATTCCAAATTCATAAATAGTATCGCGTAGCGCCCCAGGTGTGTAGTATTTCGTAGCACCGCTACAGCGCTACAAGTGCTACGCAGATGCTACGATATTCATAGTTTGTCACAGGCAAGATATACGGAGAGTATGTGGTTGAAAAATGTGACTCTATCTCGGAAAGAGGTCTTAAGACTTTGTAGGACATAATGCTAGAGTACTACGTCATGTCAGAAGAATTATATTCGGTTATTCTTTGTTTTGTCATGCTGTAATTTTCATAAATATTTCCATAATATGCAGTACGATCAAATCATTGATAGGAGAAATACAGGTCTACTTTTACACCTGCTATAGCGTAAAACAATGATACAAAATCATAAAATAGACAAAATACACGTTTCGATTTCAAATTATTAGACATGCAAAGGAATGAATTTAAATACGATTTATTCCAGAATATCATCTTGCAAATGAACTAATAAGACATGAATTCTTCATAAGATTGGAGTCCCAGACAGATCCACGATTCTTGACCTAGTTGTGACAACAAGACCCCGCTCTAAGTGTTGTCTCGCTTTCAAGGCTGAGAGCCAGAGATTTCATTATAGAGGCTAGATGGAGGCTGGAAACTGAATTAAAATGGAACATCCATCACGCTTAATATTCCCAAAAAAATTGACAGATAACCCATACCGAACTTGAAGTCACGTGTTAGAGTTAAAGGCGATAGAGTCAAACTGCAGCCAAGTGACTTATGGGCTGGCTTAACCAGAGTAGCACCACCCTTTTACAGAAGATCAGCATAAAGTACCTATTAAAGCTGCGTTTCATTATGATAAGCGAGAAAGCCGGATAACCAACCGCCTCCGTTCTATACGTATTTCTATAAGCTATGGCAACCACTTAACATAAGGCACTAATTTATTGATTTATTTAAATAAGGTCAAATTATGTAATCGAGTGCACATGAGCTCTATAATATTATAATAAGATATTATAGACTAGTTATGATAACTTAGAAACATACAGAAAAAGCTGAAATAAAACGACTTGCCATGTATATCTTCAAAATTGACTTAAGCTGAGTGTTCAACGCCATGTTCCACGACACATTCCGCAAGTTTCGCCCAATCGCAGCTCTCACAAGTCGCATCTGTCTCTTCTGCGCTAAGGCAACTTACGCCGTTGGTGTCTCTACATTATGCAAGTTTGTTGTCAGGCCTGGTGCCAAGCGAAGAGTTAGAAGGATACTTTGATGTTAAAAAGATAAGTCATATTTTTGGGGAGTATGTAAAATACTAGGCGTTGATCGGAAACCTAATTCATTTTTTGGGTTCCGTACTAGAAGGGAATACGGAACCCTTAGGATCACTTTGTTTGTCTGTCATTTTGCCTATTTTATTTTGTCCTTATATTTATATTTTGTTTCATTAACTATACGCGGTCTTACAAATGTACTCTACTAAACGTTTCCGTCCATATTCCTACAAATGTAAAGTAACTGACTTGGGCCTATTAGATAAATACAATATTTTATATATGTATAGAAGAACGCGTTTGATTTATTTTACGATACTCTCGACCCCACATGAGGCATGGGTCGGCAATAAATGTTCGAACACGTGAAACAGACGTAAGATAGAAAAATCTGCTTTTATATTTTTTGTATTTTTTTCGGAAAGAGAGAACAGATAGGCATCAATATGGATTTGGGCCAAGTTATTTATACATAGGAGAAATGTCTAATAAGAGTCACTAAAATAACCACAAGCGCGGAGTGTTTTATACGCAATTTTATTTCAGATGGTTCTATCTGTATTAATTTATATTCAGAATATTCCTCAATGAGCGGACTATTTTATTTATTTACTGGTATATTTGAAATCCACAAAATAATTTATACAGTCACAAAAAAGGGATACTGATGTCCCAAAGTACATTAAATAATAATTGCATGTTCTCCATAGGACTTTGTTTTGGAACATGCACCTAGTTCTTGACTTTTTAAAAGTGCCAGTTAATCTGGCATATTTGAAATAAAAATATTTGAATTTTGAATTTTTTTTTAATTGAAAACTCTGAATAAAGTAATTAGAGTAACGTCTCTTGGGCACAGAGTAAATTTAATAGACCAGCTATTAAAACGAGGAGAGACATAAGCCATGATGTTCTTAATTAGTGACTTTATTAAATATGGATCGTGGATGTTGCTCATCGTCCGAACATTTGTCTATGTAGGTAAGATATAGAACGTGTAAGCCAAACCATTGTGATAAATTTGGGCCAATGGAATTTCCTAAGTTAAAAGTATTCCTGTCTGTAACAATTCTTGAAAACAAAGTTAAAATTGGCTGCAGCCTTGGAAAATAACCGAAATGAAGACGACCCGAGGGTACGATTACATGAATTAATAGTTTTACTCTCTAGTACTCGATACTATAAACGTACAATTCCAACGACACTTCAAGTACCGTCAGGTAGCTAGCTGCACCACAATAGCGAACTTGTTCATCGATGCAACGATCGCAGCGAGGCGCTTCGACAACTTCTGCTCACCGATAACCGGCGCCTCGCTGGATAAGGGGTTGCTATGAATACCGAGCACTCTGCCGGGGAAACACATTCACATTATAATATGTTGAGCTAATCTCGAGTAACTAATTCACAATAATATGTTAAGAATATTGTAAGGAAATGGAATTATATAACAAAAATACAGGCTCGTTGTAACATCAATAAAAGTTAAAACACTTAAAAAACAATCAACGAAAATATTATTCCTCGGACATTTGAAAAAGTCTTGTCAAAACACGACGTCATTATCTTCGCTAGGAAAGATAAAAGTTTATCATTGTTGTGAGTGACGGCGATGCTTCAAAGGAAAGAAGGTCAGGCCGACAAAGGAAACGTTCAGATATAACACTGAAACAAATGTCAGAAATGAGCCGCTGCAAGAAGCGGATGGAAACAAAGAATTCGTGAGTTATCAAAAACAATTTTAATGATACTGAATGAACGAGGCTTTCCGAATTAAGATAATCCAGGTGCTTGATGTTTGAAGATGTTGTACCTTTGTACTTCACAAAGTTCGTGCCTTAATTTTAAACAGAAGGCAAAGTAGGTACATAAAATCCCTCATTAGCGAGCGATGCTCAAATTGTGTATACATAAGTAATGAAATTTGTTATCCAGATATTTTTCTTGGACCACAACAGTGTTATAACTGTACAGATATTAATGTGTGTTTGACTATCTCCCGTGTTCAAAGCTTTGTCGGCAGTGCATATGGCACAGCCTCGGCACTTGTCCCGCTGGCGCGCGCACAGCTCGGTCGAATACATGGGGAGGTGATCCGCGCTGCCCGGGATAAGGTAAGTGTGGAACCTAAGGTCCATATTAATAAATCGTTCTTAAGTTTGACAGCGATCTTGAGCTCTGGACATATCATTTTGTACTGGGATGACGTACATGTCATTTCCAAGATCGCTCTCAGACGTGAGATGGATTTAGTGATACGGGTCATAGAGTAAAAAAAATTTGCATCGTACTTATAACAGCGTCTGAGGACTGTAGTTAAATAATACAATAATCAAAATTCGTTATATACTTAACATAATAAATCATATATTAACTAAGTAAATAAATATATTATAACATAATAAACAAAAAAATAAATGTCTCTCTTTCATAAAAGTGTGTTTTGAAACTCGTTGTTGGCATTTATTTTATTTGTAATTCCACTTTAAAAATTATCCCATTTAGTAATTATACTATAGTAATTAATACCCAAATATACTCATCAATATAAGTAACTGCCGACAGTACAGCTTAATCCCATTAGTATCATCAAACTATAACTACATTACAATACTTACATTACCACTTACTAAAAATAACCCACTAGAACCCATACAAAAATACCGATACCTCTCGGGACTATCGTTCAATCGTTCACGGAATTAATACTATTTGTTCAAGGCACTCACCTTGCGTCGCTAAGCCGCACCCCCACCCCCCCCCCCCGTCCACTCCGCCCCCGCACACCCCCTCACCCACATCCAACTTATATTTTTACGGATTATTACACTCATACAAAGAGGCTTTGAGCGTTCCAGGGTATTGACGCGAGAATTTGCCGCTTTCCAGGGTACTTACCTTCCTCCTTATACAAATTGGAGGAAAAAAGTTGCTGCTAATTGTAATTTGTAATGCTATTGCGCTGATGGATGGCTTAAGATGTTAGGGTAAAGACCTTAATATTATTAGAATTGCTAAAACGTATTTCTGGTTAAAGGTAAGTGCTTACCTGGCGGGTTTTAAAATAGAAGTAATAACTATTGCCAGATTACACCATTTACTGTAGGCACAATGCAAGTAACGCGTATAGTCGCGCTATGCGTATTACATAGTATACGCACCGTGCATCTGGGGGGGGGGGGGGAGGATCCCAGTGATTCCCTGACACGTACAAATTAAAAAAAGGTAATTTATTTAAATAAAAATCAAAGGACCCAAATTCCGTCATTAGCAGAAAACCATACAACTACCGGATACCAGCTTTAGCATGCAAGTATTTACAGCATATCAAACGTATACTTTCGCTAGTCCACCAATAAATTCAGTCACGTCAAACTATATTCCACCTGTAACACCCTCGGTAACGCCTTCCGAGTGGTCAATAATAGTCCAACTTAAGTGATTAATGTGAAAAGTTTCCACAACTCCTGCCGCCAGCCAGCAGCCGCGTCACGTCCGGCCAATGATACATTAATCACGCGCCATGCATCATGCCGCATGTTTGAAATGTCGCCGGAGACATGACGACGCCTATTTGTCTCGTCTGGAACGCGCTGCAATATGTCTGAAGCCATGGAACCAGAATGCCATGGAAACGTATCACTGTGTACCCCCGTGGGGTGCCGCAAAAGTACACAGAAACACTCAATAATTAAAGCAAAGCTAACGATCATTACTACTATAGTATATTGGGATATTTCCGTATTGCGGTATAATTGTCACAAATTACCGCAATCCCAAGTGGTTGGTCAACAGTTGAACAAAAGAAACAAACAAATGAACAACTTTGGAACAACTACTTTTCACTTACATTTAATACCAAAGGAGAACTTGACATAAAAAGTAATTATGCCCATGGCCACAAATAAATAATTATATAAGTATGTATTACTGTTTGAATAGTTCATGTTGTTTCAATATCCTCTCAGATAAGCCTGTACGCACAGATCTGCTCTGTCCAATCATGGAGCACGTTTTCCTTTGAGAAGACTCAAATGCGCACTTTAGAGTTTTGATACACTTTAGAGTAAACTCTCCTAGAGATGCAATAAGCAACTTGTCTCCGAATGATCCAGAGTTTTCACTCAGCTTCATCGAACTAGTACGTGCCTCGAGTGCACGCCGCGCCGCCGCCGCGGGTCCCGCCGCGACAGACTACCTCGCTTGTGCGATCACTCGCCGACCCTCACTAAATCAAATTATACTTCACACACGCTTCGTACCCTACTCATTGTGCACTACACTGCGGATTATGCACGTTAACTTATAAGTGCTCTCACGTTGAGCTAGCGATGGATAATGAATATGTAACAGGTCACTCGTGTCGCTAAATCAAATAGACAAATAGTAACTGGTTCTACGTTTATTCACGCGCTTGTGTGAAGCTTGTATTATGCTAGTCTGTTTAAGATTTATTTGGTTGAAGATCGTTACATTGCTGGGTTTTCATTGATCTGGTTATAGTTAACTCGTCTAAAGAGGGTAATAGATAGTATATTTTAAGTAAGTAGAGTGTTATGCTAGTGGATGTGGAATGTAATCAAGTTGGAACGACAAATCGACGCGACCTGGAGATATATATTTGCATTCCGTAATTAACATAATAATTCAGTTTGTTCATGCATCGGTCGAGGGCGCAATTATTCAAACTGAATGTTTCAATGTGAATACAGACAGTTTGAAGTTCGGCGATATACGTGCTCGCTGAAACTGAACAACTGTTTACAGATAGAGAACAGTGGTAAGAAATATATTATCATGAATAGTTGGAACATTGTTCGTATCTATAACAATATTATTAAATCTCGGGGTCGGCACTCTGGGTTATGAAGATGTTTCGGATAACTTATAATTAACTTTCCAGAGTCCATTACATGGGCATCTCGATAAGTTAAATTAAATAACTCTATTGTGGTGAGATTCGTGTTTGGGAAGATAAATGGTGTTTTAAACTTTACTACATACTACAATTGTTTTACTTACGTAGCTTCAATCCACAATAAAGACTTAACTAACGCATAAAAAGCCTAATTTATTTTACTAAGGTAATATTACTTAACTAACTCGAAAGGAAATGTTAATATTGTCGAAAACGACACGTATGACGTATGATTTGATTATCATAATATTAAATGATGATGGATCGTACTCTCTGAGTGGCGTGATGCCGCAGTGCAGGCGGAAACTTACAGCAATCGATTGCAACTTATAATAACCACGGATTACACCATAGCACCGAACGCTTTAAGATTAAATGTATAGAAAATTCAAATTTAAAGCATTTATTTTGTTTAAGCCTACGGGAACACTTACAAATTGTCATTGTACATTTTTTTTCTTATATCTACAACCGGATCGGAACGCGACCTCGACTGAGAAGATCCGGCAAGAAACTCAGCGGGCTTGTCTCTTAACATTGTGTTATATTTATATTTTTTTTTATCGCCAGTTGCTTATTTATATCCCGCTCCCGCGTTCTGAGCCCGCGCGGCAGGACCCATATTTTTTAATTTTGTTTTTCTAAAATAAAAGCAGTCAAACTTACTGCTTATAACATCAGCTATCTGCCAGTGAAAGTCCCGTCAAAATCGGTCTAGCAGTTTCGGAGATTACCCGAAACAAACACACAGACAGACAGACAGACAGACAGACAAAAAACATTTAAATCGCGTGTTTGATTTAGGTACCGTATGTACTTTCATATGCACTTAATAAAACTATGTTATTTTGATATTACAAACAGACACTCCAATTTTAACTATTTGAGCGGTAAAAAGGTGCAAGTTATTTTACCAATTTATTAAATTCAACAAAGGTTTCAAAACATAACCTACATTCTAAGTTTATATTACGACATACATGCGGTACGATAAAGCTGTATTTGTCAACCCACATGTTTGTCGCGACAAGTTTGTCAACTCACATTTATGTCGCGACAAGTTTGTCAAGTGTGTGATGTGTGGGAACTTAGCGCGTGATAACGCGCGTATATGGTTATAATGAGGTGCGATGCGGAGGCGACGAGGCGCATCTGTTTAATACAAGTTTAAGATTAAACACCTAAGCTGAATCTTTGTAGTTAAATTGTAGTTAGCTAATGCTATGAAAACATCACTAACTGGGGTAATTAATTACTCATTATCTATAATTATCATTATACTCATTATCTAGCATTTGTCACGTATGTGGCTCTACCGGATCTAATTTTAATAAGTGCGGTAAACACTTTCGTCATCTTTAATAAATTGTCTTCCAAGTAAACTATGAGCGCAATAATGCGGTCACATAACGGAAATAATAAAATATCCTTTATTACTTCTAATAGAAGGGATGGGAAATGAGGTAAATAATTATAATATAAATTAGTTTACTTGTAACTTTGCTGGTTCTCTACTCATACAATTACGAGGACTCGTACCTAATGGTTAACCTCAAACAGACCCTTGTTAAAAATAACAAGAAAATGTGGCGCGTGTAATTTTATCACAAAACATAATCACTACTCTCCTTCATTACAGAATACTAACTTTCCTACAAGCTCTATAATTATGGTTAAACTTATTAACCAAACCACAGAAATTTAAATTCCGGACACATTTTTAAAGAATACATATTCCTTTTTATTCGAACACGCCTCAGGCACGCCGAGTATCTGTCCGCTTCAAATGAAAAGTATTTTTTCTATTGCATTCACATGCCGCAGGGCCCTGAGCAATAAATGTTTCAATAAAATTTACAAAATTCCACTGAAAAGGAACACTATTCATTTCTGCCTATCGACAAATCATGGTAACTTCTAGTACCTATCACATATCAAATTAACATATCAAAACCTGCAACGTCTCTCTGGTATTCTCTTGTATCGGTATCTAAAGCGGTAGACAGAAAATGTACTGTAGTTGTCCACTTTCATTTCGCTAATAAAGAGGACTAGTCTATTACTTTACCCTACCTCTAATTAAGATGTTGATTTCCGAAGAATATCTTAGCGTGCTCCTCAGGGATATATTTCCCAGTTTATTAGCTGATACTCCAGTCTTATTGAAAACCAAACCTGACCTGCAAAGCCACAAACACAGCAAGTCCCCCTGCCCGCTCCCCGCTCCCCCCGCTCCCCCGCCCGCGCCCCACATGGGTCCGGGCGGCTCGCGGCCCGACTGCGACCTCTTTAGCGCGGTCTTGTGGCGATGCACTCCGCTTGTGTTTGCTCAAAAGAAATACTTTGAGACTGTCAGATGTAGTCCGTGAGCTTCTTTCAAAGAACTTTTTATGTCAGATGTGGGAAATGTAAAGTATAGTACCTGTTTCGCATCGTTCTTGAGGCAGTGAGTCTGTGTGGAATATTTACAATGTAATAACCCCCAGCATCAGTATTTGTTATTGAGCATAATGTTTAATGTTAATGATACTGATAAGAGATAAAGTGCGTTAATTAAGTTTTAGGTTAACCTTAACCATTACAACTCTTCATATTATGTATTAATTCACTTGGTAAAACATCTTTTATTTTTAGGAAAATTCCCAGAAGTTCGAGCTTAAATTTCATTACGTAAAAGTATAAAACTCATGTTGACATGATCCCGTCCGCAAGTACATAAAAGCTCGACTCTCGCCGCATAAAAATTTGTCTGCGGATAAAGAAAAACAGGCCGTCGTTTGAAATGAAACATTTTATGGGCTGCTGTTGTCTGTCGGCACAAATATTAATTACAACATTATGTTTCGTTTGTTTAATCCCAGCTTCGCACCTCAGAGATTTTAAGGTTTTCAATAATTACTTTTGTCCGTTGAATGATGAAGGTGAGTATCGTATCGATTATTTCAAAATACCTGAGTCCAACCGACACTGGGCCCGGGTGGTGGTGGTGGACTATCGCCCGAACAATGTGCCCGGTATAAGTGCTATAGTCTAGCTCCCTACTACGATGGGATTCAAAGGCCGTCCGCGTGGTGGTAGTGCATACTACCTTATGTTTGATAACTCATATATTTCTTATTGCTTAATTATTTGTATTGTTTGACAACGTCGTCGTCACTACGCCTTTACTGTTATGAAATATGCTGGGGTTTAGAGGTAATGTGTGGTTATGTCGTATTAAATAATGTGTGTATAGATGAATTTTTGTGTAAATTAATACAATTTTATTTTTTTGAAATCGAACAAAAAAATTTAGTTCAGAAGATAACTTTCGTAAAGTTCCGTATCAATTACCATAGCTTTTAAAAAGCTACTTAATAATCTAAGTCCACTCCACTCCCTTTGAGTTTACCTGTTTATTAAACTCAGTGAATTTAATCAGCCTTTGATCTTACACCCTTCAATTATAAAAGTCAATAGTGACACGGTCCCGGGAACACCGAGTTGTCACCCCCGCGAGCCGCGCGCCTCGCGCCCGCCTCCGGAGTTAATACAATCGCGAACAAAGCGCCTCGCCGCTATTAGAACACCTAATTATATCATTTTATTTAACTTTGCACCGGAAAGTTTAATTAGCACCAACACTTGCTGACGAGTTTTATCTTCACTCATGTTTTGTGAGAGCTATCCATATTCCATTCTACGTATAAGGTACCTAAAGTTGAGTTACAGCTACCGTAAGTAACAGTCCCCATCATTTAATGTTTACTAATGTGGACATTTTTGGAATAACGGCAGCAGCTGCTGTTGTATTTTTTCAACGCTACCACGACCACGATCCTAGCGGACGTACGCTCGCTCCACACAACACTGGCTCCCCAGGGCCGGTCATCGACGAGGAGAACCTGAAATTTTGAAATAAAAAAATTGTAGTTTGTTTTTAATATTATTCCAGCTGAAAAACGATAAAAATGGCACATTGAGTTCTCAATTGATCCCAGTGCAGAGACTCCCACGGGATATTCTTTATGATAATGTTTCATAACAAGATCCTTTTCTCTAATAAAATATGTTATACCCAACAAAAGGCCTCAATGTAAATAATTAAACAAAGAAAAATCCGGCGCGCCGTTGTGCCGCGCGCGGCTAGTACTCGTAGCTATTAATCTGATTGGCTGCGAAATAAAATAAAGATCAACCGTAAAGATGTCTCTTATACTAAAAAAACCGCCGTAACTCGGTATATGTTTTATTCGCTCAACTATGAACTTAATGATTTATATGCTTGATAAATAAACGAATTACTCAAATGTTGAAATAAAACTATTTTTCGGATTTTATCGCGTTTATTTAATTTATGTTCCCGACGTTTCGGCTGCTTTACAACAGCCATGGTCACGGGGGGACTGAGGTGTTAGACGTCCTGATGTCATAGTTAGTAACTGGGGACCCTCATATTAAGTTGTTGTTGTTTATTTTCTCTTTAGTTCATATTTATTTATCCAAACTCTTCTATCTAGTTAAGTTTGATATTTTTGTACAAAGCCTACCTACAAGGTACTAGTAAATTAGTTACCTTAATTAATATAAACACATTGTCCCTTATATATTTATTACAACAACCTACACCTCAAAAACATTTTAAAGTGGTAAGGATCACTATGCCGATGAGCGAATGTCTGAAGCTAATATCAATAAACCAGCATCAAAAGATCTCTTCTCCACTTTACTGTTTCCTCTCTAAACTCGCTTTCATAGTGTCACAGGGAGGGGAGGAGTTCCACGTGCGCTGGTTATAGCGCACCATCGCTCTTCGTCAGCGACAGGAGACGGTCACTGGCTGAATGTAACCGCGACAAAGAGTTTAATCGGAATATTGAAATACGCTCGTCCGGTGGCAGATGTGATTTATTGACACTCACCGGTTGAGTGATATGTCAAATAGGTCAGTTCACCGAATAGGTACATGGAATTCAATCTTCATAACATGTCACTTTTTATGAAATACCTAATCTTTATTAAGTATATTAAAAGATTTTTAGGAAAACCAGATAGAGTTAATTGTACCGGACCGCGACATCATGTAAAAATACACATTTCTAATAATATAACCCAAGTAAATTAGTCATACAATTAAAATGAATCCTAGTAACACGATTAACCCTCCTCGCGCCGCAAAGTAACAGCGCGCGATGAATAATAAATATTTATCAGAAGTCATAAGCCGCCGCGTAATTACCCGCGGCTCGCGCCGAGCTGCTGCCACCGCGCACCGCCCGCGCCGCCGCCGCCGGACACCGGGGGAGGGGGGAATAAGGCTATGTGTATATATTTTTATAGATATAACTAGCTGAGCCCGCGACTTCATCCGCGTGGAATTTTGATCCTTTCTTAGGGGATGTCTACGTCATAGTAGCTTTATGCATACAAAGTCTCAGCCCGATCGGTTTAAAATTGACAAAGTTTCATACAAACTTTCATCCCCTATTTTATCCCCTTGGGGGTAGAATTAATCAAAATCCTTTCTTAGCGGATGCCTACGTTATAACATCTACCTGCATGCCAAATTTCAGCCCGATCCGTCCAGTGGTCTGGGCTGTGCGTTGATAGATCACTATGTCAGTCAGTCAGTCACCTTTGAGTTATAAATATATAGATGTGGTAAAAAAGAACAAACAAAAAAAAAAAAATTAATTATTATACGAACTTTGACACCAGAAGTAGGTACTTACTTAACTTTGTAAGACTTGTAGAGCAACTTTATTGCTTTAGCTCTGGACTTTCATTAAAGCTTATCATCATGAGCAACTATGGGTGCAAAGTACTTACAAAGTACTCCGTACAGACTAAACATGTCGTTATTTATTTCGTTTGTAATAAAGGTGTTTGCTTTTATAACATTTTATATCATAGTTGGAAGGTTGCTCAACTTCTAAAACCAACACAATTCCTGAAAAGTCAATCCAAATGACTCTTTGAACAAGAACCACTCATCATAACGTTTTACCTGGTGCAGTGACGCAAGCATCCCAAGCCGCGACAATGCTGCCACAGCTACGGATGTCGAACATCAGCAAGTTCCCCGGTGGCGACGACTGACCGCTGTTTGCGGAGAACTTTAGCTATCGTTTTAGCGCAGTCGACATCTTTAACACCTTTCCAATAAATGTTCAATAAGCGTGCAAGTCGACTTTGGGTTTATTATAGATAATGATAAATATGTGTGTCGAGGTATATTCAGCAAGTTACAACGCGCAGACTTATCGATTGCTGGCTTTAAAGCTCAGATATTTTTACATAAGCTGCGTGCGTACCTACGTGCTAAAATCAACATTTCGAAGTTTAAAATTCAGAGCTTGTGTTATTCAAATCCCTGTTTGTTCATGGAAAATATTGAGCTTCTCGCACCTTAGAATTTTGTGTACTGACTTTATAAGTATGAACTAAGGTTGTAAAAAACAAAAAAGACAATTGTCGTTATTTTTATGTTAACGGGAGATTGCAACTGCATTGTAAAGCTATATCCACATCTAGAACAATAACTGTCGCGCGCACTCAGCCGAGCCTCATAAATATCTAAATACTATACAAAGTGATTTGGCGTCACACACACATTTTGCACCCTAGTTTGAGATCTTCAAGGTTTAAATTCCAACGAAATGGGCTTGGACCATTATTGCATACCTACAATTGTTGACTCGTAAATAATACTATATGAATGAAATTACTGTTTATGTTTTATAGTAGTGAGACGATATGAGGGAACTGCTGACGTTGTATTTTGATTTGATTAATTTTAGTATTGCAATAATTTATAACCCTAATATTATACCTTTAGTGCTGACAACCTAAGTGCAGGGTGATCTTAATGATTTAAATTCAATTTGACTATGTTGTTATTACACATAAAATGGGTCAAGTCTGGCAGTCCACTCTCGGGTACCCAGGTCCAGCATACCAAGTAGGTATTAGAAGTATTATCGAACACATTGTACAGGCCCCGTGGTTAGTCAGTATTAGCAACCCTAAATGCAATAATAACAAGACAATAATGAAACCCACACACTCTGAGACAAATGGTGTCATTTGGAAATTATAGCTGCTTATTGTACGCTAAATGAGAGAGACGTAGCCCGCTCTGTGTGCCCTCTCTCTCTGTCCCACTTCCCTCGTCATCAATACCTTTATTTTTGCAAATACTACGGTAACTGCTTACCATCAGACGGGTCGTATGCTGGGTTCCCGACGACGGCTCGGAGCAGGTCGCGAGTAATCACGCGCCGGCTTATTACTTCAGATAAAATATTAATTATTAATTTTCGTTGCGAGTATTTCCCAGTGTATGGAGGGTTAACTGTGTCGGGGCACTGTGTCGGGGCTCGGTTTAATTAAAAGTATGATAAAGTTTGACCTTTCGTGTTAATAATTAATTCAGTTATATTTAATGACCGTGAGTTAAACATGTGTTTACTGACTGAGATTAAAGACTGTTGTTGTTATTATTGTTGATGTCGCTGTTGTTGTTGGTCATTGCATGTGCCAAATAATTACGTGACGTTACTAAGGCCGTTAATAAACCGATATCAATGCAGAGAGCGATCTTGGAAATGTCATTCTTATGTCACACGAATACAAAATTATTATGTCACAAGCGTACTCAAGACAACTCTCAAACTTGAGATCGATTTATGAATACAAGTCTTAGACCATATAAAACAGAACATAAATATTAATTGTACTCTAATAAAGATACGGGGCTTAGTGTACTAAAAGTAAACAGATATGGACAATCTAAAAGGTATTACCTACCAATCAATTACGTTTCTGTTTTACAGCCGAGCCGTTCGGGCTCCGCATGTATACCCGTCGAACACACGGAACGTAATAATACGCAGTAGGTACATGAAGCCCGCCGCCCGCCGCTCCCTCGGCTGCGGTCACACCAAAAATATGAATTCAAAAAGCCGGAGCCCGCAATAAGTTGAAACGGAAAGTTTGCATGAGCCCAATCTCGCGGCACTCCCCACATTAACGAGACTAACACAAATAAAAACTGGCCGCGTCCGGAATATTTCGGTTATTACCGCTTTTTAGGAGTTTCCGAAATCGGGCCGCGCCGGATATTTGACCGGTCCTAGTTTTATTTTACCCACTTCGAGGGTCTTCTATTACTTTGGTACACGATAAAATGACAGAAATAGATATTGCTTTCTTAATATTATATTTTGTCGTCATAAAAAGCGATTTATGAATCGCGTGGCTATTAGGAGTAACAAATTCGTTTAGAAAATGGTTTCGGGGAAAACAAATAATCAATGGTTAGATATATATAACTCAGAGTACTTAATATTTGTAACAGACGTTTATAGAATTGAATTAGCTAGGTACTAAAGTTACCCATATTAGCAATTGACAAGTGCATTTTTGAAAAAACTTGTTCACCCAAATACCGTAGGAATAAGTAGGCCTGAACATACAGAAGAAGAAAAAAAAAGAACAGGAGAGTAAATTTTTCTTGTATTTTGTGAATAAGATAAGTAATAAAGTTCATAGCTGAGCGAATAAAAGGATACCGAATTACGGTGAGTTTTTAAGTATAAGAGACATCTTTACGGTTCATCTTTATTTTATTTCGCAGCCAATCAGATTATTAGCTGCTTGCGGCACAACTGCGCGCCGGATTTTTCTATTTAATTATTTACATCGAGATTCTTCTGCGTTTCATATTTTATTTGAAGAATGGATTGTGTTACGAAACATTATCATAAAGGATATCTCCTGGCGTGACGTGGTACAATGAATGTTTTAGATATTTTACCTATTTGGTTACGAGATTGAAATCGACACACGTTTTTCGCACTTAAGATTTTCTGTTTTATCTCAAAATAAGAAAAATCTGGCGTAAAAAAATTGTACGTCGACGTACTAATTTTCTTCCCCAATATTTAATTTGGTAACTTGGCATGTACTCGTATGTACTACAAACATTACTCGGAGTAAACTGTTTAAAACGAGTCTTACACTTTATGAAATGAGTCATTACGTGAAATTGGGTCTCGCATACTACAAGTAAAGGAGTTAGTACTCGGTGTTTCTCATTAAACTCGCAGGTGTCAAGGTAAATAGAAAATATTTCACTCGGCTTACAGCGGCGAGACGCATTGTTCGTGACTGAACTAATTATATACAATGTATAATGGATACAACCATTCAACCCACTACCTGGTAAATCATAACACATATAATAATTTGACAACTGCTACGTCATCCTCAATCCGAAATATAACGAGTGAATTTTTAAAGTGGATGGCAACGTCTGAAACTATAAGGAATTGTGAAAAATACTCAAACGAGCCTCGGGCACGATGTCAATGAAGACTACAGCTGCATCATTGGATTTTTCAAAAATAAGTATCCTTCTTTTAATAAGTACTTTTCCTTAAGTTTGCCATAATATGTAACACTATCAATGGTGTCATAATACTCATACATATTGTGTTTTTCCAAAATCAACGGGTTGGATTACTGGCTAGGTATATTGATTTTAAAAAAATCCATTGATGCTGTTTAGTTATCATCAAAATCGGGCTCGAGACACCTTTGAGTATTATCGCTATTACTCATATTATTAACATTCGGAATTGGGCATCCACGCCCATTCTAAAAATTCACCTGTATACCAGCATCTATGACAAGTGAACTAGGTACACAATAAACCAAATCCAAGCGTGTCTCTATCCACGCAAAAACCCGTCTGTATTTTCCCAAACGGACACAAGTTTAATACCTCCCGACTACCGCCGGCTCCATCTGCCAAACGCCTATAAGCCTTTATGACGGCGATCCTGGCTGCAACCAAAACAACACTGCAGCACATCGCAATTCGGTCTTTATGCCTGTCGTGGTAAGTGCGTGATGAAGCGCAATGGTATAGTTGTATTTGGCACGGTCCACAGAGCAGGATTAGCGGCGGATTATCGGCGTGCGATGACGTCACGGAACATGTCCGGTGCACGCGATATCATGGCCAGCGATGAAAAGCAAAGTGTGATGAGAGTTTTGATTTGTCACTGGGGACTGAAACAGAGCTTCCCTGGTATAGACAACATTGTGTGAATAATATTACTGTGTATATCCAACACGTGATCACAGGCAGGTCTATGTCTCGTTAGAACTCTCCTTTCTATTGTCATTACCTTTCACATTCAGGACCCCTTTCCACAACTAATAATATACGGGATAATATAATATGAATATAATAGAAATAAAATATGAATAGAATATAATAGAATAATATAATATACCATTTAATACAGGTTACTGGGTCATCCGGAACCATGTCCTGTTACCACTGTCTTGGTCGCCATAAAGTATCTACGATCTATCAATCATCGCACAAAGGGATCTTGCTTTAGAGACAGTCCACCTGACGTAGGTATCAAATCCTCGGGCACCCTCGTTGTGTTCCCAAATCCTCGCCACCGGCGGGATTACGCGATATTATTCCCTCCGCGTTCGCGATGACAACCGTCGCTTGTCACGTACTGTAAATATCCTTGTGAATTAGCTTGTTTCTACAGCGGAATTCCAATGGACGTCGTTGTAGCAATGTTGTAAAGTTGTTTATTGTTGCTTTCATCATACTTTATCGAGACTTTAGTTTGCGGGAGTCCAAGATTACCAAGTGCCTTAAAAATTTGGGGCATTAAATTGTAGAAGTTTTTATTGTAGGCAGTACTACTTGAACAATACGATATTGCTAGATTGTGTTTGTAATTGAGTTTAAATATAAATCAAGCAAGCCTCAAATCCTTGTCTTACTTAGTTTTGTACCGATACCTAACCGCTAAATAACGTAACAATAAAATCTTGTTGCTGGGATCTTAAGCGATCTTAATAAATAACTTATAAAAGAATCACAAAAATACAGTTATACATTGAGAGGATCAATGGTCCGAAGTCCAGAGCGGCTGATGCAATCTTGTAAATCCAATTACAATAGCACGGCCAGTTGCCTCCGACAAGTTACTACACCGGGAGACAGTCGAGTTCCGCTCGAGGAGCTAATTGAAATAATGCAAGTCGCTGTTATTGCTGTAGCAGAACAAGGAGGTCTATAGATTATAGCACCAGAATAATGCTATATTTAAATATTAAAAGCTTGTAAATATTATTAGATATGGAATTCATAAGGAAATAATTATGTAGAGTTCAGAATTTTAGACCATAATTACTTATTATAACTATACTTTTATCATCGCGTAAAATTGCTGTAAGTTATGGTGCATGAGCGTAAAACTTAACCAAGAATTTACCACAGAAATAATCTTCTCAGGAACTCTAAAAATGCATGCACCATTACCTATGCTAAGTTTGATATTAATACATTAATAGAGCTTTTAAAGACTAGCATATAACGAGCCACACCTTATCACGGACTATACAGGCAGGCCACGCGGTGTTTCTACCAAAAAGATGGTGCTTTATGAAGCCACCGGCTCGGGGCTGGTGCTCATTTTATTCCTTCCCGGTGCTTACCAGAAATTACACTTTAAAAGATTCCACCAAACTCTTTCATGGCATAAAGTGGTGATTATGACTCATTATAATTGTGAAAACATTAATTACAACAAAATTATTCTTCTTAATCACCATTTTTTTCAGGATACTTACATATTCCAGTTGATCAAATATCTTTAAATTTACGATAAAATGCGGCTCCCAATACACCGCAAACGAATCCAATAAAGCGGGCATTAAAAGTCAATAAACGTAATTGATGATAAATACGAGCCCCTTTTACTAGGAAATTCATTTCAAATAATCGAACCGTCTAGTATTGGTTGAAAAAAAATTATGGACAACTATTTGTTTTAGTCTAATCTAAACTTTGGAAGAATCATGGTTAGGATGACAATAAATGTAAACTTAGCACCAATAACAGGTAAACACTTAAACCAGACCTGACGTGCTCAGTAGGGTGACTCAACGAGCTACGAGTGTCTTGCGCGGCGTGAGACACACGCGACCAGCCCACTGCTACTGACACACTATTATTGTCGACTGTAGTCTCATGTCTGCTTCTGGCTGAAAAGGAGTTGTTCTTTCTTCCTGGTTCTTAGTTACTTTCTGGTATCAAAGTAGTATCAAAAGAAAATTACAATAAAATTAAACCTATCTTAATCATGTTAAATTAAGGGTCAACAAAAATTTATTCTTGGAATGCATTTGGGTTTTGTAAGGTTTTCAATTTACACATAATTCTAATTATGACCCTCACACGGCAGCATGCAGCGCTCCAAAGCCGCCTACATAACGCACCAGTACATTATAATTGTTCAAACGACTCTTGTACACTTGTTCGTCGCGTGTATTACCGCTGCAGTGAGCCCGGCCGCGGGCGCCGCCGCCGCTCCGCGCGCCGCGCTGCCCCTCATTGTAGCCTTTTACATTTTAATTAAGAACTTGACCCCTGTAGGACTGTGCTGGTACTCCTTTTGTTATTGTGATACTGCAGTTATTGTTCTGACGTTCTTGGGGCTGTATTTTTAATAAGAGCTCCTATGAAAATATTCATAATAGTGGCAGCAGCATGATAAAATAATAATTGAATACTGCAATTGAACGCTGCATTTTATTTCTTATCTAAACTGTAATAAAGTTCTATGTTGAAATAAAACTATTTTTACGGATCATATCGCGTTTATTTACTTTTTAGGGTTCCGGACCTTAAAAGGAAAAAACGGAACCATTATAGGATCACTTTGTTGTCCGTCTGTCTGTCTGTCTGTCTGTTTGTCTGTATGTCAAGAATTGTTTTCTCATAAACGGATAGAGATATCAAGTTGAAATTAATATCAAATTTCAAACGCTATGATCCCTTGTAGGTGTAAAAAAATTTGGCTTCTAAGACAACGCAATCAAAAGATACGGGCATTTATGTCGCATATTTTGGTACTTTTTGCAAATTCACTCATCCAAACGAAGGAATCAACGCACAGCATTCAAACCGCTGATGTCAGAATCATGAAATTTGGGCAGTAGGTACCTTTCATACCGTAAATATCCACTAAGGAAGGATTTTGTAAAATTCCACCCCCAAGTGTAAAAAATAGGGGATGAAAGTTTGTATGGGTAAAAAAAGATCAACTTTGAGCCATGAAAATTAGTATTAAGGTTACTCATTACAAATAAAAAATATAATTTTCAGCGTTTTATAAAACTCCACCCCTAAGTGTGTGAAATAAGGGTATACATTTTGTATTGGGGACCCGAATTTGTTTAAGCTGAAAACGTGGCTTTAGGTAGATTTTGCTGTAAAAACTTGAAACACTGTGCAGATAATCTAGAAAAAATGACGACACTAGCACATTACACTACATTGCAATTAAAATTATAACCGGAGAAATGGGTTCACTAAATCACGAGGTACAGCCAACTAAGTTAAAGTGAAGTAAATTCCCCGTCGTTTCTGAATAAACTCAATACTAAGATTCAAAAAACAACCGCAAATACAAATTTGGTTCTGTTGTTTCACTACTTTGGTTATAGGTACGAGAAATCTTCGCTATTGAAATGTGTCCGGAAGCCTTCATTGTGCATGTCCTGATGTGCACTTGCCCGGTTTTTTTGATGTTCCCGACGTTTCGGTTGCTTTACAGCAACCGTGGTCACGGGGGGACTGAGTGAGTCAAAATAGTTTTATTCCAATGTGTAGTATTCGCGTAAATATAAGAAAAAAAAAGTTTTATGTTTTTTGAAGACTGTGCATTTGGAACATAATTTTGTAATATAAACTATGTACGAGTGTCAGCTTGAGTTAAAATAATGGAACTTACTGTAATTAATAATAATAAAAGTATTATTTGCTCAAAATTACTCTCCATAATAAATATTTTGTACTTTAACGATCAAATGAATCCTATAGGCGAAGCAACGGTGTCTGGTACTGGAAAAAATTATGTTGTAAATAAATGTTTTAACACTAAAGTAGCTCTTATAAAAATCAACCCTCTCCATTCACAAGTCCTATTAGGTCGGCAATTGCAATTTTCAAGGGTCATTCATTAAATCCGCACTAAACGCAACGCGGAGCGTGTACAGAATAGAGCAACGAGAGCACATCGCTCGTCGCGGCGCCTTTTGAAGTGCTAATGCGCACGCCGAGGGCCGCCGCTCTGCGAGCCAATCGAGCTCGATAACACCGACCACTGAACCTTCACCGCCCGAGGGTGATACAAATCCTGATGGTAATTCACGTGAGTGGGATGCATCTGACGGAAAAATGAGTGCACAGTAGCTCCGCTGTGCCGTGCGGGTTGTATGTGTTTGTAACCTGTTTTACAACCGCAATCTCATCATCCTATGATGTAGAGATAAGTTGCGTTATCTTGAATAGGAGCTAGTCGCACCTAACCATTATTTATCAAAACCATAAATAAAAATAACCATGCATATAGGCCATATCAAAATTTGTACGAAGTATTTATATTGCACACACACCACAATTCAGTTTTATGTGACAAACTAGCACTATTGTATTGTAACTTTATTCGCTACGAATAATGTTTTTATATATTACAACATAAGAAGAGGTCACAGAATCACGGCAGTAAAAATACATCGCCAGCGGCAAACAGTTCCGAATATGTTTATTGCTTTAGTTAGCGGTTTAGGGTTCTGCGTCGATGTAGGGAAAACGAGACGACCTTATTGTTATTCCCACTTAAACAGGGCATTGAAGTGATCTAAGAGGTCCTAAAATGACTAGTCTTGCTTTTTATCCATTCATGATATAATTAGTGAGCATGAACACAACCTAATATTAAAGCAATAATTGTGTAATTTAAGAATTGTGCACATTTAGCGCTCACTTACATTCCCCAAAGCATGTTTCACTCTTAGCCAGTTTTTCTCAAAAATAAATGGAATCATAAAACTTCTGCTGAACACGTCGGCGTGTACTTAATAACTTTGATTAATCCAGCATGGGATAAATAAGCACACTTTAGCCGATAAAAGACTATGATAATATTGAACTGAAAACATTATTAATCGAGTCTAAATACACAGCTTAACGTCATACTCATTAATATTATTCATTCTCGCAACAGGCAAGTTTGAAATGAGAAATGTTTCCTAGAAATACCGCCTCATACGCGTCTACGTCACGCTACGCAGGTGCTACGCCGCATTGAAACTAATCCGCGTGTTTGTGTTTAGTACTCACAGTACGAATATACGGAGCGTTGCTACGAGCGTTTACTTTGTGAGCTTACGAGTACTACGTCGCGTTTTGTAAAAACTAAAGGTCTGGTTAATGGACAAAATGATTTTGCGTTTTTGCAAATATTGACCATGAGGGAACGTTGCGATCACTAGTTATACATTATAATGTTGGAAAACCTACAAGCACATATACTAAAGCGGAAATGCAATAGTAATCTGAAGCGATGCGACGCGGTATAGCACCGCGCGACTGCCTTTTACAGTCATAAACTCGCGTCAGAATATAAAATGAATGATATTGGTGCCTCCGCAGACCCTGGAATTGAAAATAATTTTACACAACCGCTCTGGGACCTAGATTCCGTTTTAAAATTGCCTTGAATGACTGCAATAATAATTCGCGTTCAGATTGAGAGCGAAAATTTCATATAGTCATACTTACCCTGTAACATGTGTTAATATTGGATCCAATGGGTATTTGAGTTTAAACTGCCTTATCGCAATGTGATATCGATGTATACCTAAAATGTTTGTCTTGTATCTAACAGTTACTAAGTTTGGTTTTTTGATTGTTATTCGTTAAATTATGATGTACATTTAGTCGCGGATTTCACCCTTCACTATTGTGTAGTTTGAATTGAAGGTTGTCAAGTGAACGACCTCAAACAGTAGCTCAGCTTAGTTGTAACCCCTAAGACGAGCGTTCATCACAATGGTATAGTGACGAAGCAACCTACTTACACTCGGCGTTTTACTACAATTCCTTCACTCTTGGACGGATCTAAATAATACTGGATAGTGGATACTACCTCAAAATAAATACAGAACAAAATAATAACCTTTGTTTTGTTTAGACTCGGTCATAGATCTCTGTCCGAAGATCAAGTTATAGCTTAAACGTAAAGAGACAGGACTGGCAATCTCAAATTCAAATGTATTTTCAAAACACGTTGAATGTCTATAACCAATTCTAAATAGGAGTTATTATTTTGTTTTGTGTATTTTTTTATTTTTGGTAGAGAGTATCCAGTATTTGGATTCAGACGGCGCTATTGTTTAAGGTCTTTCAACTTTGGCAACTATTTACTGTTGTCATAATCTATTGTACTACTTTACTACTGTTGGACGGTGTTCAAATACCACCTATTATATTGCTATGGACTTTGTCAAGGACCGACAGTAATTTATATTAGGATATTTTTTTAAAAATATTTTCAGTCTTAAAATTAAAATCATAACTTAATATACTGCAAACTGATTTACGTTCATAAGAATGACGCATTGCCTTTCCATTTTGTCTTTCCTGAGAATTATACTCGTATATCACACCTAATTAATTATTCTTAAAAGCGGAAGAGATATGCGGCCCTAGGTACTGATACGTATATTAGTTAGTTAAACAGCGTCACTAAAGCGCCCCCTACCTGCCTATCAATCAAACAGGCGCCTGTTCACGTACACAACAACGTAATTAGAGGCAGCCGCGATCAACAAACAAGCTGGCAGCGATTGGCTTTCACGGCTCTGTTTAACACAACGTCTATCTGATATATGTTGAGAGGATCCTAAAAAGGTATATTGAGGTGATTTTGGTGTTTATATGCATCGTCAAACTGGCATGTCAGCCAGCCCTATTCTAATGTTTATTTACATGGCGCCTAAAAATCATCACAAAAAAAAACAATTTTTAAGTAAAAGGGTGCTATGCAAATTGTCGTGCATTATTAAAACAATACTTACCTCATTACTATCTGCATTATGAAACAGATTTTAAACTGAAAGTTAATTTCATTGTAACTATGTCAGTAGACCAAAACTAAGTCATTAGACGTAAAAATAATTGTAAATTGTATCGTGAGAATTTGTACTGATTGGGGATGAGCTAAAAATATACATAAATATATTGTTTTAAATGAGTTAGATAACCCATTGGGGATGATGATAGCCGTTTAAACAAGATACGTGCACACATCGTTGGAGTCCACTGGATTCTTTGAACATTTTTTGACAGCCTTCCGTATCCGTCTTTAACCGATCTACTTCAATTGAATCAAGGCGCAATATTTTTTGCAGTCTTTTTGGCAGATTATTTCTATAATAACTTGAGTCCGGCTTTTGTAACTTCCAACTTTGATAATTCACTCAAAATACTTTTAACTTTGCTGCCAATTGGTGACTGACGACCGCTTGGCGCAGTGGTTCGAGCGTAGGCCGCTCGACTCACTGCATCGGGTGGTTGCGGGTTCGATTCCCGTCAGTGTAAATTACGGAAATGGCCTTTTTGTAATTTTCCCTGGTCCGGGTGTCACTGGGATCGCCCCCAATCCACTGTATGGTCCCCATAGTACAAGCGTCGCTTAGTTTGGGACCATACAGCTGGTGTGTTCGTCTGGCGATATTTATTTATTTAATTATTTACTATTGCTGGCCCTTACGGGTTTACGGCTGAAGTGACAATTCTATGGTATACTAATTCGACGGCTATAATAAAATAAAAGTACATAAAGCTGGGTCAGTGGCTGAATAAAACGCCCAACGCTTTGTCCACTACTCACTGCATGTTCTACACAAAGCTTACCTAACGTGCCACTGGTTGAGCATTGCTTACAGTTGTAGCTCAGCCAATCAACTGAGCTTTGGCAAAAACACAACTAGCGTCCTCGTTAAATGTAATCTGGATTGGATTTCTTTTGAGCGGCGCCGGATCAAGTTTTAATTATCGAGAGAGCCCAACAATGTATCTACGTACGGTAACTTTAATATTTTTGTGAAATTTACTAGAACTAGTTCTGTGAAATACTTAATTATAGTCCACCTGTTTTATTTTTAGTATTTATGCTGTACATAAATTAAGGTAAAACTAATTAATTTTGTCACTAAGGTTTAAGACTGGCATTTTATTTTAATATAAGTAGGTAATTTGGCTCCATTATTCAAAGACGTAGACCACACATTAAGTTTTTTTTTATTTGTTACAAATTTAGAAGCCTCTAACATTCAGAATATTCAGTATACATGAAACGATGCCTATCATGATATCTGTAGGTATACATGCTGAAAATTATTATATATTAAACCTTATTATTCCTCACTCAATTAATAAGTTTTAATTACGCTAGGTACTCATAAAGCAACATTACTCTCCCGTCTCTCAGTAATCCCATTAAAACCGAAGCCGCTATACTTTTCCTACATTAAACAGCGCAGAACGTAATCTGACTCACAAAACAGTTATAAAAATCACGCGCCGCTTCGCATCTCGCGCCTCGCGCCTCGCCCCGCTCCGCTCAGCTCGCGGGAACGAGTGAATAACGCGCGTTTCATTACCGCGAGAGTTTATGAGTGTCATTACGTTAAAGAGCTGTGTGTTTAAATGTGTGTGGACGAGCTGCGGCTTGTATTAATGCGGGCAGCCACGCCGCCGTCCCGCCGCCGCCCCGCCGCCGCCGCTGGACACCGTGCCACACCGGTTTCCACTTTTCTAAATAAGTATACAAGTTTTTAATTACAATGAACGTTTTAAATAGTATGCAGAATTGCAAAGGATGGACATACACCATGGCGGCTCTTTTCGATTTCCAAGTTATTATCCTGCATAAAATAATTAGTAGTCTAAGTATAAATAAATATGTAGTACAATGAGTAAACTAACACAATCACATAGGGTAGGGTGGGGTGCCGGTTACTAATTGCATGCATGCCCGACGATAGATCAATAGTGTGTGAATTAAATTCGAATGTCGAGGTACATTGCTATGATAAAAAAAACAAACACGGTGAGCAGATGAACTGGGTGCGGCCGCCAGGGGTCGCCGCCGTTGCCGCCCGACCACAGATAATGTCAAAAACTGACATTTCTGCTTAGCAGTTTATTTTGTTTACTTAGGTTAGCTGATATAGTGACCTAAGACTACTATGTAGTATTAAGTTCAAACTATTTTATGTGATGTGTGATACTCTATGAGGTACCCTGAATTGGGGTGCGTATTGTCTGTCTGTGTTTTCTTCCCATAAGTTCATAAAAATACTTTCGAATCCTTGTGCGTTATACCTTCAAGCTTTTAATTCGATTTAACAAAATAAAGACTTGGTTTATATAGGTTCGTGTCTGACTTAAGTTGGTGGCGCCTTCAGGCTCTATCACCGCGCCCGGGGCTGTCAAACGCACCTCGCCATTACACGAACTAATATCTTTATGCAAATGTATGTGACATCGACAGGTATAACTTATAACACCATCCCACCCATATTGATAGGTATTATAAGAGGGTTAAACGATGTGATAAGATCTGGTACTTCATTTACTGAAAATTTAGTTATATCTTTCCATCCATCGGTGAGAAGACTTTTAGCTGAACACAGGCTTCTCTCGGAGACATCCACACAATTACAATACTTCGCCATTTACATTTTCTGACATGTTGTATGTTGGTTCACACGATATGCATGTCTTTTGGCTTTTGACGCGTGTTCATTCTAGAATCACTGTCCCTGCGGCCGCCGTAACTTAAACAAATCAAAGATATTGTCATTGTTAAGCGCAGACAATCACCGCATCACATTATCAAGTATTCACATGTATATTCGACGGCTATTATTAAACCACTTTTAGCCAATCTGTCTACGCAATACCTAAATTCTTTCACATCCCATAATATTATATGCGGCACATTTCAGCCGTCAGAGGGGGTGAGGTGACCGTTCCGTACGAAGACAGGCGAATAAAAGGCAATAAGTTATTGCAAACGGCTCGCCCACTAGTGATAGCGCTACAGAACCGAGTTACCGAGTCGATTTTCTATATCATTCGATTACAGTCGAGTAATTCTTATTTAAGCAGAAATACGTTTACTTGTATTTTTGCGAGAACGGATAGCGTAAATAAATATCACACGCTACGTGTGAGAAGTATTTATCACAAACCAATTGTTCATCGGTGTTATTTTATCTGTCTATTGTATATATTTAATTGGTCGCAAGCTATCATGAAATAGATGTTTCGCAATTAATAGTAAGTTAAATTTAAAATATATTATACTTACAGGTAGGTGGTGTTTCAAAATCAGCACCCTACTATGAAATAAATATACTTTGTACCCACATATAATAATGATAGATTATAAATATTTCCAAAGTATAATCGATTTCCATACACGATCCCATCAGTGAGAATACTTGTTGTTGGTTTCTTTTCCAACAACCATTCAAAACTTTTAACAAAGCGGTTTGTTATCGTTCCACTACAACTAATAACTCACGAAGTTGTAACACTAACAACAAGCTGACTCAATCATCAGGACCTCCAATACTTTGTACGAGAATCTTCATGTGAAACAAGGATATTTTACCGAAATCATTTAATTAATTTTAACATTATTAATTTTAAATCATGCAAAATAATGTTCACGAATGATAAATACATAATATCAACTTACTTAACTATTTATTTTGCATGACGAATTGTCTTTATTTCGTTTATTAGATACTAGTTACGGCTAGGTATAGGTTTCTCTGCGCTCTGTTCTATCTAGCAAAGCTCTGTGAAATAAAACTTACTCATATTCTCAAAAATATACTAATATACCCTCAGCGCAACTCTCATACACACGTAATAAATTTATTACTAGTAGTTGAAATTCGACAATAATTCATCTAAATTTTAATTTTAAACGTCATTAAGTTTCACTAATGACAAAAAAACTGTCACCGTTTGTCAGTCAGTTACTAAGTACGTTACCGTACGTAGAAGTTACAAATTTGTGTGTGTCAAACGCATGGTAGCGTGTGTAATGTTTTATTTATTGATTTAATATATTTTTAATGCATATTTTTTAAAAACATATTAGCATTCTGCACTCCTCCTCTCTATAAACTATAAGTGTGCCAAATTTCATACCCCTCCGACCGAGCAATTTTCGTAAAAAGTGGTACAAAGTTTTTCCTTCACGTATTAATATATAGATAATCATAATTATGTACAGATCTTTATCTTAATTAATCTATCCTAAAATTATTAAACTAAACATTTGTCTCCTAATAAATTATTTCATGAAAATGTTTCCTACACCTTGCGAAACTGTACGTATTCGAGAGCTCATTCTAATTCAATGAGGTTTGCAAATCACGTTCAAACTAAACACTTTATGGGCCGCCCGCCATTCATGGCCCGTGGCCCAATTTACACCGAGCTATTGTTTAAGAGGCCTTTTCAAAAGGCTGCGGTATTAATTTTAGCAAACACTGTCGAGCAGCAACACTTGTGCCGACATCGGTTGAGACACGATCGCTTGCAGCTATACAGCGCCAAGCCGGTTGGCTACACTTTCCTAACAACAATATTACTTTGGTTTAGCGAGACATGTTCCTTGTGCTTGAGTTTTATAGTAAAATGGGTTTAAGGTGATGATTCTTTGTTGCCAATATTGTATTCAATACAGAAACCATGACCCTACAGACCGTCTAACTAATATAAAGGAACGGCTTGACGTTGGGCTCGCTACTAGCTACACGTTCTGTAATGTATCTTGAAGTTTACAGTATTTATTATTATGAAATCGTACAAATGTATCCTAATAACTAACTTAGGTATATTTCGTCTTGATGATAGGTACAGGTGTTTCCTGAAACTAGGGCTTCAGAATAGAACACGTAATATTCAGTGTGCCGGAAGCGCCGCGGCTCTTTTGTGCCGTCTGGTTAAAAGCCCGAGCCGGATGCCGCAGTTTAATCTCGTTCTGTTTGCGCATCAACGGCACAAAGCGACACGCTTATGACGTAAATAAAATACGATTCGGCACACTTGAGATGCAGTTGTATAGTTCTTGCTGTGCACGAGAAATTAAATGAGTGTAGAATTTGAAATACCTTTTGAGGATTTTATGTGTGGAGAATATATGGACAAGTCTTAATAATTTAGTTACAGCATTAGTCGCTTCCTGACGACTAGGAAATAGTCACTGAAATCCCTAAAGAACTAATTTGGTGTCAGTAACGGACAAAGAGTTTCTTGGAGGAAGTTTACTATCTAAGTATTGGTTATAATTTTAAACTTGGTACTTTTTACTTTATGATTTTTATTTTTAGGGTAACAAACAGCGCATAGATTATGAAATGAATAAATATTTCTGTATAAGCGATATTTTTTTAGAATAATAGCGATAATTAGTCTTAAAGTTGTTGTTTAAACCAGTTTAAAAAGTGTAATATCCAACTTCACGCCTTTCCAACCCAGCTTTACTATCTCATTCCGAGTTGCAAGTTATTAACTCAAATAAATAAAAGACGAGTTGCAAATTTGCAATGCAACGGTGGCGCGGATGAGGTAATTAAGCGCACCCCGGCGAGGGCTACAAAAAGTGTCAGACACTCCGGCCGGCCAATTAGCCGACACTTATGCGTGCCGCCTGACACTTTGTAACTGTTGCAATGACTTGCAAAATCGAAAGAATAGAGTTGGTTCTAGTTTTTGTAATGTTTTGAAATTGTTGCAAGTTATCTAATAGGAAAAATGGTTTCGATGGAAATAGGTAAGTAATAAATAATGTTGTAGACTAATAATAAAAGGTGGAAAAAGTTTAAGAGAATTAAATAACATAACTAATATCGAGATAATTACATTCCTACATATATTTATTAATTAAAATGCATTACCCCTCATAATTATCGTTAAAATAAAAATATAATTGCGAAAAAGGTGCATTAAAAAGGTATAATTAGGTACATTAGGGCGGAGTCTGGCGGGATGACTCCCGGCCCACCTATTAGCCGGCGAACAAATAAATGGCCGACTTAATAGCCTCTGCCGTGGTTCTCTATTGAGACCGTAATCACAATTCTCTCTCAATATTTTCGCTACGTTTTTATAAAAATACAGTCCATTAAAATAATGTGAATTAAGGAGAACACTTTTTTAAACGAATTAAAATTAGTGTAAAAAAATTAGGTCACAAACGAACCCATCAAAGACAATATCAATCTCTTTACAATGACGTCACGCTTTATAGTCTGAAGTTATTCGTAAAGGAATATGTATTATGTAGATCAGTATAGCTAACACACAACAAGCATCTCCTTCATTCCAAGAGGTAAGCAGCTATTTTAATTAGAAATCCCATTAAAACAGCACAGCAAATAATTGCGGCACTTCTAATAGCCACTGAACAAATGCTGGATGAGATGCCGTCTGTTGCGGCCGCGCTGCGGACACAGTGACTGCGAGACGAAGGTTCATTGGGAGGGTGAGTCATGCCCCGCCACTAATTCCATAAATTGTGTTACGGGGAGGACGGCGGCTTTTGGACCCGGCCGGCAGTTGTCTGATATAGGTACGCCTTTTATTAGATTTTATTATAATCAGGTACCTACGCATTTTATATTTCCGAAGCCAAGATGAATGGCGAATAAGTACTTTGGAAAATATATACCACCCTAGTCGCGATTCTAGCATAGAAAAATCGCTTTCTCCGTAAAATCATCACGACGCGACGCTACTATAAATGCGAAATAGAGGGATACGAAGCTTTTAAATCTTTAACTGCACTCCTAAATTCCCAAAAACTTTATTACCCGACTGAGGCGATCAGGATCACAACTAACGTTAGGCAAATTGAAAATGATGTATTCAAACGCAGCTCCGGCGATATTAAACCAGAATGCAATTTGGTGAATGGAAAACTGCGCGGTTGCACGCCGATGCCCATTGTAAGCGAGTTTGGCGTGACGTCATGAGCGGTATGCAGCTACTGCCAACTGCGATAGGTGTATATAATATGTTGAGTACTTCAGCTCCTTTATGTGTTCCGGTTACATTGAAACAGTTTTCATATTGCCATATCACACTACAGCAGTACCCACCTTTCAGTTTTAAATAGATAGGGCCGGAACAAATGGCATGCAGTTAGCTTCAAAGTCAATGAGTTTCTCACTTCTGCGCTTTCTTGCGGAAAGTGACATCCGAATCAAATTTCGCTTACTGAGATGCTGCTGTAATACTTTTGTAGTTCTTTCAATTATCTTTAGGCTATCCTTATTAATATAATAAAATACATTATGTATTTACCATTGCCAAACTAGTTGACATCCCAGATATCCCAGCTTCGTGGAAGTTCAAAAGCAATGCGGGCGAACTCAGTCGGCTCCATTTTAAAATATTATCTCAGGAGAGTTTTCAGAGCAAGTCTGCGCCGACCACATGAATATTCCGTGAAGATAATTTGCTTTCAGCAAAAATACGAAGACGGGCCCGCGATATGGAAGCAAAGGGCTTTTAAAGCCACCTAGTTTATCTTTAGTCGTTGTGGTTCCATAAAAATGAATTTGTTATTTTAGTAAAACGTGGTATAACCCAAAGGAAATTAAATCTGTTGGCTTGAACTTTGCACGTGTTATTATTGGACCAATTTTGAATTTTTTATAAGTTTCTCAAATGTACTTTCTACTCTGAAATCACCAGTACCTCTTCCAGTCTGTCTGCAGCTGTTGTCTAAAAACGCAACAGAAATAGGAACCCTGGAGTCACCTTCTCCTATATCTAATTTTATCATTTTTTTTTTCAGTCTATCAACGTCTATCAACTATTTGAAAAGTCACACTTTCGTCATATTCTGTAAGTATATTGTCTGTATATTTATAATCTATGTTTCCGCTACGTCATATACAACGTGCCTTCTGTTCCGTGCCTTCTGTTGTCTGTCCACAAAGCTACGCCGCACCGCGAGCGAGCCGCTAGGTACCTTTATCGTTTAATGTTCATACACAGATTTGTGAGTCGCCGTCGGCCTCCGTCTCGTCCCGGACCCGCGAGTACACTCCCGCTGAAAGCATTAGTCACAATACTCAGTTATTATAGGTACCTGTAAGTGAGCGAAATGTAATATTCTCTGCACAGCCTCTATAAATGTAATCTTCAGGTTGGTTTTCCTAGAAACTGAAGACATATAAACCACGAGATTCACCTTTAAAATACTAATATATAACTTTATTGAGTATAATTTATTTCGTAATGCACGTCGTTCAGGGTATCCTATACTTACATCTGTTGTTAATCATGAAGTTATCTAATATAAATATTCATTTACTAGCTGTGCCCGCGACTTCGTCCGCGTGTAATTTAACTTAACAAAAATTTCGGGATTATTCATCCCCTATTTTATCCCCTTGGGGGTAGAATTAATCAATATCCTTTCTTAGCTGATGCCTACGTCATAACATCTACCTGCATGCCAAATTTCAGCCCAATCCGTCCAGTGGTTTGGGCTGTGCGTTGATAGATCACTATGTCAGTCAGTCACCTTTGAGTTATATATATTTAGATATTATAACCTGAAGTCCCTAAAATAAAACAGTAAAAACTGTCAATCGCACAATAAATATCTCTAAACCGATACTGAATGATGGGCTCTGACCTCATCTGGCCGACAACTAAATTGATATAATTTTAAGAATTGATAGATGGGTAACCCATTTGACGTCCCGAACAAAGCCATAGCAGAAAGTATAAAGACATGGTCACCCAAAGATAATGTCACTTGAAGATCATTGCGCACCTCGCTAAAGAATTTTATTCGGATGTCACTATCCAAAAAAATAACTTAGAGTCAATGTATTAACTTAATTTGAAATGTTATTAAATGTTATACCAACAGCCCAGTGAGCCAATTCTTCATACACTACCGAGTATTATGTTATCTTTATTAATTAAGTTCACGTTTATGTATGAATGTATCATTTTAGGCTCCACCGTAGGGCCTAAACGAACTAGCTGATTCTAATGACTGAGGTGTGAATCGATTCGTTATTATGGTCCTGGTGGCATAGGCTACACTTTATACGAACAAAATGAATATAACTGATGTTACATCGATTCTTTTGCTGTTTGATCAAGTGGGATGTGTAATGAAAGAGGTGAAAATGTTGAGTACATAAATATAAATATACTTAGTAGTTACCTACAATCCTACTAATATTATAAATGTGAAAGTTTGTGAGTGTGGATGTATGTATGTATGTATGTTTGTTACTCCTTCACGCAAAAACTACTAACCGGATTTGAATGAAATTTGGAACACAGATAGTTTATAACCGGGATTAACATATAGGATACTTTTTATCCCGATAATCCCGAAATTTTTGTTACGTTAAATACTACGCGGACGAAGTCCGTGGGCACAGCTAGTATAAAATATATAAAATTACAGTATATTATATTTCAGTGTTCATGAACACTACTAGCGCAGTCTATCGGCAGTTATGAGTATAATACGTGTAAATCCGTAGCCGGGTTATAGTTTTTAAAAGTTTTTACCTACTTGTGTATTATCCACCGCCACACTGGTTCGCCGGTCGGCACATAAATTGGCAAACAACCCCATTTCTATCAGTGTCAGCCGATAAATCAATTTGAAACACTGATGCCCGCGCAGTTTACCAAGTGAAACGAACTCGTCCAATCGACGGATCGATTGAAATTCTAAAATAGAGAGTTGAGTATTTCCAGTCTGTTGGATAACATTATCAAGATATTTTGGATAGCGATGACGTAATGATTTGCTCAATGACGATAATCACTCTGATCGACAACAATGGCCTCCGCACTATATTTATTCTATCTTATAAACCATCATTGCGGTGAGTAACTAAATAATTCTAATACAATTACGTAGCAATATAATTTTCATTGTTGCTCTTTCCGCTTCAGATTCCTAATGACACTGTCATATTTTAAAACTGTTATTTTATTAATTTACTTAATTATTTTCATTAATTTAATACGCAACCAAACATGTATAATAATTGTATACATATGTATATACCTACCTATTTACAATATTACATATTCGTGGCCACTATTATAAATACCCAAATACTAAACCTTTAAAGACTATCATAATATTAATATAAACTTATGCTAACAAAGAATCTGTAATAATTTATTATTACAAATTCTATAAGTGTCTATAATTATTAACATTGACTGATTATTTTAAGTAAAATCAATTATTATTTGTTCCTGTAATAATTCATTTTCTTCGTATGATAGAAAAACACTTTTGCCGATATATCTTTATAAGAAACTCTCATCATATTACGCCAAAATGTTCAACAAGTAAAGTTTCTGAAGACGAATCGACGTCAGTGATAAAGGTTCTCTCAAAATCTTACTAATATTATAAATGCGAAAGTTTGTGAGTGTGGATGTATGTTTGTTACTCTTTCACGCAGTAACTACTGAACGGATTTGGATGAAATTTGGAACACAGATAGTTTATAACCTGGATTAACACATAGAATACTTTACTTAAGTCTACGCGGACGAAGTCGCGGGCATAAACTGGTAAGACATAATATGTATTCGATGGAATGCTACTAAACATAAGAATGATTCGAAGAATATTAGATCAAATACAAAAATAATGTATCTCTAAACTACGAGCACTAAAGTCGCACGATATACTCGAGTAACAGCATCGTGCGATATACTCGAGTAACAGCATCGTGACTCGGTTCGTCGAGTGAAATTTTCACGAAATAAATATAGCTTTTACTTATTCTATTCAAATACAACGACCAGTGTAACTTGACCACCTTCTCGTCACTGTCTCGCCCCCCGGTGCTCTGTGTATCCACTGCGTCGTGCGGGAGGGAAGCGTCAGGTGTGCTGGCGGTGTATACATATTGGAACGCGCGCCGGAAATCGCCTCATTAAACGAGATTCTGTAGGGAACGGGGAGTCAACATCAGCTATTACCTATGGTGCTTGGCAAATGAACATGATTAGACTTTTTGCCAATGACATGATTATCATTAGAAGGGAAAAATTCAGCCACAGTACCTACATGTTATCCTTGCCAAGGTTATCCTTATTAAATAATGGGTTGGAAAATCCATGCAACAGAGTCGGACAGAACACATAAGAAGAGTAGAAAAAGCTGTACATTATCTTATTTTTATCCGTCTGAGCGTCTCCTAAGGATGTCCTCTCACTGAATAATGAACAAAGAATATTTAAATGATAATTAGCCTAAAGACAGATCGTTGCGAGCCGTAATGAAAGCTTCCAACTTGAATTTTAAGTTACCGGATGAGTGTGTCATTAGTTTCAGCGAAACGCCTGTAAATGTCGAACTTGGAGTTCGAGCGACAATAATGGCTTACAGCTAATATTCAGGGGACTACTGTAATACTTTATAGTTCACTTCTGAATTTGAGACACTAGGTACATACGTTTTTTTGTGCCTTTTTAATTGAGGGAGAGTTCAATAAATGGTCATTAAGGCGGTCAATAGTCCCGGAAACGTTAATTAGTTTCCGCACTGGGTCCGCATGCACCTGAAATGTCTAACTAGGGGCCGTATTCATAACTCGATCTCACGTCTCAGAGCGGTCTTCAGTAATTATGCTTTTGAAATGCAATTTTGTACCGGTTTGGCGTAAGAATTACATTTCCAAAATCGGTATTAGACTTAAGAGTAATACCGATTAGAAATCAGATACAGTCTTAGGTATTTTTTACTGTACGTATGTCATCTTCTAGTTTGGGTTATTTCAATCAAATTGTAACCCACCTTTGTACCAAACGTCATCTATGCCGTTAAGCCATTTTAAATTACACGAACGCCTTGACCTCTACTTTATTTATAGGCCGACATTGATACAAAACAGACAAGGAAATGTAGTTTGTACTTTTTTTAATAGTCAATATTGATATCGTAAGATACATAGAAGTATTAAAGTATTAACTACTAGCGGCCCGCCCCGGCTTCGCACGGGTACATTGCGGTTTCATTATTCGAGTTTTAGTAAGGATCCTAAACGTTTGAAAATATATTATAGCCTATGTCACCCGGGGATAGTGTAGCGTCCCAACAATGAAAGAATTTTTCAAATCGGTTCAGTAGTTTCGGAGCCTATTCATTACAATCAAACAAACAAAGTTTTCCTCTTTATAATATTAGTATGATACAACGTTAAATTAAAGTAGTGCCCCAGACTGAACTCTCAAACTGACTGTGAAAGTTTGAGTCAATGAATTAAATACTTCAGTAATTACAAAGTCTATGTGAACGCCACAATTTTCAGTTTAAGAAGTAGAAACTGAACAAGTTTTATTTTCAAAACTACTTCTAAAAGTTTTATCTATAACTAGCTAAGCCCGCGACTTCGTCCGCGTGGAATTTAACAAAAAAGCCCGCTCCCGCGTTCTGAACTCGCGCGACAGGACCAATTTTTTAAAATTTTGTTTTTCTAAAATAATAGTAGCCTAAGTTACTGCTTATAACATCAGCTATCTACCAGTGAAAGTCCCGTCAAAATAGGTCCAGCCGTTTCGGAGATACTCTATGATTTCATGTGTTTTTATTTTTTTACGCGGAACCCTAAATGTTTTTCTAAAATTAAAGTTGCCTAAGTTCCTCCTTAAAACATCAGCTATCTGCCAGTGAAGGTCCCGTCAAAATCGGTCCTGCCATTTCGGAGATTACCCGGAACAAACACACAGACAGAAAGACAAACATTTTTTTAATCGCGTTTTTGTTATAGGTTTAGTTTGTACTTTCATATGCATTTAGTGAAAAGGTGTTATTTTGATATTACAAACAGACATTCCAATTTTATTTATTTGTATAGATGAAAGCATATGCTATGACAGGAGGGGTTACTTTTTAACCCCCGACGAATAAAGAGGGGTGTTATAAGTTTAACATGTGTATCTGCACAATGTGGTGGTGTAACGGCATCAATATTTAGATTCGTTGTCTATTCTAATGTCAATTATTATAATGTCATAACAAAATAATGTCTCATACTTTTACACAGATTTTCTGTTGATTATTGTATACATTTGATGAAAAAGTAGTCGCATCGGGGGTTTTTAAATTTTCAATTTAGAGTTATTATCTTCATAACATAGCTGTTTGATTCAGACTAACATTCATTATAAAATACTTCATTTGAGTGAACCAAATAAATGATGTATGGCTATTTGCTAAGTATTTTGCATTGCAATATAACATACATTCAACACAGAAATGATTAGTACAGGTGTTAGCATTATTACCCGAAGAAGTAAAACAAAACCTCCCGGAACCCGCTGCCGCATCCGTTACAGATTTCACAAGCCAGCAAATCCCATAATAATGTTAGCAAAAACAATACAGGAAATTCGCTGCGACGACGTCTCTCTGTGACGCCCGTAACAACTGACCCTCTAGCAAACGATGGAGGCCTAAACATGTTTTTGGTCACTCTTACTTTTTGAGGATGCACTGACCAACATTATTTCATACACCTATAACTCTTTTTGCTAATGATATTTCCATTTTTTTTCCAATTATTTTGATGCTCGAAAGCCGACCGAACTCGCTGACGACTGAAAACATTTTATTTTGACAGAAGTGACCGTGCCGAAGGCAAATTTATTATTATTATAGTGGAAACTTTTTGATACCTGAAGTGTGTTTTTAAATCGTGTACTGTCCAACACGATTTACAAACCCCTACAGATCAAATTCCTGACAGATCGAAACAACGCTTTAGAACAAAACGAAGAGCTGATGGTGTGCCATATTTCTGTTCCTTTCTATCTGTAGAGAAATACTTCTAGACCTTGAAAAAACCCATCACCATTTATCATCACCATCAGGAAGTAATATACTTTTCGATCTATCACCACCTCTCCTACCGAGTAGTAGCTCTACTTTGAGTTTATAATGTTGGCGTCTGATCGACAGTCGCTAGCGTCTATTACATAAAAAGTAAAGTAAATTGCGGGTGGTTTTTAGCATATAAATATTGTGAGATGTTGGCATTACAGACGAGCTTAAATCTTAAAGTATACACCTACTGTAGGTGTTATAGTTAGGTACATCAGTTAAATTAGTTTCTATTCGCGTCTCGCGACTTCGACCGCGCCTCGAGACGTCATTAGTTCAGGTCGAGCCCGACGTGACGTGTATAAATTCAATGGAGGCTTATATTAGCAAATTAAATTTAAACTGTAATTGATGACTAGTCGGGACTGGGGCACGCTCATTAGATATTTGAAATATTTCAAGAAAATGTCAAATGTTACCTTTGTCATCTTTGCGCAAGATAATCAGGTTTTGTGGTCCGAAATTAATAATACTATAGCTTGATTAATTTAAAAAGAATACCAACTCGCGAACGAATACAAAGGGAAGCCGACAATGTGTGTCGAGATCATTCGATTCCGATTATTATTACGTACATACCTACCGAGAATGTTCAGGAAAATACCAGCTCGCATCTTTATTCCGTATATAAGGTGTTGACGACGAGCAGCGAGTTAGTTACTTCTTGGAAGCGACAGTGTACGGAACTTAAGTAAGCGAACGAAGAGTGATATACCAGTGACCTAGGCGATAATATTGGAATACTGTGAGTCTGCTAAGTGATTTGGAACAGTGCTTGTTGTGTGTAACTAGTATTAGTGAACTAGTGTAGAACTGTGTATTTCTCCAGTTTGTGGAGAGCAATAATAAACCCTTTATACACGTTTAACGGCATTTAGTGTACCTACCCCTAGTACGTGTACGTAACATTTGGTGTCAGAATGGGATGCCGTTACTACCGCGAGACGAAGAAGGGCGTACTCCACGAACCAGACGTCAAGTCGAGATGGATGCCGTCCGTCAACGTAGCCTTGAAGAAGAAGAGCGTCAAGTTGATGCCGGTGTTTCGGCGGGAGCTGGGGCAGCATCGGCAGGTAGCTCATCGGAATTGAACTTGGCAGCGTTGATGGCCTCTATGCAGCAAATGCTCAAGGCCAACCAAGAGGCTAGCCGGCAAGAAATTAGAGAACTAAGGGAGGCCAATCAGGAGTTCAAGGAGATGATGCAGGCCAATCAACAAGTGATCCAGGCCAATCAGGAAACGGTGCTAGTTAAAATTGACGCTGGAATCACCATTCTGGGTGCGAAAGTGAAGACCCTCGAAGACCGCATGCAGGTGCTTAACGAGGAAGTTAACCAAAAGACTGGAACTCTGGAAGACCGCCTGCATGTGCTTAATAAGGAGGTAACCCATATGGTAACCCAGAATGAGAGCGTCGAAAGCCGTTTGGAGGTATTAAATAAGGAAATGATACGGCTGAAAACTCAAGGACCTATTGCAGTAGCCTCATCGTCGTCCACGAAGCTCGACCTTCCACGCTTTGATGGGACTTCCTCGTGGACGGCCTTCAAGTACCAGTTTGAGATACTTGCAGTAGGAAATTCCTGGAGCAGCGAGCAGTCCTTTGCGGCCCTGGCGTTGGCTTTACGGGGAGATGCTTTAATGGTTTTGGAGAATCTGCCGCTGGAAGGCAGGACTCTGGAGACTCTCATGGATGCACTGGATACACGCTACGGTGAAAAGCACCTGGAACATGTTTATCGAGCGCAACTCCACGAGAGAAAACAGAAGCCTGGTGAAAGTCTCCAACAATGGGCTTTGGAAGTAGAGAGGCTGGTTCGTCGGGCATATTCATCCAAACCAGGGATGATCGAAGAGAACCTGTTGGAGTTGTTTATAAATGGCATTCGAGAAACGGAAGTCAGGACCTTTGTACGGTTGGGACACCACCAAACCATAAAGAACGCACTGGCTAATGCTCTCGAGGTGGAAGCTGTTCGGCAGGACACGAAGTTAAATAAGGTAAGAGAGGTTAAGGAGGTTGTGAAAGAGGAAAGGAAGCCTCGGTTTGTCCCAACTTGTTATGGTTGTGGTGGTAGGGGACATATTCGCCTGGAATGTCCTTCGAAGAAGAGAAAGGTCACAGACGAGTCTGAATCCCAAGTTATGGCGCCAACCGTTACCATAACCCAAGTTTGTAATGGGAATAGTCTGATCGTCGAAGCCACCTTGAACGACCAACCTTGCGGCTTAACTGTGGATACAGGAGCATCGCGTACAATTGTGAGGCCAGAGCTACTGAAACGCACCATAATGTGGGAAAAGCGATCGCCATCGTGTCATCTACAGACAGCCACTGGTCAGCCAGTTTCCGTCCTCGGTGAGACGGATGTCAAGATAAAAATTGGCAACCGGGTATACCATCAGTCAGTGTTGATTGCAAGTATTACCAATGATTGCATTTTGGGACTGGATTTCCTGAAGAATCCACAGTGTGTTTTAGATGTAGCCAAAGAAGTGCTAAGGTTTCCAGATCAAGAAGTCTATTTACGAGGATCGCGCCCGTGTAATATTTATCGTCAGAGGAAGGAAGTCCGGGAAGAGGTTAAGCTCATAAGGACTCATGGAACTGACGATGAATGGACCGGAACCAGTATGAAGAAGGCGCAGGAAGAAGATGATGATCTACAACCTATACTGCACTGGAAACGGAGTGGAAACAGGCCTCAATGGAGCGACGTGTCCGTCTACAGTCCGACTACGAAGAGTTATTGGGCCCAGTGGGACAGTTTGGCTCTGGCAAAAAATGTTCTGTATAGAAAATGGGAATCTACCGACGGTAAAGAAATAACCAGGCAAGTGATAGTGCCGCGGAGTAAGGTAGCCCCTCTTCTACGGCACATCCACGATGGTGTTTCTGGTGGGCACCTTGGATTCAAGAAAACCCTGGTTAAGGTGCGACAGCGGTTTTATTGGCTGTGCTATCGGAAAGAAGTCGAGGACTGGTGCCGTAAATGCACTGTATGTGCGTCAGTGAAAGGACGGCAGACAACGAGCAGGGGAAAGATGGAGAGCCGGTACGAGCGCACCAACGGTTTTAAAGAAGGGACACTGGTGTGGCTTCACAAACCTCTGCGCACAAAAGGAAAGTCCCCGAAACTTCAGGCTCGCTGGGAAGGACCTTATACAGTTATTACGAGGATCAACGATGTGACCTATCGCATTAAGAAGGGACTTCGAGGAAAGCCAAAGGTAGTCCATGTGGACAGATTGGCTCGGTATCATGGAACAAATGATGCTCGGGACGAGCATGACTAAGAGGGGGGTAATGTTGCGACCTAGAAACTACTTGGTCAAATATCTCGAAGGATCCTTATTTTATCAGCTTGATACAAAAACGCATTTTTATTCTAGATGTACTCCATCGATTAATTACGAAGGATCTCTAAAAATTGAATGTTCGAGACTGTAGGTATGTAGGTATAACGTGAACGCCCTTGCGTTATCGGCGCGACGGCCGGCGAATACCTATTCGCGAACGAATACAAAGGGAAGCCGACAATGTGTCTCGAGATCATTCGATTCCGATTATTATTACGTACATACCTACCGAGAATGTTCAGGAAAATACCAGCTCGCATCTTTATTCCGTATATAAGCTGTTGACGACGGGCAGCGAGTTAGTTACTTCTTGGAAGCGACAGTGTACGGAACTTAAGTAAGCGAACGAAGAGTGATATACCAGTGACCTAGGCGATAATATTGGAATACTGTGAGTCTGCTAAGTGATTTGGAACAGTGCTTGTTGTGTGTAACTAATATTAGTGAACTAGTGTAGAACTGTGTATTTGTCAAGTTTGTGGAGAGCGGAATAAACCCTTTATACACGTAGTCGGCATTAATTGTACCTACCCCTAGTACGTAACAATATATTTTTCAGTATTTTATAAAATTCCACCCCTGAGTGTGTGAAATAAGGGAAAACAGTTTGTATTGGGGTCCCGAATTTGTTCAAGCTGGACACGCGGCTTTAGGTAGATCTTGATGCAAAACATGAAACACTTTGCAGAAAATCTAGAAAAATTGAGGACACTAGCACATGACACGACATTGCAATTAAAATTATAACAGGAGAAATGGGTTCACTAAATCACGAGCTACATCCGACCAAGTTAAAGTTAAATTAATTCCCCGTCGTTTCTGAATAAACTCATACTGAGATTAAAAATACAACCGCAAATACAACTTAGTTTTTTGTGTTTCACTACTTTGGTTATAGATGCGTTAAATCTTCGTTATTGCCATGGGTCCGGAAGCCTTCATTGTGCATGTCCCGACGTGCACTTGTCCGGTTTTTTCCAAATAATTCAACTGAATAATAATTCAACCACATAATTCAACTAATAAGTCCGTATGGAAAATTAAGTTAGCGCGATTTGCATAGCTCCCGTAGCTCAATATTCATAGCTCATCTCTATAATTCTTCTGGTAAGCTAGTTTCGATACCAGATCATGAACCCCTCTTTTACCTCTCTTTTTTCTACCGGGGTTAAAAATATTTACTTGGACTGAAAAGCGTCTCCGAAGGTAATATTTCCGGGACTGTTAATTTTCACATTGCAAGACCCAAACATGCAATCTCCGACGTAGTAGTATAACATACAGCTCGCCTACTTCAATACTGGCCAAGCCACTTAATTCTTATGGTAAGAATGCCGAAAGCGCGCACGTCATCTTTACAATCTGATTAAAATGCCCATGTATAATATTTTTTTTATAATTCTAACCCTTATTTCTGCAATTATGTCCTATTTCCTCTCGAGTCAATTTAGCTAAAGCCTTAGGCTTTGCATTGCGGGCCCCAGCTTCCGTGAAGTAGTACACTCTGGTTCTCGTTCGTACTAAACATCGTCCTCGACTATACCGGGCTCTGGGTACCTACTGAGCGCGAGGTAACTTGTTTCGTTTGCAATTTGAACAAAAAAAAACTTTATAAAATACAGACACGCTTTGTGAGGTTTCTGTTCATTCTGAAATAAAAACTTGGAGAAGCATTTCTGTTAGTATCATTCTTCATAAATTTTACATAGTGTATATAAATGTATGTTAAGTATATATATTACTCTCGATTTGTAAGTATAAGACAATCTTTTGCTATTTTGTATCGTCTCTTATTTATTTAAAACCTTCTCCTTTGCTGGTATACCTTAAGCTTGAAAGAAGTACATGGCTTTATGTATAAGTAATAATTTACATTTATGCGTAAATTTACTAAATAATGTACATTCATTCAAATAAAAGCAATATGAATGCCTTTGGAGCCAAAAAGCTCCTTTGCCTTTGAAGAAACTGTTTACTTGTAAACGAAAACACGCCGCGCGCTGTGAATGGACTCCGGTGAACGTTTGTTGAGAGCCGTGGCTCGTGCGCGGCGGCGGGGGCGGCGGCGGGGGCGGGGGCGGGCGCGGGCGCTGCCAGCGTTTTATTACAATTCAAATGTAATTATTTGTACTTCGAGTCGAGACGATGCAAGCTCGAGATTTCAAAAAAGCTGCAATATTCTTTGAAATTCAATAATATACTAGTTATTTGTGAATAATTACATGCTCGGAATACATACATAACTACGCATTGCTAGCACAGTTTCCAATGACGATTATTTACAGGGAATTTTGATGAACTCATCCAGAAACAGCCGCTGCCACCTAAGGCTGCCAAACTAAAGTTTAGTTAGTTCTCCCTCAAAGACGGAGGATCAACAAAAAAGTTTATCCTTGTCCAACGGATCGCGTGGAAGGGTCGCGACGAATTTTCTGTATTGTTTTTGTTAACATTATTAAGGGCTTTGTTGGCTTGTGTCGTGAGGTCAGGCCCTTACGACGAGTTGTGTAGGGCAAATGGGCCAAGGAAGATACAAATAAGTAGATACACCCCTAGTCCACCACTAGGTTGGTACTATGGTTGTATCTTAGAGTTAGAATAACGAGTGCTTGCGCAGGATTCCTTTCTTTGACAACTTTAAAAGAAAATACCTTGTCTGCAGCGTTCTGCTCAATACTAATAGCAAGTTAATATCGGAAGAGCATGGCGTTCAAAGAAAATATAATAATAGTAACACCATTGTTGTAGAAACTTTCAAGCTAACAGCAAAGTTGAATACGTTTGGAATCCAAATACGTACTTTTAGAATCATTTTATCCTTTTTTAAGTGCGTGTAAGATTCACTCGAATGGTCCAGAAATATCTCCTCCAGCTCTTACTCCTTGGCGGGCCGGTATGTTATCTTCCAGCGCGCACCAAAGCCGCGCTCGTGAAGTTTGTTCTACGAATTTAGGGTTTAAGTACTTGTACAGATTGTTTAATACTTATTTGGGTGTTGTAACTCTTCTTGAAAATTGTACGACGAATTGAGCAACCTTGACAGACGCGTGTTCAGTTTCATTAATGACGAACATAAAAATTAATCATCCAAATAAACATATGAATCGCCCATGTAATAAGAGCAGAGCAGGCAATTCACAAAATCGAAATTGTGTGTGTGTTCCAAAATTCAACTTGTTAAGCCGCAAATTTTCGATGAATGGAGAATGATATCAGCGATTTGGCGGTAATTTGTACACAACAGAGAACCGGACGTTTAGCAGGTGGGCCGCTGTGGCGACACGAGGCCGCCGCCACGCCGCCACGCCGCCCCGCCGCGCGCCGGCGGGACACGCAGCATGTCGACCATCCGCCAATAAGCTGTTTGTGATGCGCCGCTGAGCGGAGCCGGATGCTAGGACAGATATCAGGACATGAACTTGGAAAGAGTTAAGTATGCTCCACTGATTCATTAAAATTTAAGACAAAAGTCTTGTGTGAAGAGATCTGTAATTAGGTATTTTGCCACTTTTTGAACCAATATGCATTTATGGAAGCAAATTATAATTCAAATTTTTCCCGAGTTCAATTCTACACTCCTCTGCTCTTGTTGCATGATATTAAGCAAGGATAGCGTCTCTCTTGTCCGAATCATCTCTCTCGCTTGTCGTCTTTGAATCTGCGTCATGTGGTCTATTTAAGGTACACACGAGGCGGTGCCCGCACTGAATACAAATGAGGGTCCGGCCGCCCGCGCCGCCCGCGCCGCCCGCCCCGCACCGCCGCCGCCCGGAGTCGCGCGGTTTCAATAAGGACTCTTTATTTTGTCCACATTGTATTATTCTCCTGTTTGTTGTATGATTTTAAGGGTTCCTTTTGTGATTGCATTTTTGGAGCAATATAATGGTAGCTGTTTTGAAAAGCGTCGGATTCATTAATGTGAAATTTGTGAGGGGATTGATGTGCGGATTTATTAACGTTCTGTAAGAATATTGATGATATTTTCAGCCATTAAAATTCAAAATTGATAGGTAAATTAAATGTATCTAAATTAAAATGCAAATTTAGGTATAAAGTAGGATAACATTTATTAATGAATCTAATTCTAAACCTACTTCTGTATGAACGTCACAACAATGTCTATAATCTATAAATAATAATTTTAAGCCTTCTAGGCACTTAGTCTTGAGATAATAATCCAAGTCTCGTACCTGTAATTATTATTAGGGTCCGTTCTAATTACAGTACTTCTGAGGAGCTTAGTTTAAAGCCCAGGCAAATCTGGCTCAGCTCCAATCGACTGATTAAGTTACGATTTGACAAGTCATTGCCTAGTTAGATGGAGATTACAGGATTAACGTAGAAGGCAAGATATCGTTTATTGAACTCGTTCTCACTTCAAGATTGTATCAAAGCCGAAATTTTGGTCTGGGAATAAAATTCACATAATAGCTAGGTCTTATTTTCCGGTAACAATGAATGAATACCGCCAGACTAACACACCCGTTGTATGATCCCAAACTAAGCAACGCTTGCGCTATGGGTACCGAATAACGAACTCGAGGCGATCCCCACACAAGGAAAATTATGTTATTGGCGTTTCATTCTGACGCAAAGACAGAGTTAATTTAGTTTTTTAACTTGAAAACAGTAGATATTCCTTAAATACGCTCCTAAACTTACTTCATAAGACGTTGTATTAATAAAATTAATTTCCAAATGTAATCTGGTGGATGTTACTTAAGCGTTTTATTGTTCCATTTCAAAGTGCTTCTTAAATGTTATCTTAAGTTGTGGCACCTACACTTAACTTTCAATTTACCAGCTCCTTGGTAGTGTCATTTATATTACAACTAGCTGTGCCCGCGACTTCGTCTGCGTGTAATTTAACTTAACAAAAATTTCGGGATTATTCATCCCCTATTTTATCCCCTTGGGGGTATAATTAATCAAAATCCTTTCTTAGCGGATGCCTACTTCATAACATCTACCTGCATGCCAAATTGATTGACGACCGCTTGGCGCAGTGGTTCGAGCGTAGGCCGCTCGGCTCACTGCACATGGTGGTCGCGGGTTCGATTCCCGCTGGGGCAAATTTCGGAAATGACCTTTTCGTAATTTACCCTGGTCTGGGTGTCACTGGGATCACCCCCAGTCCATTGTACGGTACCCATAACAAGCATTGCTTAGTTTGGGACCATACAGTTGGTGTGTCAGTCTGGCGAAAAAAAAAAACAAATTTCAGCCTGATCCGTCCAGTGGTTTGGGCTGTGCGTTGATAGATCACTATGTCAGTCAGTCACCTTTGAGTTATACGGATGCCTTTTAAGTTTTGTCGTTTGAAGAAAAAAACACAACTAGAACCTTATAGTACTTTTTATTGTTTTTCAAAGTATTCACCACGTAGCTTAATACACTTTTCCATTCGCTCAAACCAGTTATTATAACATTTATTCCACTCTAAAGTGGGGGTGTTCAAAATGGCTGACTTGAAAGCGTCGACTGCTTCTTCACTGGACTGGAACCTTTGACCACGAAGACTTTTCTTAATTTTAGGAAATGTAAAAAATCGTTAGGGCTTAGGTCAGGACTGTATGGAGGATGGTCAAGAATTTCTACTTTTTCCTGCTTCAAATACTCAATCGTTTGACGAGCGCTGTGTGAACTTGCATTGTCGTGGTGCAGGATGATGCGTCGCTTTGAGTTAGATTTTCGAAGTTCGGCGATGACTTGTGGTAAACAAACTGTGGTATACCACTCTGCGTTAACCGTTCTACGATCATCAAGTGCAATAGTCGCAACATGGCCGGTTTTTCTAACGAACGTGGCCACCATCTTCTTTGAAGTGCTTCGAGAACGAACAACTTT